>CM053033.1:24013744-24326244 GCA_028564925.1 Lithobates sylvaticus | reverse complement strand
TCGCTTCTGAGCGTGAGCTACCGGGAACAGGGATGTTTTAAAAAGAAAATTATTTTTTATTTAACTTAATTTTTTTTTTTTTTACACTTTTTTTTTTATTTTTTTTTTTTGATCACTTTTATTCCTATTACAAGGAATGTAAACTGTCCCTTGTAATAGGAATCTATATGACAGGTCCTCTTTATGGAGAGATGCGGGGTCAATAGGACCCCACATCACATCTCTCCTCCAGGCTGGAAAGCATGAGATCGTGAAAAAAAATTCACCGATCTTCATGCTGACAGCCGCGATTGCGTCATAACGTCGTGCCCGGGCCTCCGAAGGTCATAGAGATGACTGGTGACCATTTGGTCACCGGAAATCTCTATGGTCGACATCCGGCGCTGGCCGATTCTTTCTCCGTGCCCCCGATGGCACAGGAGAGCCCGGAGAAGCACCGGATGGCGGAGGGAGGGGGGCATCCCCTCGCCTATAAAAACGATAAAGCGGCGGAACTGCCGCTATGATTGTTCTTATCGTGCACAGAATCGGTGGCTGAAAAGAATGATATCTGAATGATGCCTGTAGCCTGTAGCCATCATTCAGATATCCCCCCCCAAAGTCAGGACGTTTAGGTACTATGGCCCGGTTCTGAAGTGGTTAAGAGCAAATCCAGCCATGCAGTTAAATACACATTTTAACAAGCATAAGCACTTATTTACTAGCCTAAATATTTGTAAAATACACATTCAATATTGCACATCCATTGCTCCTGTGCTGTAGAACTGTATTGATATGGCCTTATTTTAGCTTTCATATGTGGTAAGATACAGAATGTAATTACTTTTAAATGTACTAAACCATATTTTTTGAGACTTCTGGCATTTTACTTGAATTTGTCTTCTAATGTGCAATGATCAAAGTCATATAGATCCCAATAAAAATGTTTTCCTGGTTTTACAGGAGGTTCAGAGGGAGCAGAGGGTTTGGCCAAGCCACACTGCTTGTCCATGGACACGCACAGCCTAGCTTGAGAGCGCATCTGCACAGGTGCCCTCACGGCATACCGCTTGCTGTGTTGGCACCCTCCGGAAAAGAGGAGCCGGGAGCAATGGTGAGGATCCAGAAAAGGAGGTGTAAGAGTCTCTTACACCTCCTTTTCTGGAGCCTCACCATTGCTCCCGGCTCCTCCTTTCCGGAGGGTGCCAACACCGCAAGCTGTATGCTGTGAGGGCACCTGTGAGACCACTCTGTGTAATACCATGTATTGTGCTGTATGGCGGTTTTAAAAATAAGCCAATTTGAAGACTAAAATTTCAATGAATGTGGATGTCTCAGGCTAGCCAAACATGTTAGGATTTCTCTCATTCAGCCCTCACACGGTTGATAACCTGGCCTGTCTGTCAGACTAGATGTTTTACAAAGGTTGAGTCTGTCGGCTAAGCGTTCATAGTTTAATTCTTTGATGCTACTGGCACTTTTAGCTTTCCTATTCCCCTCTGTACTTAAAAAAAAATAAATTGGATGCTGATTTCCTACAGGTGTGTCTGATTTCTTTCCCCCATGAAATAAAACTGTTTCTGAAACATCTGATTTATTGCAGAGTTTAATATCTCCTGTACGTCAGGATTTAAAATGTACATTTTCTGTTAATACAGTTATCGAGGAGAAGGAAAAAATTGAAAATCTCTACTCCCAAGTTGTTTGTCCCTGTGCACTGAATTTAATACGGGCTTAACATGTTAAAGGAAGGACTGGCTATGTACATGCTCTGTCACATTACCTATTCAGGGCAAAAGTAACCTTGTCTACACATAGCCAGCCCCTCCCTTCCCCCAGGTAGGTTTACTTGCTCAGCCCCTCCCTTCCCCCAGGTAGGTTTACTTGCTCAGTCCCTCCCTTCTCCCAGGTAGGTTTACTTGCTCAGCCCCTCCCTTGGCACCTTTAGTGAGGAGTTGCTGGGAAATGGAGGAAGACAAGACTTGGCCTTTGTGACGGTGCTCAGACCTGGGTGGCCAATCACCAGGCTCAAATGCTGTCACGTGTGGATGTGCCAAGACCTCATCCTCTTGTCTGAGCTACAACCTCAGTAGCCTAGACAGGCAAGGATACTACAGCGGAGAAGCGGCAAGGGATGTGGCTGGTATGCATAAGTTGGTGGGGTTGGGTTAATTTGCAGACAGTTTGCCCTGAATTCCCTGAGTATTAATATATTTCATATGCTTTTATGCCTAAAGCCAATCTGCAAAATATACTTTTATAAATAGTATGCATTATTTATTTTATTTCATTTTGCATCTACAGGTTTTTGGGGCTGACGCTGTACTCCGCTAATAATGTTCAAAGTCTCTTATTGCAATGTGGGACCTGTAAAATCAATGTATTGTTTATTTGAACATTCCATAATTAACTACGCGCATGTGTAGACTGTCTACCATTGCATCAAACAAAGCTTGAGCGTTTGCAGTAGGGCTCAGTGAATGCTTCAGAAGCCAGTTTTAGACTAAAGCAAACAAATTAAGTAATGAATACTGTTTACAATGTTTATCATTTCACTGCTATTGGAATACATGGTTAAGGACCAGTCTGGCCAAAAGCAATATTTCAACTAGATGTGGATTTGGGTAGGCTGAATCGCCCAATGGCCTCTCTAGGAGACGCCATTTTTGTGGTCTCCGTCCCCCTGGAGTTCCTGGCTCTGTCCGATTACCTCATCCTTGTGTCTCACTTCTTGTACTGTATTCCTTCTAGTGTAATAAATCAAATTGAAGATCCAATAGTAATGGGAACAGCAAAGGGGCAGAGTTAAGAACCCTGGTAGTAAGATTTTACTATATATCAGAGACAAAATACACTAATGGTGTATTCAGTCCACTCACATTACTGCAAGCCAGTCGATTAATTTTGAGTTTACTGACCTTTTTAATTGGAACCTGTTGTAATTATAGAAAGTCACATGGTGTAGCCTGCCTGCCTTTACTGTAGAGAAAAACCTTTTTGAGCAAATGTAGCAATCTTTGAGGGTTGGACTTCTATTTAGGCTGAACCTCCAGGGATGATACCAAATCTATCTTTGCAGTGGGATGCCCCTGCACTGCAAGGGCAACTTGCACATTTAAGAGGACAGGGATATGGTGTAATAATTGGCTTATTGCTTACTCCATTAGGCTTCCTCAAGCTGTCCAACTAGTCCTCTGCACTCATCTCTCAGCAGTTTCAGGCCGTGGTCACATGCTTGCCTGCTCACATACAATACAGGAACAATTGCACTGCACATGATGGTGCCAAGGTGCTGCCCAGAGCTTAAGAATAGTGCTGGAGCTTGCCGAAGCCATGGTTAAGGTAAGTAGTACAGCGAACCCATGCACCCCTAGAATAAAAGAGCATTTAACTCCTGCAGTGCGAAGGGGCCACACAGCAAGGTTAGCGTTTCCCATTCCCATAGTTCAGCTTTAAGCCAAGGCTGTGAAGCTGTATACCTTCACAAACTACTGTGGGTATAGAAAAGAATCACCCACCTTTTTAAAATCACATTTTGTTGCTTTGCAGGCTGAAATGAAAACGTACACAATTTTTGTTTTATCCAACTGTATTTACTCAGTGCAACTTATAACATCTAAGTGAAAGATATAACACCACAAAAAAATAAAATTCAAAAACCTATTTACTGAGTTTGAAAAGATCACCCCCTTTTGTCGGTATTATGTTGAACCACCCTTTGCTTTAATTATAGCCTTTAGTCTGTTGTGATATGTCTCTAGTAACTTTGCACATCTAGACTTGTCAATATTTGCCCACTCTTCTTTGCAGAACTGCTCAAGTTCCGTTAAATTTGATGGTGACTGTTTGTGGACATAAGTCTTCAAGTCATTCCACATATTTTCAATGGGGTTTAAGTCTAGGCTGTGACTAGGCCATGCAAGAACTTTCACCTTTTTCAACTTCAACCCACTGTGTGGTAATTTTTTGCTTTGGGTCATTGTTTTGTTGGAAGCTTCTTCCCATTGACAACTTTCTGGGTGACGGCAGCAAGTTTTCCTCAAGAATTTGACTGTATTTTGCCCCATCCATTTTTCCTTCTATCCCGACAAGTGCTCCAATCCCTGCTGAACATCCCCATAACAGGATATTGCCACATCCATGCTTTACTTTAGGAATGGTGTTATTTGGATGGTGAACTGTATTGGATATCCGCAGGGCTGGATTAAAATAGGGGTTATTGAAGGTGTAGCTCCAGACCCCTACCTTTTTAAAATAGGCCCAGCCCAGTAAGTCACTAATTCTGCTCAGCCCTGCTCTGTGTGTGTACACATGATTGATATGTAAACTGCGGCCTGTATTGATATGTAAATCAAGGACAGCAGGTGGCATTGATATGTAAATCATGAGGTGCAATTGATATGCACATACTGCCTGCTGCCATACACTACGCACTGCTCTCCTGCACATACTACCTACCGCTGTACAACCCACACTTCTCTCCTGCACAAACTACCCACCACCATACACTCCTCTCCTGCACATAACCACCATCAGATACTATGTATTCCTTTTTTGTACATACTAACTGCCAGCCTACCCTCCACACTCCGCTCCTGCGTATACAGTCCACCTAGAGATTAAAAATTTCCGGAAATTTTGAAGCTTGGAAAAAATCCTTTTTTTTTTTCATTTTTATTTTTTTTTGTTTTTTGGGGGAAAACTTAAACTTTTGGAAAAATTTTAAAAAATGCTACATTAGCACTTTTTTGTCTTAAGAGTGAAAGTCATTCCGTTACGAGAACGTTGAGAAAAAATGTGCATTGTCATCATTGTTGTCGTCTTCACTTCGATCCATGAAGGATTTTTTTATATCTACAGGACACTTGTTACATACAAGAAATGTGTTTTGTCATCCTGGTTGCATTTGGAAATGCACATTTCATCTGACAATATTTGCAAATCACATTTTTCTTTTCAGAAGAACTTGTAATGTGAAAATGCCTCCATATGCTAGATGTTGGTCTCACCATTTTTCTGAGGGGAGTAGGAAATAAAAACAAGAAAAAATTACTACTTTTCAAGAAGACACTAATCTATGGTTGTGTGTAGGGGTGGGGGAAGAACCATATTACTGGTAATTAAATTATTATTTTACACAAAAGTTTATAAAGTTAAACTAATGTAGCTAAATGATTCAGTTTTCTGGATTCAGAATCAGATAAATGTAAACTCTTACCTTTTTTAATTAAGTATATACTTTCTGGTCCTTTTTGTTGCTCTGTATTTTCTTCCAATGTTTTTGAGGCCTAGTGAAGAGGACAAAACAAACCAAACACACCCACTAACATGCAAAAGCAAAACTGAAACCTTTTTCTTGTTACAATAGCAGCACAGCACCTCCTAAAGGAAGAAATGCATACTACTGTTCTTGCATTGGTGAGTTCAGTTTGTTACCTAGGACTTGCTTGTCCTCACTCAGTGGACAGAAATTAGAATAATCTGATATCATACATTTTTTTTTTTTTTTTTTTTTTAGAAATGATTTGGAAAATAGTTGAATACCCTGTCTTAAAATATTTTATTCATCATGTTAAAATAAAATACTCCACAATTTGCACCGCCCTAATCACTCCTCTTCTATTCATACTACCTGCTGGCATACACTCCATACTTCTTTTCGACACATACCATCATACTCTGTAGTGATGTCCCGTACACAAAGTACATACTACAGCGGCTTGATCGTTGCCAATATTTCAAGTGTTCCACGGACACCTTTTTCTTAATCGTACATCATGGGAAACGGAGCCATAGTAATTACTATGTGGGTTATAGGCTACCTTCAGGTGATGGACACTGGCACACCCTAAGACAGGAAGTCCACTCCCTATATAACTCCTCCCTCTACTGGGAGCACCTCAGTTTTTTTGCCAGTGTCTAAGGTGTTGGTCACGAGTAAAGATGTGCTGTGCTGAGCTCCACTGGAGCAATCCTTGCTGGGGCTAGCTATGCAGCCGGATCCATTCAAAGTGTATTTTTATATGTATACATGAAAAATATAGCGCTTATAACCATTGAAGTATGGAAAAATGTGAAAAAACGCAATCAAATAGTAAACAGGATCAAATAAAGTCCAAACACAAGTATAAAAGTGACTCTAGGTGCTTCAATCCGAAGGGAACAAATGTGCAGAAATATTGCAGACGTATTCAGGTGCAAAACACCCCCTCGTGTATCCCCACTCACCAGATCGTAATGACCCCCAGCTTTTCAGTCTGATGGGTCGCTTTAAGCTTTGTATTGGTGTCCAGGGCCAATGGAGTAGTCAAGTCTTCAGATCCAATAGTTTGTAAATGAAGTTGCTCAGCAGAACGAACCGATACCCAAAAGTGAGGAAAGAAATAGAACTAATAGTGAAGTACCGTTTAAAAAAGGTTTATTGGAAAAGGGAATGGGTACTTACAAAAAGTACGATCAAACAAGCCTTGAACATGGAGCTTATAGTGTAAAAACGCCGTTCCTGGCATGCGTTCCACGGGACTGGAAGTGACGTCAGTAATACCGGAAATTGCATCGACGTTTCACCCTCCCACAGGGCATCATAAAGGCTAAGAAGTTGGAATTCCTATTAAAAAAAAAAAAACGTTTTCTCTGACTCAACCGGCGCTAGCAGCAATTGATGTATGTCAATCATTGAGAGACCAGTTTAAACAGGTGCTCAAGGTTATTCCTGATCTGCAGGCCAGGAGTTACCAGCTGTATTATGTTTGGCAATGTATGCCATGAGAGATTCTATTCAAGCCTTGTGCCTTACGCTTGGGCTGGTGCATAGGCATAGAATCTTGTGGTTGAAAGATGGTTAACCGAAGCGTCATGCAAAGCTCCTAGCTAGTTTTCCTTTTCGGTGAACAGCTGTTTGGGGATGATTTGGATAAATGCATCCAAAAAATTTCTAGTGGAAAAAGTACCCTTTTACTAGTTAGGAAGAGGAGTTGAACTAGTTAGGAAGAGGAGGGGAACTGGAGCCTCCTTATGAGGGGGCTCTCCCGCTAGCTTGGGGGGGGAAGACTTCTGCAGTTCTCACGGGTCTGGTAGGAAGTGTCGGGAGCCTACGGCCACATCACCCTGAAAGTGCCCGATCTTGTCTGATCTCAGAGGCTAAGCAGGGTCGGGCCTGGTCAGTACCTGGATGGGACACCACCTGGGAATACCAGGTGCCATAGGTTGCAGATGGGTGAGTTCCTCAATAACTAGTACAAACTTGAGTTCTGAAAGTCCCCGTCTCCTCGTTTTTCTCAGATTCCAGAGGAAAAGTCTTTCAAGCATTGGACTATCTTTTGGCTCAAAAAATTGATCTTGGTGGCTCCCATGCAAGAGCAGGGATTGGTTAAACCTTTTCACGGCACCAAAACCAAATGGGTATGTCAGACCCATTCTAGATCTCAAAGTTCTAAACCAGTTTCTGAATATCTGCTCTTTTCGCATGGAGTCAATCCGATCAGTGGTCTCCATCCTACAAGGTGGAGAACTTCTGGCGTCAATAGAAATCCGGGATGCATACCTCCCATGTACCTATAGTTCCCGCTCACCAGAAATATCTAAGTTTCGAGGTGGAAAATCTTCGTTTTCAGTTTGTAGCGCTGCCTTTCGGTCTAGCTACTGCATCTGGAGTATTTACAAAGGTCCTGGTCCCTCCTGTAGCCAGATTAAGGGCCCAAGGTATAACGATTATAGCTTACCTAGATGATTTGCTCTTGATAGACCAGTTGGTAGCCCGCTTAGACCAAAGTATGATCCACGGTCAGCTACCTGCAATACCTAGGTTGGATTCTCAACCTAGATAAATCCTCCTTAAAACTATCAAGGAGATTAGAATACCTGCGTCTGAGTATTGATACAGCCCAGAAAAGGGTATTCTTGCCCCAGGCAAAGATCACAGCCATAAAGGAACGGACTCAGGTAGTCAAGGCAAAGAAGAATCTTTTTATTCGACTTTGCCTGAGGATATTGGGAAAGATGGTGGCTTTATTCAAGGTCGTTCCTTATGCTCATGAGGCTGCTGCAAAACAGTATCTTATCGGCTTGGAACAAGAAGATCCAAGCTCTAGATTTTCCAATGCATATGTCTCCAGGGTGCGCCGAAACCTCAGTTGGTGGATAACCAAGAATCTGCAGAAGGGAAAATCTTTCCTAACAGTTTACCTGGAAGATGGTAACAAGGACCTTGCCCATCAACATTCTAGAGATCTGGGCAGCGTGCTTGGCCCTGAGGGCCTGGACGTTCAGGTTACGGAATTGTCCTGCCAGGATCCAATCCGACAATGCCACAGCAGTGGCCTATATAAATCACCAAGGGGGCACAAGAAGTCGTGTGGCCCAGAGAGGCGAATCATATCTTAGCTTGGGCAGAAAACAATGTACCTTACCTATCGCCAGTCTTCATTCCGGGAATAGAAAATTGGCAGGCGGACTACTTGAGTCGCCAGCAGTTGTTCCTGGGAGAATGTTCCCTTCACACCGATATCTTCCTTGCAATGCGCCGAAGATGGGGGATCCCAGACGTAGATCGGTTTGCGTCCAGGTTCAACAAGAGAATCGACAACTTTGTGTAGAGAACAAGGGATGCACTAGCATGCGGAACACATGCCTTAGTATTCCTGGGGAATCAGTGACTTATGCATTTCCTCTAATTCTGCTGCTTCCATGACTGCTTCGCAGGATCAAGCAGGAAGGGAAATCTGTGATTCTTGTGGCCCAGAAGATCTTGGTATGCAGAGATCATAAAGATGGCGGTAGGGGACTCATGGACCCTACCACCACGTCCAGACCTTCTCTCGCAAGGTCCGGTATTTCTTCCTACCTTTTTATAAACGCTAAATTTAATGGTTTGGCTATTGAGACCCACATTCTAAAGAAGTGTGGGCTGTCAGGTCCAGTGGTATTTACCTTGGTTAATACAGAGAAGCTGGCTTCCAGAATCATAAATTATAGAGTCTGGAAGGCATATGTCTCCTGGTGTGAATCCAGGGGTTGGCACCCCAGGAAGTATGTCATGGGTAGAATTCGTGACTTCTGAAGATGGGGTTAGAAATGAAGCTGGCCTTGCATAGTATCAAAGGCCAGGTTTCGGCCTTATCGGTATTATTTCAACAACCACTTGCTTCACATTCTTTGGTTCGTAGCTTATTCAGGGGGTAACGTGGCTTAATCCTCTGGTTAAGTCACCCCTGAACTCTTGGGACTTAAATTTTAGTTCTGTCGGCATTGCTGAAACAGCCTTTTTTAAGCCGATACCCCATATTCCCTTGGTCCTTTTGACAAGGAAACAAATTTTCTGTTACCCTTCTTGCAGAAGATATGGCTATGGGAGTTGGCTGCTCTTTCTTGTGAAGAGCCGTATTTGATTATTCACAAGGATAAGGTAGTATTGCGCCCTCATCCTAACTTTCTACCGAAGGTAGGGTCTAGTTTTTATCCGAACCAGGATATTGTTCTACCTTCATTTTTCCCACAACCTGTTCTATGGAAGGGAAATTACTACATTCTCTTGATGTGGTGAGAGCACTCAAGGTCTACTTGAAGGCGACTGCTCAGATTTGAAAAACTTTTGTTTTTGTTGTGTTGCCTGAAGATCCTAGAAAAAGGACAGGCAGCATCAAAATCTACTATTTCTAAACGGATTCAGCTTATGGTTTAAAGAGGAGGATTCCACCCTCTCAAATCAAAAGTGCACTACCACTAGGACTGTTAGTGCTTCGCAGGAGTGCATCACCAAGCTTCCATGGTTCAAATCTGCAAGGCCTCAACTTGGTCTTCAGGCCATACATTTACCAGATTTTATTAGGTGAATGTAAAAAGACATGATGATATTGCCTTTGGTAATAGTGTGCAGGCAGCGGTATAAGTCCCTCTAGTCTCATATTGCCCTAATTCTGTTGTCTCCCTCCCTTCAGTTGGCATTGCTCTGGGACATCCCACATAGTGTCCCGTGATGTATGATTACCTGTAAAATACTTTTCTTCGAAGTACATCACCGGCCACAGAGGTCCCTCCCCTCTTTCTGGTATACACATGTATTGCTTTGCTACAAAAACTGAGGCACTCCCAGTAGTGGGAGGGGTTATATAGGGAGTGGACTTCCTGTCTTAGACCCCTTTTCACACTGAGCCTCCACGGGTGTCAGCGGTAAAGTGGCGCTATTTTTACCGTTGATTTAGCGGCGCTATTTGGTCGCTAGCGTGGCATTTTTAACCCCCGCTAGCGGCCAAAAAGGGGTTAAATATTGTTTTCAATGGGCAGGAGCGGTGTGTTCACAGCTGCAAAGAAGCTGCTGGCAGGACCTTTTGTGAAGCCCAGCCAGCGCAGAGCCCCAGTGTGAAAGCACTCGGGTTTTCACACTGTGTTTGCAGCAGGCGCCATTTTTAGTGCTGTAGCGCCTGAAAAAAGCCTCAGTGTGAAAGGGGTCTTAGGGTGTGCCAGTGTCCATCAACTGAAGGTGGCCTATAACTCACATAGTAATTCCTATGGCTCTGTGTCCCGTAATGTACTTCAAAGAGAAGGATTTTGCAGGTAAGCTGTTATCAAAATCCTATTTTTGCTGTGCATTTATACTATATTGTGCATTGCACACGTCTGCACTATGTACACTAAATTGTACATTACATACTTCTCACCAAAGTATTCATTATTTCAACAGTTGCTAAGGAGTCACTGACTTTTTTTTTATGTTCTACTTTAACCACTTCAGCCCTGGAAAGATTTACCCCCTTCCTGACTGGGCCATTTTTTTGCAATACGGCACTGCACTGCTTTAACTGGCAATTGCGCGGCTGTGCAACGTTGTAGCCAAATACAATTGATGTCCTTTTTTTTTATTTTAATTATTTTTTTTCACAAATTAAGCTTTCTTTTGGTGGTATTTTATCACCTCTGCTGTTTTTATTTTTTGCACTATAAACCAAAGACCGACCAAGCTTGAGAATTTTTTTAGTTTTTTTTTAGTTTTTTTTACTTTTTGCTATAATAAATATAATTTATTTTTATTTTTTTAAAACAAATTTCTTTATCAGTTTAGGCCGATTATGTTTTCTTCTACAATATTCTTGCGCAAAAGTTATAACGTCTACAAAAAAGGGGATAGATTTATGGTGTTTTTTTTTTTTTTTTGGATCGGGATTGCGGTGGACAGATTGAACACTTTTGACACTTTTTTGGGACCATTGACATGTATACATCTATACAGCGATCAGTGCTATAAATTATTTACTGTGTAAATGTCACTGTGTTCCCTAGGTGTTTCTAACTGTGAGGGGATAGGCCTGACTGGAGAAGGCGCCAGATCTTTGTTCCTACTTAGTAGGAACAGACGATCTGCCTCTCCTCCCCTGTCAGAATGGGGATTTGTGTGTTTACACACACAAATCCCCATTCTGGCTCTCGTGTCTGCGATCACGGTTGGCCGGTGGCATTAGCGCCATAGTTGTTTGCTTCAGTTGCACTACCAGGGATTAAAATTCTCCAGGAAAGCTCTTTTCATGCTGAGCTAATCAATATGACCACAGCTGATTATAATTGAAAGTTAATGGCTTTGTGTGCCATTGAGAAGGTGATTAGCTACACCTGGTTGAGTTTACAAGTCGTTTTTAGTGGGGGGGGGGGGGGTCCTTTTTCCAAATCAGTGATTTCTGTTTTTAAATTTTTTTATTTATTTTTTTCTGACATGCCGGTGTTCTGTTTTTCACTGGAATGTTATAAGTTGCAATGAGTAAATACAGCTGGATAAAACAGAAACTGTGTATTCATTTCAAGCTGGAAAGCAACAAAATGTGATTATTTTTAAATGGGTGGTTCTTTTGTGTACTCACCTGTATATGCAACCTATGCTTTGGCATATGTTCCAAAAAGAGTACTTTTGAGCAGAGAGGTGCATTGTCTGAGCCTGCGATTACTATACGGTTTCAGGTTCCTTTTTAAAGGATATAATAATTTGTCACCCAAGCAATAGGTTTGCTGTGTTCTTATTACCTCTTTCACTATTATATTGGAAAAACATGCATATGACTTGTTCAATGTACATTCTCTGAGGTTACTTAGCACAAAATGCAGCTAAAACAGGAGAGCTAATTTTTCCATATTGAACTGACTCTCGTGTTTTATCATTTTTGTTCAATAAAAAAAAAAAGAGAAAAAAAAAAAAACCTAATTGCAATTATTGAGCATGAGATACTTCATTAATACAGTGTTATTATATTCTTGAGCCTCGCTGTTGCCTAGATACATCCTCCTCTGTTTGTGGGTTAGCTAGCTCAATTTGCTAGGAAACCAGAGCACAATTGGGTACAGTGACCTACATTTCAGACTTCCTCTTTCTTTCTGCCTTTTGCTGTATTAAGCTTGCAGAAGACTGCAGTAAAAAAAAAAAAAAAAAAAAAAGCACGGTTCCAGCCGCAACATTAGCTTTTTTTTTTTTTTCCTCAATCGTAAAAACAGTGATTTTTTTTTTTTGACAGATTTGTTTTTCTCTTTTCTAAAATTGGATATGTGGAAGAGGTGCTTTTGTATGCTGTGTTCATGTGCGTGCCATTTCCTCACTTTTAGAGAAACTTTAGAATATTTATTGTGTATTGAAAACTTACTAAAGTAGTTGCCATGACGTCAACCAGTGATTCACTACAAATGGGTATGTAGCAGTTTTGGTGCAGTGAACATTCATGCAGACCCTAGAGGTAACACAAATTAGTGTGTGGGTGCTGCATAGCAACTGCGCTAGAATATGTTCTGTGCGTTTTTTTTTTTTTTTTTAAACAACACACACAACAAACACCCAGGCAGAAATGTGATCAAATGTGTTGCAGTTTAGACATACTGGGGGGGAATTTAATAAATGCACTGCGCCACTTTTCTCCTGTTAATGTATCGTGCAAATTCATGCACCATCTGCTACACTATTGGTTCTGATAGCAGCTCCTGCACCAAATTCAGGTAGTTCTACAATGCACCACTTTATATTGTATTGCACCAGATTAAAAATAAAATACAGACAGGCGCAGACAGATTTTACCATAGTGTCTTGAGTAGAGATGGGGTCGAACACAACCAGTCCCCAAAAAAGTGTCACTTGGTATCCCATTTGTCAGCTGCAATGTTGCAGTCCCGCTTTGAGTCGCTGATCCCCGTCATTACTAGTAAAAAAAAAAAAAGATCAAAATTTCCTTAAAAATATCCCATAGTTTGTAGACTCTATAACTTTTGCGCAAACCAAACAATATGCGCTTATTGCTATTATTTTTTTTTATTTATTTTTTTTACCACTTATATGTAGTAAAATACATATTGGCCTAAATTGATAATTTTTTTTACTTTTTTTTTTGTGGGTGTTTTTTTTTTATAGCAGAAAGTAAGTTTTTTTTTTTTTTTTTCAAAATTTGTCTGCTTTTTTTTGGTTTTATAGCGCAAACTAAAAAAAACGCAGATGTGATCAAATGCCACCAAAATGAGAGGGGGGAATTTCTGTATGAGGGGCGACTATAGTTGGTGGAGGGGTGGGTGATACCATGTTTTACCGCACCGGGTGACACCAACCCTAGTAACGCCACTGCAGCAGCGGGCTCTTTTTTCTCCTCTCCTCGCACGCGCGCGCTGCTGTACTAGTGAGTGGAGCACTATGTTTCTTCCCCCTCCTTCATATCGGCCAGGGAAGAAAAAAAGAGGAGCTAAGAAGAGGATTGTGGGACATGTAGTCCCGAGGACTGGCAGCCCCACTGTAACACGGAAACTGCAGCCCACACAGCATGCTCAGCTGAATGGGAGAGAGAGAGAGAGCCAGGAGCCCGGGAAAGCTTTTAGGGAAGTACACCCAGGACTCCAGAGGGAAAGGACAGTGCTGAGGGAACACCATCAGAGAGAACACCGCTGCAGGGCACCATCCCTGGCGGAGAAAGGAATGGCCAGAATACAGATCGGGGTGCTACCCAGCAGAGTTGCCACGTGCAATTCAGAGTGAGCTGACTCCTGATCAGAGGAACCGTTGTTGCTGTATCGCTGGGTCAGGTGAGAGGGCAGATCGGCCATTATCTTCTAATGTTCATAGGAACTGCAGTCTCTGACCATCTCTTGTAACATGACTGCAGTCTCTTACCATCACTTGTATTATGCCTGCAGTCTCTGACCATCTTCTGCATTATGTCTGCCGTCTCTGACCGTCTTCTGTAGTATGTCTCCAGTCTCTGACCATCTCCTGTAAAATGTCTGCAGTCTCTGACCATCTCTTGCATCATGTCTGCAGTCTCTGACCATCTCTGGTATTATGTCTGCAGTCTCTGGCCATCTCTTGTATCATATCTGCAGTCTCTGACCATCTCCTGTACCATGTCTGCAGTCTCTGGCCATCTCCTGTACCATGTCTGCAGTCTCTGACCATCTCCTGTACTATAATTGCAGTTTCTGACCGTCTCTTGTATCATGTCTACAGTCTCTGACCATCTCATTTTAGTATATAAATAATAATAAAAAAAATGAGGCCGCGCTATTCTCTAGAAACTAGCAGATATGTAGGACGCTGCACAAGTGGGATACACACACAGAAAACAAATAATATACAAAGGAGCAGCGCCAAAAACAATTTGAAACTATAAATCGCTATCGAGCTAAATGGAATACACAGACAAAATATAAATCCAGATATGACACAGGATCATAAACAAGACCCTAATTGGTCTGATATAATAATTCTTATGATAAAAAAATGGCTCAATGGAACCTGACCCAAGTTCAAAATTCCTCTGGCAATGGATACATTAAAATCGCATTATGCACATCCAGACATTATTTTCAAAAAGATGCACCACAGTGACTTGGAAATACAGGTATTTATGAAATGCCTGTCACCCTGAATCACTATGTGCTTATCGGAAGGCAAATATACAAAGGAGCAGCGCAAAAAACAATTTGAAACCATAAATCACTATCAAGGTCCCCATTGATAACGACATTTATGTTGAAACTAGTCTGGGAGGGCACGCAGAGATGCCACCACACTACAGGACGGAGGACGGGCTCCAGTATTTTGCCAGCCGGCAGCTTGATTTTAAATGTGCTTCCAACGGAGCTTTTCTATGTAAGTGCAATTTTATACCTATTTTAAATAAATCCATACGGAATTATGCTATCGGAGTTTTCTCTTTCTCGTCTTAATGGGATCCCAATGAGTGCACGGAAGTAGGAATTATCCCCCTACCCCAATCGGGGGTGACTGTGGACCGGGAGAGGAACCAGCTGGGGATACCCTTACTAGTTTATCGTCTGGCTATCATATATTTCGATATGGGAAAGTGACACCTCTTCAATATCCTAGTCGAGAGTGAGGATCGGGAGAGAGAAAGTATTAGGGATACCCACATCGTGCCTGGTGATTGGTCCAATGCAAAGCTGTTTATGCTTTGCCTTCTGGTAAGCACATAGCGATTCAGGGTGACGGACATTTCACTAGCACCTGTATTTTCAAGTCACTGTGGTGCATCTTTTTGAAAATAACGTCTGGATGTGTATAATGCGATTTTAATGAGATTTTAATTTATCCATTGCCAGAGGACTTTTGAACTTGGGTCAGGTTCCATTGAGCCATTTCTTTTTCACCATAAGAACTATTATATCAGACCAATTAGGGTCTTGTTTATAATCCTTTGTCATATCTAGATCTATATTTTGTCCGTGTATTCTATTTAGCTTGATAGCGATTTATGGTTTCAAATTGTTTTTTGCGCTGCTCCTTTTGTATATTTGAACGTATCTTTTAAAAAAACAGAATGTGTACCAGAATAAGTTCTTATTAGGATCAGTATTACTTATTTTTGGGTGAATTAGATTTTTCACGTTTTGATCACTTCCAGCGCAGCTAGTTTTTTATATTGTACTTTTGTGTGTATCTCACATTAAGTTGCGGCAGGAAAAATCACATATGTTTGCACGTATATAGAATTTGTCATGATTTTTGTAGACTTACGTATAGCTTATACACTTTAGACAGCGCTGTGACTCCATTACACATATCCTTTGTATATTTGCCTTCTGATAAGCACATAGTGATTCAGGGTGACAGGCATTTCATAAATACCTGTATTTCCAAGTCACTGTGGTACATCTTTTTGAAAATAATGTCTGGATGTGCATAATGCGATTTTAATGTATCCATTGCCAGAGGACTTTTGAACTTGGGTCAGGTTCCATTGAGCCATTTTTTTATCATAAGAATTATTATATCAGACCAATTAGAGTCTTGTTTATGATCCTGTGTCATATCTGGATTTATATTTTGTCTGTGTATTCCATTTAGCTCGATAGCGATTTATGGTTTCAAATTGTTTTTGGCGCTGCTCCTTTGTATATTATCTCCTGTAGTATGTCTGCAGTCTCTGACCATTTCTTGTAGTATGTCTGCAGTCCCTGACCGTCTCCTGTACTATTATTGCAGTCTCTGACCATCTCCTGTACTATGTCTGGGGGCTCTTTCTAACAGACTCTGTAACAGAAGCCCTCCAGGTCTCATTAGTGTACGCTCTTCCTGTATTTTCTTTATTGTTAAAAGATTATAGGAGGGTCCTAGGGTAACGAAGACTTCTTAGGGGAGCATCTCTGTGTTTGAGTCGCTGCCATAGTAACATTTGTAAAGGGGAGGGGTTGGTAAAATGACCACGTCCACGTGGGGGCGCCAGAAATATTTCTGCACCCAGGCGTCTGTGACCCTAGGATCGGCCCTGTATCAGCCTGACAGCTGTTTAAATTAGACGCCGTTGATGACGTCACCTTGCCCCACAGCGTGCCTGTGCCGGGAACATCGCAGCGGGGGCGTGCGCATGTCACTGCCACCATCTTGTTGGAACCGCACACAAGCGGACCAAGCCTCGGTTTCAATTGCGGTCTGCAGATGCGCAGACAGGACCTGGAAACCACCGAAGCGGCGTACTGGAGCGCAGATGCGTTCCAGCCGCCATGTCCATATCCACCGGAGCCAGGGAGAAAAGCAGACATACAGACACAGAGATATGGCTGTCATTTTTTATTTGTTTCATACTTTACCACCACGGCACGATCCCAACCAGACCTGGGACTCGGAGCTGCTGCTCGACCCACCGCAAGACCAGGGAGTTTACCAGGCCTCCTGCTAATAGCTTGGACGTTTGGCCAAATTGCCGCTTGCCTGCCAATGGCAAGGCTAGTAAGCTCTTCGTGGCATCTCATTCATCGTCCATGTCCACCTGCTAATAACTAGGATTGATGGACTCCAGAGAGGATCACCGCTTGAAACCACAGTATCGCTGTGCACACCGCCAGGCCTGGATCGTGGAAAAACTTCAAAAAAATGTAAGACTTCCTAGGAGGAGGACAAAAAAAAGAACACGGCCTCTGGCCCGGAAAAAAGATTTATGGGAGAGGGGTCCTATGAGGTATGAGGGGGCAGGATTAACCCACACGTAGGCTGCCATGGAGTCTGTCAGGAAATAAAATTTTAGGTTCCTGTAGAAAGCTCAGTAAAAGCAAGCAATGTTTCTGATTTTTACAGATTGCTTCTTGTTATTGGACAGTTTTTAACGTGTCCAATAACAGGGCGCTAACGTGTGTGTGTATGTGTGTGTATATATGTGTGTGTGTATATATATATGTGTGTATATATATATATATATATATATATATATATATATATATATATATCAATATTACACAAGTAGATTTTTTAACATGCTAAAATTTTCATGAAGGCATGTTATAATTTTTTCTTTCTGTCTAAGGAACCATGTGTTTTGCTGACAGCTTCAGGTGCATTGGTTGAGTAGTGCTAGGATGGGCAGATATCTCTCACTTGTCATTCCCTGGGGCATAGCTGCCCATCTGTGGCCAGTTAACTACCATAGGCAGTACTATTCTTTAGTGTGGTTGAGCCTGCTTTTGGCTGATATACCAGGTTTTAGCGAGCGTTGGCCTGAACATACGTAAGCTGGCTATTCGAGTTATACTGTTCTGAAATATCTATGCTTTGCTGCTAAATCGTGCATAAAAAACAACTATTTTAGGCCTCTTTACCAGTGAGAGATTTTTTTTATAGATTACTGGATAATCTCTGAATGCAGCTCTACAAGTCATTATCTCTCATTATTAGCTCATCCACTACCACACTATTGTTGCTGATGCTAGGATTAATTTTATGGCTACAGAAAATTGTGCATCCAGTAGAAAGTATGTTGTATGAAAGAAGTTCCATTTGCTTACATTTTTTTTTTTTTTTTAAAGTTAATAAATGTATGCAGAGTGTGCCTTGTAGGATTTCATTCAGGCGGCTGAACATTTTCCAGAGTCACATGACAGGTACACCTTAATGACTTGCCGTTTCATGTCGATGCATTCCTTTTGAAGTCACTCTTACATGCTATATAATATCTTTTTTCTAACACATAATTTGACTATCCACTTATCTTTTTAATAAGGAGAGAACATCCAAAAGCTGGCACAAATGCATATGAAATATGTTGGGGGTGCCCACATTTTGCTTCTGTTAGATTTTCTGATACATTATTAAATATATTGGATACAGAATATAGGTGCGTGCTGTATTTTCATCTGCAGTATAAATGGATATTATACTAAAACTTGTATGCCTTGTTCACATCAACACTTTATTAGTTTGGTCCTTATGCATCAGGGCCATGTCAGATGAGCAGTCATATTGACCAGGGTTGCCTGACTGACAAAGCATAAAGAATTTACAGACCGAGCACGTTTTTTTACTGACATACGGAAACATGACAGAAACACCTATTCTAAACTAAGACAAGTGATATTTAATCACATAAGTGTGTGCAGCCTATTGCATTAGGGTGTGCACCCCAAGGTTCAAACACACATGCGTGTGCGTGTGTATGCGTGTATATATACATTGGGGAAAATAATTATTTGATCCCCTGCTGATTTTGTAAGCTTTCCCACTTGCAAAGAAATGCAGGGTCTATAATTTTTATCATAGGTGTATTTTAATTGATAGAGACAGAATATGAACCAAAAATCCAGAAAACAACACATACAAATGCTGTAAATTAAGTTGCAGTTCAGTGAGTAAAATAAGTATTTGATCTGCAAGCATAACATGAGTACTTGGTTGAGAAACCCTTGTTGGCCAGCACAGAGGTAAGACGTTTCTTGTAGTTAGTGACCAGGTTTGCACACATCTCAGAAGGAATTTTGGTCCACTCTTCTTTACATAGTTACATAGTTAGCCAGGTTGAAAAAAAGTCCAAGTTCAACCAAAAAAAATAATAATACAATCCCATATACACAAACCTACACCCACAGTTGATCCAGAGGAAGGCAAAAAATCCCAGCAAAGCATGATCTAATTTGCTACAGCAGGGGAAAAAATTCCTTCCTGATCCCCCAAGAGGCAATTGGATTTTCCCTGGATCCACTTTACCTATAAATGTTAGTACCCAGTTGTGTACATTTAGGAAAGAATCCAGGCCTTTTTTTAAAGCCATTGACTGAGCTTGCCAAACAGGGCCGTCTTTAGCGAAGGGCAAACGGGGCACCTGCCCTGGGCCCAGTTTTTGTTGGGAGGCTCGCAGCAAATTGGGGCCCAGATGGCGGCTTTGCAGAGCACACAGAGGACACTGGAGGTTGTATTCCCGAGCTAGCCAGCAGAGAGGGGGCGGGGCTGGGAGCTCCACTGACGCTCTAACCCCGCCCCATGCAGCCTGTATGCTCAGGGTGGAGCAGTTGACATGAGAGCAGAAAGTGGAAGCCCCACCCATGGACCTCTGAATGTATGTGGTGAGCTCTGCTGGCCAGGTATGTCCTTACACCCATCCTTTCCTGTAGCATGTCTGCAGTCTCAGATTTGTCTCCTGCAGTATGTCCTCATTCTCTGACCCTCTCCTGCAGTATGTTTGCAGTCTCTGATGCTCTCCTGCAGTATGTTTGCAGTCTCTGACCATCTCCTGTAGTATGTCTGCACTCTCTGACCCTCTCCTGTAATATGTGTATTAATGTGCTGCTTTACTTGCTCAATTATTTGTTATTGCTCCACTGCTCAGTGATTGGTAATGATGTGCATTAACCTGTAGCAATCAATCGGTGAACAGTAGTGATCTGCTGTAATCTCTAGCAACCAATCAGTAAGTGGTAATGATGTGCTGCAACCCCTAGCAACCAATCAGTGAGCGCTAATAACCTGTAGCAAAGAAAATCGGCAAGCAGAAATTATGTTTTGTAACCTCTAGCAACCAGCCAGTGAGCAGTAAGGATAGGCTGTAACCTCTGGCAACCAATTGCAATTGCTGCATGCTCTGCTGCAGTAAACTGATTTGGAGTCTACCTGCTATTTTTTGTATGTGTCTCAGAATGGGGGGGGGGGGCAAGAAAATGTTTGCCCAGGGCCCAATAAATATTAAAGATGGCCCTGTTGCCAAAACCACCTCTGGAGGGAGTCTATTCCGCATTTTCACAGCTCTTACCGTGAAGAAACCGTTCCGTATTTGGAGATTAAATCTTTTTTCCTCTAGACATAAAGAGTGCCCTCTATTCCTCTGTGATGACCTTAAAGTAAATAACACAACACCAAATTGACAAGGGCAAAATGATATCTCTCTCTCTGGAGTCGATCTACCGAAACCCCCAGATCCTCCTCAACCATTGATTCCCCCAGTTTAACTCCCCCTAGTATGTATGATGCATGCATATTCTTAGCCCCCAAGTGCATAACTTTACATTTATTAACATTAAATCTTAGCCTTTGCCACTTAATTGCCCAATTAGACAGTGCATTGAGGTCAGCTTGTAAATTGGAGACATCCTGTAAGGACTTTATGCCACTGCATAGCTTAGTGTCATCTGCAAAGACAGAAATGTTACTTTTAATCCCAGACCCTATATCATTTATAAAGATATTAAATAGTAAGGGTCTCCGAAACCTTGGGGTACACCACTGATATCCTTAGACCATTCGGAGTACGAGTCATTAACCACTACTCCCTGAATTCTGTCTTTTAGCCAGTTTTCTATCCATTTACAAACTGATATTTCCAAGCATGTAGACTTTACCTTGCACATTAGCCATGTGTGGGCAACTGTGTCAAACGCTTTTGCAAAGTCCAGGTATACCACATCCACAGCCACCCCTCTGTCCAAGGTTTTACTTACCACCTCATAAAAAGAAATCGAGTTTGTTTGACAACTTCTGTCTTTCATGAATCCATGCTGTCTGTTGCTTAAAATATTTTTTTCCAACAAGAACACGTCTATGTGATCTTTTATTAAACTCTCCAGTATCTTCCCAACTATAGAAGTTAAACTAATAGGTCTATGGTTACTTGGTAAAGTGATGTTGTCCCGTTAATGAGCGGCCTGCGTGCCCCCTGAAGGGCGCGTGCGGCGTGCTCAGTGATCAGCGAGTCTGTGAGACTCGCTGGATCACAGATCCGAGTAAGGGGTCGATCCAGACCCCTTACCACTTGATCAGCTGTCAGCCAATGACAGCTGATCATGTGATAATAACAGAGCCGGCAATCGGCTTTTTTTTCCTCCTCGCGCTGATAGCGCGAGGAGAAAAAAAAAGCCGATCACCGGCGGCAGTGAGAGGGACATTAGTCCCTCTCACTGCAATGTGCCCAAGGTCCATGGTGCCCACCTGTGCCCTATAAAAGTGCCGCCTACCTGTGCCCACTAGCTCCACCTGTCAGTGCCCACCAGCTTCACCTGTCAGTGCCCACAATGTGCCTTTACAGTGCTGCACATCAGTGTCACCTACCAGTGCTCATCAGTGTCCCCTACCAGTGCCCATCAGTGCCACCTATCAGTGCCCATCAGTGCCACTGGTCTATGCTTACCTGTCCTGTATCCTCTAATGTACTTCAAGATAAGGAATTTAGAGGTGATTCAACATTTCTGTTTTTTACTTGAACATGATTTAATGATGGAAGTCAGCAGAGTTTCATCTCATCTACTAAGCTATGGGGAAATTCACTTGCAAAGTGAACAGCCTTTTTGCCATTATTAAATCAACCCCACGGTTTCACTAGTCCACCCTGCAAGATCTCATAGAACTATTCTTTCTTTTTTATTAAATAATCCAAGAATAGGAGGAGCACATCCAGTTTGGGAGTGTGAAGATATTGGAGTTGAGTTGTATACCTAACTGATGTCCGTAGGATTGGTCCAAGCCTGGATGTGATTGAAAAAATGTTTTAGGATTGAGCTGCTACTAAATCTTCCTCTATTCTTTGAAAACTATCTGGCAAAGGAAAACAAGTGCTTTGTGACTTACTCTTTTGTTGTTGGCTGTGACAGTGATTTCCTTTCTTTTGTGTGTCAAGGATTGCACAGTTGTTGAAGGCTCCTTGTGGTGATGAGTTTAGATTAGATCAAAGCGAAGGTAAGAAATTTATGCTTGGATTCTTTGATAAAACCTAAAGTCCTACAACCAATACTGTATAGGAATATATCCACTCAAGTCACTAACAAGCTTTGCTTTGAAGTATTGGTGGACCTTCTGCAAGCCTTGAGGTAGTATTATTCATATATTGTGTAGTTTTAACACAGAATTTTGTCCCTAGAGTTGGAAAACTAGACACGGATAATGACCTTTATGACTTTTCCCAGTTCATTCACTTTCAGGTATTGTTAAATACTAAAAAAAAAATTCTTTTCATATTCTAAAGATACATTAAGCACAGTGTCAGAAAATTGCCACCTCAGTCCCACTCTAGTACATAGGAGGTTTAGGTTTGCTTTGAAGTTAAATATTGTGCTCCTTTTTAGATCAAAGCAAATCTATTATAACAGTGACTATTGGTAGAGATGGACTGCTTCTACAAATTGATATCTTTATGGAACAGAGGTAATTGAAAAATATTATATTCTTCCAGCTACTGTATGTTTTGTAAGTCTGCAATTAAAGAAACACTATATTTCTTAGTAACGATATACTACCTTTAGTGCTTATTTATTATACACACATACCCCTTTTATCATACTACCACAGACACAATTTCAAAGGGAACTCCAGCCAAACTTAACAAAATAAAAATGAGTAGTCCATTAACGACTTACTTTTTGAAGAATTTTTTTTATTTGTATTATTCCTTACTTAATATGCATTGTTGTCTAGAAAATGTACCCCCCCCCCCAGATCTTTGGTAGACATGTGCAGAAAAAAAAGCTTTTACAGGGGGTCCCCGGGTTACAAACAAGATAGGGACTGTAGGTTTGTTCTTAAGTTGAATCTGTTTGTAAGTCGGAACAGGTACAT
This sequence comes from Lithobates sylvaticus, assembly GCA_028564925.1. NCBI lineage: Eukaryota > Metazoa > Chordata > Amphibia > Anura > Ranidae > Lithobates > Lithobates sylvaticus. The sequence goes on along the minus strand of CM053033.1, from coordinate 24,302,996 downwards.
TTTTTAAGTGTAGCTCCAGCCAAAAAAATATATTTTTAAGTTTTTTTGATAACATAGAGAAGGGTTATCACCCCTGTAACATTTGTTTTGCTGTCTGTGCCCCTGTTCAAAAGATTTCATCTCACCTTCTGTCCCAATGACAATTGGATTTTGAAAATTTTGGGTTGTTAGGGAAGGATGGACTGGTGATAAAGCATCAGTGGAGACACCTTTTTCCCATATTAACTCTTACAGGAGTGAATTTCCCTTCCTAGGGGTGGATTTCCTCTCACTTCCTGTTGTCTCCCTCCGTTTGTAAGTAGGAGTTGTTTGTAAGTCGGATGTTTGTAAGTAGGGGACGCCCTGTAGTTTAATTTCAATTTGTTATTTACATAAATTTAGTTTAGTTAAATTTGTTTAATCCACTTAATTCATTTTCTGAATTTGTTTCGTTTGTTCATATTCGAATCTATTCTAATTTTCCGAATTAGAAAAAAATCTTCAAATTCAAAAAGTTTTCAAACGTTTTCGAATTTGAATAGTTTTCAGTTTGTTTTCTAAATTCCAAAGAAAATAAAACAGAACAGAGGATAAAGGAATAGAATAGAAAAGAATTTAACAGAAAATAAAAGAATATAATAGAGTAAAACAGAACAAAATAGAATAGAAACAAATAGAAGAGACTAGAATAAAAAAAGAATAGAATAAAATAGAATATAACCATCTTTTGAAATTCAAATAGAAAAGAATAGAATGCAAAAGAATATAATTAAAAAAACAATAGAATAGTAAGAATATAACCATTCAAATTAGAATCAATTTGAATTTAAATAGAATAGAATATAAAATAACAGAATAGAAATAATATAACCATCTTCCTATTCCAATCTATTCTTTTCTATTCAAATGTGATTTGATTCTATTTGAATGTTGGGAAACTGTTGTATTCTTTTTCTATTTGTTTATTATATTCTTTTCTATCCTATTATTTTCTATTCTATTCTTTTTTATTTCATTCTTTTCTACTCAAAATTCAAAGTTTGTAAGATGGTTATATTCGTTCTATTCTATTATGTTATTTTTTTCTATACTATTTTGCTGTTTTCTAATCTATTCTAATTTATTCTTTTGTATTCTATTCAAATTAATTTCTATTAGAATTTTGGGAAATGGTTATATCCTTTCTATTCTATTCTATTGTTTTTTAATTTTTTTTCTTTCCTATTCTATTATAGTCTATTCTATTTTATTTCTTTTTTTTATTCTATTTTCTTATGTATTCAAATTTGAAATTCGAATTTCAGAAGATGGTTATAGTCTTGGTTATAGTCTTTCTATTTAATTCTATTCTTTATTCTATTCTTTTCTATTATATTTTTATTATTCTATTCCTTTATTTTCTATTCTATTCTACTCTCCTTGGAAATTGGAAAACAAATTTTAAAACTTTTCGTATTTGAAAACTATTTGAAATTGATTGATTCGAAACCTATTCGATTCAAATTTGAATTTCATACAAATTTTTTTTTCGTTATTTCGGATTTGTTTAAATCCAGTACTATTGTAATTCAAAAATTTGTTGGAATTTCAATTCAGAACCAAACGAGCTGCACATGTCTAATCTTTAGATATTTTCTAAAATGGAGGCCCTGTAGAATAAAAAAGACAATAGCAATTTTATATTCCACAATTTTTTTCATATTCCACAATAAAGTTTCTTTAATCAAATTTAAGATTTTCGGGAAAGAATACACTAAAATATTATTGCACACAAACGCAATTTATCAAATAAAAGATGTAGGTTTTTTTTTTTTTTTTTTTAATTAATGGATAGGAAATGTGTTTGGGCTTGAAACTGTGTGCACCCGCAAAACAACAACGAAATTATGGTACCCAACATTCTTAGTACAGTAGGTGACACTTTAAAATGCCTTTAGAGCTCATCACTATAGAGTTAACTGTAAATGATGGACCTAAAATTATTTCTATTATTTCTATTAGACCCCTGATGTCTCCCCTGCCTTCTGCTTATCTGACCAAGATTTTGATTGGTCTGAACCTGGAAATACTTAGAGCTGAGCACTTCTAAGTTCACCGTCGGCAGAGGAGATCAGGGAACAGATGTTCATTAAGCTCCTCCAATTCATCCAGCAAGCTGATGGGTGCTCTTGCAGCCATGACCTTGTTTAATTTCTTCAGACTCTGGATGTAACAGACACTTCCAAAGAGCTTAAGAGGTTAAAATATAAAAAAGCAAAACCTGCTTTTGCTGCAATATTCACCTTCAACCAATATATCTCTCACACGCTACTTTTTTGGCTGCTTGATGTCCTCAATATGAGGGCCAACATCATTCAACCCACTTCCTCTGGTCATGTTGCACCCACCCCAGCCTATGAACGGACAGTGAAAGGAAAAGCAGCACAGTGATGCGCTCACCCCTGTGTTACTCTGCTCTCTCTTCCTATTTACATACTTCTTGTCAGCATGTGAACTGATTGGCTTCTTGTGCTGCCTCTCTCTCTCAGAATCCAGCTCTGCTGCACAAGGCCTGCAAGAGACTGATAACCATGTACCTTGTAGAGACCAAGTAGATAATGCTCCTCTTGCACCCAACACTCCTGAAGGTGTTGACAGCATGTGAAGGCTTAGATTGGCATGGATGCTGAAGTTGCAGGCGGTACTAGGTCTGTATTGCCACCAGATGGGTGAAGCAGAAGTCTAAGGATCACGTAGCAGGATCCAAGCACAGGAACAAGTTACCAAGCAGGTTACAGAAAATAGATTCACTCACTAAGGGCAGACACAGTCAGGCAATGTGGCACCGGATCAGGAGACAGTGGCAGAGCCATAACACAAACCAAGGTCTGGTACAGCCGAGAAGAGTGGTACCAGATCAGGGAGCAAAAAAAGAGTTCAGAAAACAAGCCAAAGTCAGTTATAGCCGGGCAAAAAAGTCAAAAGGCAGTAACCAGAGTCCAGAAGAAGAGTCATACATGAAAAGACAGAAACAGCAGATCAGGTAAATAGAACAAAATTTAAAATCACTCAGCTTATTTCTGGAGTGCTCCAGTTTATATAAGCTTGCTGACGCTTATCTGGCAGTTACTCTATGCACTGATACCAGGTCAAACTTAAAGGGGACTTCAATACTAGATCTAATTAAGCTTAAAATGGCTCCCACACCGTTTATAACTCCTACTCCAACTACCCTGTACAAGACAGATATATATTATACTCGGGGCGCTCTGGCCCGATCATTTAACCTCCCCAGTGGCTGCCTGGGTGGTGACATCACCCATAGACTTACTATGGGGCATCTGTTATCGACTGTCCCTCCTCTTCCCTGAAGCTGCCGCTTGGAGCCGATCACGTGACTGGGCTGGAGTATAGGTAAGTATATCATCAACCTTCTACAGGGTAGTTGAAAAGGGGGGGGGGGGTTGAGCAGTTTTAAGGTTGTTTACTTTTAGCCTGGACTTCCACTTTAAGTACTTAAACTGCTTGCATTTAAGGCTTAGCTTAAAGTGGATGTAAACCCTCACATAAACCCAGTGAAATGAACAGCCTCAGATGATACACAGAGATGAAACAAATCTCCCTACACAAGTTTTACATGTATATCTGCTGTCTTCAGCTTGCTATATTCTTTAGAAAGTGTACATCGTGTTAGAAATGTCCTCTTTCTGTTCAGCACTGGGTGTGGAGTCTTGGCATACACTGTGTGACAGCTGATTGGAGGAAAGGCACACACCTCACTCCACATAGGCAGAGGAAGGAAGAAATGTGCTGTGAATAGACTATCAGCTCTCTGATTATTTATAGCACCCACCCGAAACAAATTCCAGGCTGATTTTATCTCCTGTGTCAGAGAACTTGTCAGAAGTTATCATGCTGATAACAGAAGAACTGAGCAGCAGAAGGACACGTGACTTAGGGCTTTGGAGATAGATAGGAAAACACTGCAGATATATGTGGGTCAAATTTTATGAATCAGGTTTACATCCACTTTAAGGTAATACACAATTTTGCGGGAACCTGTTGTGGTGCAGAATGTTAAAACATAGCATGTTTTTCATGGGTTGGCAGCCTTTTCAAAATGAATAGGTTGCCCCAGAACAATAAACATTAACTGATGAAATACAAAACATTGAAAGCATTTTAGAAAACTTTATTGCAAATCCTTATCATATTTTGTTCTGGGAACATTGATATAGTCCTTGCCACTCTCTTGCTGCCCATTACTAACTGTGGTACAATCTGCCAATCTAATAGAGGGGCTGGCATAGTCTATATATATATATATATATATATGTTGACAAGCCCTTTAACAAATCACTTTTCAACCTCCTGTGGAATGGGGAAGGAGGTCTGGCTGTGGTAAGCATAGGCCAAAGGCACAGAGAGTCTCTCTCAATACCAAGTCCTTCCTTGGCCACCGGCAAGAGACATCATCACCAGCCAGATGATTCATATGTTTGTATGCATTTTTTGTTTTATTTTCAATTTGCCTATTATATTGCTCTCTCCTTTTGTTATTATTGTATTTTTATATTTTGTAAGTATATTGCTTGTGTTTCTTCCATTTACAGTGCTTGCAGGTTCAGTCAAAACTGCTCCATAGATAATAATGTTCTTTCTGTCAAATCCACAGTGATTATGGTCAAGTCCTTCAAACTGATGTGGCCCACAAACAACTGTATTCATAGAATTCAATATAAATTGGGTGCGTTACACAACAACAGTTGTTTGATTGAGATTGCACACAGTGTGGCAAAAATTAGCACTTTCAGGTAGCTTCACCTTTAATCAATTCTCTTGTTGTATTCATTCAGAAAGAATGTTGATTTAACTGTCTATCTAAAATATATTGTTAAATGCATGTAAAATATGGAACTGTTAATGAAAGCAATGTATTTGTTAGGCCCCTTTCACACGGGACGAATCCGTAATGATCCGCCCCGTGAACATCCGCTTGTTCAGCGGGGATCACTCCGTTGATCCCCGCTGAGCCGGCGGATGACAGAGCGGCCCCTGCACACTGTGCAGGGACCGCCCTGTCAGATCTCTGCTCTCCTCTATGGGGGAACGGATGAAAACGGACCGTTTATCCGCTGACACCCGCTATCCCATAGGGATGCATGTATGTCTGTATTTCATCCGAAAACGGATGGATGAAATACGGACATACGGTCCGCCCGTGTGAAAGGGGCTTAAGGTGGAGCTGTAACACCAAAAAGAACCAAGTTCTAAAGATTTTTAAATGAATAAAAAAAAAAATATATATATTGTCAATTGAATGGATGAATTTCCCATTTCATTTTTGAAAGTGAAAAGCATCTTTAGTCTCTCATTTGAGGGTTGTAGGATGTGTAGAAATCAGGGATACTGTTATAAGTCCTCTCATTATAAGAGATGTCACAAGTGACCCTTTCTTACTTTGAATAAAGAACCCCTCTAACAATTTGGTTCCGCGTGCTGCCTGCGGTAGACACACGATTGTTGGTGTAACAATTATTCATCTACCTTTTCACATTTTTTTCCATGGCAACCTACTCATGAGCTGAAAATAAACTGATTTTAAGCTAGATAAAAAAACATGCAATTTGGGACAAAATCCAATGCAATTAATTACTGCTAAGAACGCTTTATCTAAAATTTAAACTTGGAGAAAAAAAATCACACTACCTTAAATAAACCTATTAAAAGTTAGGAAAAAAAACAACTTTCATTTCACTTATCTATTTGCAGTTTTGCTTGTAACTTTTGATTGACATGACTGACCTCTATCCATTCTTTTCTTTAAAAAAAAACTTGGCTGAGAATTTTCTTCCAATATTTATGTAGTGTTTATATTTTGCAGCATATTTAACTGAAATTTGAACTCCAGAAATTCAACCACTTTGCAAAATGTTCTGGATCATTAGTGGTTAGGTCCAACAAGGTGCATGCCACCTTATGGACTTATCTCTTTAATTTACTATTTCAATTTTTACAGAGCGCCAGAAGCATACTTATCACTATACTTCCAGCAATTGTCTTGTCTCAGCTCCAGCAGCAGAGTCGCATGCAGGCACTGTACATGCCCTTCCCTTCATTCTGCCCAATCACAGAGTGCTTTGTGTTGAATTAACTAATTCACAAAATACTTACTGTAATACTGTAGGCTCCTGTGATTGGACAGCAGAGAGGAGGGGTGGGCAAAGCAGCTGCTGTACAACTGCTATACATCATTTCTCCTGTCAGAGCACTGGGAGTGCAGTATTGGTATTTGCTGTACTCCCAGAACTCCCTAAAATTGTAAGTCCTCGTGGCTGCATGTACCTTGTAGGACTTTGGGCACATTTTACAGGTTGTCTCAATTACTGGAGTTCAGCTTTAATTGCTAATTTTGATATTTATACTAGCAGCATTCCCCAAATAAAAGAAAAATAATTTCAGTGTGGCTTTTCTGGACAGAACAAACATCTCATTTAGCAAATTTATGTGAAGAACTGAGATGTCATTATTGTAGGGCTGTGAAAATTAAAGATTAATTCCTCGATTCATTTTTTTGATCAATAAAAATTCTTTTGATTGGTACTCACCTCTCTGCCGGCTTCCGGGTTTTCAGGGAGTTCCGTCGGAGATCCGGTTATCCCCAAGTGCCTCCGTCTGCTGACGAAGGGAAGGGGGAGGAGTCCAGTGAGGTTAAATTTCTGATTGAACGTAACGCGTACAGGGGAGGAGCTATGCATGATGTCACCCACTGCTGCCCTACGGAACTAACACGATTGTTGGCTTTACATGCTGTGTTTTTATCATCTTTATTTGAGTAGTTTGTGTTCGAACACAAAAATTGAATCTTATACTTAAGCGGTGATCACTTAGATCTTTTCTTTCTACCCATGACCTGGCGTCCTTGCTGAGATCTAAGGAGACGTGAGAGAAGTTTATGGTCCGTAATAACCCTTTTGATACCCGCTTGCATGACCACCTGTTTGCACAGGGGTCCATGCCATAAGGTGAGAGTGATTAGCTAGACCGGAGGTGGAGGGATTGTCACGCTACTGTGGAAAAGAAAATTACTTAGATCAGTGCTACAGTTTGAATTTAAAACGTATTTGTGTGAACTGTGAAGTTAAGTCATGGATTGAGGAAACTAACTAGTGTCAGGTGATTGTATATAGGGTATACCACATTTACCACTGACTAATGCAGAGTTTCAATGCAAGGAGATCAGCTTAAAGTAGTTGGATCTGTATGCGTGTTATAATTAATCGAAATTAGTCGATTAATCGATAAAAAAAAAAAAAATCAATTAATCGAACATGAAAATTTTAATCAGTAACAGGCCTACATTATTGTCTTGCAAATAGTAGAAGTTATATTACTCCTGATATCCATCTACCACCCACATATTCATCTACCCTTACCAGGCTAAATATAAACAAATGTATAGGAGCCTGTGTCAGCAGACTTTGGGTTTGTGTTGATGCCATCACTTTAAAAGTCCAATTTCTGAGATCATTTAGAACTCATTTACAGGTGCTTTGACCTGCAATTGACCTCCTTCAAGTGGATTTTTGCAATTCCATTGAGTTTTATAGGAATGTATAATAGGTTTGAAGCGAACAAAAGCCTGTTGACACAAGCCCCAGCAGAGATTTTTGGGTTTGTGAGACCCCTTCTTGTCCCCCTCATTCTGATGGAGTGCCAAGACCCACTGCGATTTGACCAAAGTAATGAAATGGTTCACATGCGGTGAATGGTCTATGGAGAAATAGGAACCAATCCATGTGTAGTCACACTGGGATTTTCCAGCATGTGAGTGCAAAGAACTTGGTATTGTCTCATAGTTAACCCTTACACATCCCAATGATTGAAACCATAGACAAGTAGATGTCACAGGCCAGAATAAGATGGGAATCAAGAAGGCTTAGACTTGCTGTAAGGACCCTTTCACACTTATACAACTTGTCCCACGATTTGGGACTGCAAAGTAGCATGATAAGTCGTTCCCCATGATTTCCAATGACAGACATTCATATTAGTACAAATTCAAGTCGTTACGACTTCAAAGTAGTCCCTGCACTACTTTGGTCCGATTTTGATGCCACTTACACAGGCATTCCTTGAAATCTTGGCAAAAATCAAGGCAAACTCGCGGCCGCATCGTGGTAAAATCATGCGACTTTGAAGTCGCACAAGTGTGAAAGGGGCATAAGGTTGTATTGGTATTTGTTTTCTCGCTTGGAAGATTCAACCTCACTGATTGACAAGGTGACCATTTTCATTGAAAATGAAGGGAAATTAATTGACAAAGTGCCCATTTTCATTGCAAATAAAAAGGGAATCCAAAATAAAATCACTGTCACCAATCCAAAAAGAGAAGTGAGTATTTTCAATTTACTATAGGGTCCACTAGGTGACACAGAGCATTTTTTTTTAAATAGAGGAATCGCAGCAGAAGATATTGCTTTCAGATTGTCTCTTTTTAATTGAAAGTCAGATTGGGGCCCGACAGGGCAGGTAGAGAGGGTGTGAATCTGTGTTTCTAAATTCGGTTTGAGCTGTTAGGCTCTTTAAACAACTTTTTTTTCCAGCTAAGCATTTTACATTATCCGCTTAAATTTTAAAAAGTCTAGAGGTCCACTTGTTGTGTGAGTTTAAGTTACAATGCCTGATATACAATATCTCACAAAAGTGAGTATGCCACCCACATTTTTCTAAATATTTTATTCTATCTTTTCATGTGACAACACTGAAGAAATGACACTTGTCTACAATGTAAAGTAGTGAGTGTACAGCTTGTATAACAGTGTCAATTTGCTGTCCCCTTAAAATAACTCAACACACAGCCATTAATGTTATACAAGCTGTACACTCACTACTTTACATTGTAGCAAAGTGTAATTTCTTCAGTGTTGTCACATGAAAAGATATAATAAAATATTTAGAAAAATGTGAGGGGTGTACTCACTTTTGTGAGATACTGTATATTCTAAAGTTTGAGGGTGGATAGCACCAGCAAGCAAAAATAATCTATGCATGTACAATATATATTACAAGGGAGTTACAGCACAGTAAACATAACGTATAGCTTCATTAAAAAATAATAAAGCAACATCAGGCATCTCTGCCCTTTTTAATTACTAACCTGCACCATGCGGTAGAAATGGAGATATGAGTGTTCAGGTCGTACATGGCTTCCATACATACAACATTTGAGATACTAAATATTTAATAACTTCTACATATAGAACACTCTTACTATAGACTTGCAATTCTTAGTCCACATATATATGGGTGTTGTCCACCCTCCTAAACTTTGTATCTTTTCCCATTGTGGATTGCTTGACTTTGATCTAGAGCTCATTTAATTTCCAACTGTATCAGTTTGTCCCATATTGGGAATAAATGTCCACACCATCTAGATTACACTATTTTAGCAAATAAGAGGTTGGCAATCTGCAAGCCAGTATCATCCTGGCTCTTTCATCCAGTTTGGAGCAATGATCCAGGGAGGGTATGTGTTGTACCAAATACCTTCCACTTCTTAATAATAGACTTTACTGTACTTCTAGGCATTGATAAAGCCTTTGAAATATTTTTGTATCTGGGCACATGCACGGAATCAAGGAAGATGGACGTCTGAATCCTTGCTCCATGCCGTCGGATCATCAAACCTCAGCTGACCAGGCACAGCCCGCTCTCAAGACACAGCTGCAGCGGCTCCAGAGGCTGTGGAAACCACCGGGTTCTCAGCAGGCATGTCTAACACACCCAAGAACTGTTAGCGATACCGCTCTAACCAGAAGGCTTCTCCAGCTACAGAAAAGGGGAAGGGCAAGATGGCCATGTGGCTCTTGGAGGACAGTTTGCACCAGTTCCCATCTGACCTGGTAAGTCCTATGACTATGGACCCTGATGCCCTACTTCTTAAATTCCGCTCCATAGCGCGGGATGAAATCACAACAGCCTCCTGCAAGCTCTCTGCAGACCTTGTGAAAGGTCTTAAAGAGCTAGGCCACTGCACTAATCAGCTTGAGCAACGTATGGACTTAGCAACAACAGTATTAGAAGGGCATGAGGAAGAGGTTGATAAGTTGCATACTGAAATTGAGCGTTTGCAGGATAAGTTGGAAGATGCAGAGATCAGGGCCTGCAAAGATGACCTCCGTTTCGGCTGACTCACTGAGACACTTACTGATCTCCAAGGAACTGCCACTGCTTTTTTTCCAGGAGCTTGCACTTGTTTTTAATGTGCTATGTGCCTATTTCTTTATGTTCTAATGATAACTGTATTTTAGAAAGTTGCAGAGTGGCTCAAACGAACCACTGCTCCCCCAAATCTGCCAGGACTTTACCAGGACATTTGTCTTTGTTAACCTTCGACCCTCCAGTGGGCCTTTTGACCCACTAACCAATGCTACAATGTTATATGGATCTTCTTTGCTCCGAGTATTACTTGGCCTTTTCACGTTGCTTTTATACAAGCCTCTCTTCTAGTCTAATGCCTGACTCTTTTTTCTTTTCCCCTCTCCTTTTACTTTCTGAGCCTGCGGGTATAAATTTCAGTTTTTTTTTTTCTATGATGCTCAACCAGTTGTCCCTGAATGTTCAGGGCATGAACTCTCCCCAAAAACGAGTGAAAGTTTTCAAGTACCTCAAGAGACAGCAGGTAGATATAGCATGTTTGCAGGAAACCCACGCTTCAACTACCTCCTGCCCGAAATATTTTGACGCTCAATATCCTCAGTTTTTTTTTGCCAATGGCCCAACAAAACAAAACAAAAAATAAAAGGGGTACTCATCGCTTTTTGTAAATCGGTCCCTTTTAGTTGCACTAAACAGATAGCAGATCCAGAACCATTCAGGATACGGAGGGTACTATCATGACTTATTATGCTCCTAATTCTACCCCGGGACCTTTTCTGACCCATCTCTGTTGCCTTTTGACATCTCACCACAAGGGCACCCTTCTTCTCACGGGCGACTCGAATCTGGCTTTTAACCTTTCTTTGCACAAATATCCCTCGGAACGTGCTGCCCCTTTCCCCTGATGCTAGGAAATTTGCTCGCTCCTTACAAATCCATGACCTGGTTGACCTTTGGAGGGAGTTCTACCCCCTAGGTAAAGACTACATGCACTATTCTCACCCCCACAATTCTCACTCTCACTAGAATAGATCATGTGTTTATGTTGAGAAAACATCTCCCTCTAATGGTATCCACTTCTATTTTAGCTGCCCCATGGTCAGATCACGATTACGTTCTGGTAATATGCCACTATATTCTCAGTACAGTGGGGATTGAAAGTTTGGGCACCCCAGGTAAAAATGTGTATTAATGTGCATAACGAAGCCAAGGAAAGATGGAAAAATCTCCAAATGGCATCAAATTACAGACTAGACATTCTTATATGTCAAAAAAAGTTAGATTTTATTTCCATCATTTACACTTTCAAAATTACAGAAAACAAAAAAATGGCGTCTGCAAAAGTTTGGGCACCCTGCAGAATTTATAGCATGCACTGCCCCCTTTGAAAAGCTGAGACCTGCCAGTGTCATGGATTGTTCTCAATCATCGTCTGGGAAGACCAGGTGATGTCAATCTCAAAGGTTTTAAATGGCCAGACTCATCTGACCTTGCCCCAACAATCAGCACCATGGGTTCTTCTAAGAAGTTGTCTAGAAAACTGACACTGAAAATAGTTGACGCTCACAAAGCTGGAAAAGGCTATAAGAAGATAGCAAAGCGTTTTCAGATGTCAATATCCTCTGTCTGGAATGTAATTAAGAAGTGGGGCAGTCATCAGGAACAGTGGAAGTTAAAGCAAGATCTGGAAGACCAAGAAAAATATCAGACAGAACAGCTTGCAGGATTGTGAGAAAAGCAATTCAAAACCCACGTTTGACTGCACAATCCCTCCAGAAAGATCTGGCAGACACTGGAGTTGTGGTACACTATTCCACTATAAAGAGATACTTGTACAAATATGGTCTTCATGGAAGAGTCATCAGAAGAAAACCTCTTCTACGTCCTCATTACAAAAATCAGCGCTTGAACTTTGCAAATGAACATATAGACAAGCCTGAGGCATTTTGGAAACAAGTTCTGTGGACCGATGAGGTTAAAAAATAACTTTTTGGCCGGAATGAGCAAAGGTACGTTTGGAGAAGAAAGGGCACAGAATTTAATGAAAAGAACCTCTGTCCAACCGTTAAGCATGGGGTGGATCAATCATGCTTTGGGGTTGTATTGAAGCCAGTGGCACAGGGAAAGTAGAAGGAAAAATGAATTCAATAAAATTTCAGCAAATTTTGGATGGTAACTTGATGCCATCTGTGAAAAGGCTGAAGTTAAAGAGAGGATGGCTTCTACAAATGGATAATGATCCTAAACACACCTCAAAATCCACGGGGGATTACATCAAGAGGCGTAAACTGAAGGTTTTGCCATGGCCTTCACAATCTCCTGACCTCAACATTATTGAAAATCTATGGATAGACCTTAAAAGAGCAGTGCGTGACAGACAGCCCAGAAATCTCAAAGAACTGGAAGACTTTTGTAAGGTAGAATGGGCAAAGATACCTCAAACAAGAATTGAAAGACTCTTGGCTGGCTACAAAAAACGTTTACAAGCTGTGATACTTGCCAACGGGGGCAGTACAAGATATTAACTCTGCAGGGTGCCCAATCTTTTGCAGACGCCATTTTTTTGTTTTCTGTCATTTTGAAAGTGTAAATGATGGAAATAAAATCTAACTTTTTTTTTACATATTATAAGAATGTCTAATCTGTAATTTGTTGCCATTTAGAGATTTTTTCCATCTTTCCTTGGCTTCGTTATGCACATTAATACACATTTTTTTACCTGGGGTACCCAAACTTTCGATCCCCACTGTAAACCACCCCGTTCCCCCTGGGTAATGAATGACTCGCTTCTATCTTTCAAGGAGATTCAGGATGACCTTCTGAAAGCTTCTGAAGATTACTTCCATAACAACATGGGTTTGGTTTCATCTCCTGTAACTTTAGAGTTATATACAAAGGCATACAAAGCGATTCTTAAGCGCCACATCATACAGCTAGCTTCGAAGCGGAAACGAGGTCTTCGGCAAAAAGGTTTAGAGACCCATCTGGAATTACTCTCTACTGCAGTTAAACAATCCCCTACTCATGCTAACCTCTTGGATCAGGTCTGCTCAGAGCTAGACCTCTGCCTCATGGATGGAGCTGAGTGCGTTCTGCATTGGTCCCTCCAGAAGAGGTATGCTAACGCGAACAGACCAAATCAGATGCTGGCTAACAGGCTTTGTACCTTTTACTCCTAAATTTACACCTATCACTTTGCGTACCAGGCATAATGTACTCACCGGTAACCCAGTGAAGGTTTTGGAGGAATTCCGTTTAACCAAATTGCATTTGGCCTCTGATCAATCGGGAAGTCGGGACACAGTTTTTTTTCGATCGTCTTTCACTTCCCAAGTTGACGGAGGCTCAGGTGGCCCTCATGGACCGGGAAATTCAAGTTTCGGAGGTCCTTCAGTGTATTAAAGATTTGAAAGTGGGCAAACGACCAGGACCGGACAGCTACACTACGCTTTATTATAGGAAGCTGGCTGACGTTATAGCCCCACATCTGAAAGCTATTTATAACTGTTAAAAATGGCCAGAATTTCACCTCGGACCCATTGACCACTAATATCGTCATGCTTCCCAAACCTGACCGTGATCATTCCTCTTGGGCTAACTTCAGACCCATTTCTTTAATCAATATAGATATGAAGGCTCTGACCAAGATTCTGGCTATCCGTTTGAACTCTTTCCTTCCCCGCTTAATTAAGAAGGATGAAGTTGGCTTCGGACCGCACAGGCAGGCAGGGGATGCTATCCGGCGAATTTTGCAGCTGCAACACATAGCCCATAGCTGTTCGTTCAATGCTTCTATCTTTAGATGTGAATAAGGCCTTTGATACATTATCATGGCCTTATCTTATGTCTGTACTTCGCTATTATGGATTCGGTGGCTCATTCCTGCAATGGATGGCAGCCCTCTATGATTCCCCCCTGTGCTAAACTTAAATATTATGGATTTGAGTCACCCCTATTCAACATCGGGAGGGGTACGCATCAAGGGTGCCCATTCTCACCATTGCTGTTCATTTTGGCTTTGTAACTATTAGCGGAGGTGGTTCGCTTCCACCCAGCTAAAAGTGGTATTGATGTTGCAGGCTCTTCCCATAAAATATCTTTATTTGCTAACTTTAACCTCTCCCAAAATCTCCATTCCAAATTTATTCTCTCTTCTAGACTCTTTTGCTTCTCTCTCTGAACTTCGTGTTAACCCTTCCAAATCTAAAGCCCTGTGTTAACCTTTCTCACCCAGTACTGATGAGTTTGAAATCATCCTTTCCCTTTCAGTGGCACTCCTCTCTACCCTCGGAATCTGCCTTACTCCCACATATGTGGGAATGTTCCAGGCCTACTACCCATCCCAGTTCAAACGTTTGTCTGATATGCTGTCCCCCCTGGTCCCACCTACCATTGTCTTGGTTTGGTAGGATAACTGCAATCCAAATGCCTTAACTTCCTAAACTACTTTACTTCTTTCGAGTCTTGGCTTTCCCCATGCCTTCATATATTTCACGCATCTACCAACACAAGCTTTTGCAATTTATATGGGGATCTACCCATCCTTAAATCAGTAAACACGTCTTGCATGCCCGACGGATCAATGGTGGCCTTACGGTCCCTAACTTGCAGGCTTATTATACAGCAGCAAGCATAGCTCCACTTTCCCATCTCCATGAAACATATCAGATGCCGCTATGGGCCACAATATATCTTGTTGACCCGATTCTATGCCTGTCTCCTCTCTACCATGGCTCCCTCCTATTCACTGTTCGAAAACGATAGAGCCATGTTTAGCGCACTCCTTACAATTATGGGACTGATAGTCAAATATTCTGCGTGTTTGATTTCCCCTCATCTCCCACTATTGAAACTCCTTTATTGTCCATTATTTCCTCTGGGTTGTGAAAACCCAGCTCAATTCTTATGGTGGACTATACATGGGATTACAGACGTTCACTCCCTGTTCACCCCTACTAGAAAATTGACATTTCACGCCTTATGCTCTTCTCATGGTATCCCTTTGAGAAAACACTATAGCTACCTACAATTGAGACATTTTCTCCAGCAACTTATCAAATCCCGCCCTACCCCATACACCCTGACTCCTTTTGAGAGCCTGTGTAGAGCCAGACCCCACTCCCCAGGCAAGCTATCGTTGATATACTCGTCCATAATTTCTGCAAAAAAGCTCTCATTGAGGCCCTACCATCTTTAATGGGAAAAGGAATTGGGGAGACAGTTAGACCCAGAGGACTGGCAGACTATGACCATAGCCCTTTCCATGTGCTCGAGAAATGTCCTTTAATTGAAGAAAGCCTATAAAGTGTTATACAGGTGGTACTACACACCAGCTAGATTGGCCCGTTTTATTCCAACTTACTCTTCTCTCTGTTTTCGAGGATGCTCACAAGAAGGCTCTATGGCACATATATTGTGGTCATGCCCCGAGGGCGTGGAGGTTATGGATCAGGGTTTATACCCTTCTTCGTAATTTATTTCATATTAACCTTAAAAGGGACCCCTACGAAGCCCTTCTTGGTAAACCAATTATGGAATTGCTACACCCGGAATGGCAGCTAGCTCAACATCTCTTTACTGCAACTAAATTAACCATTGCAAAAGCCTGGAAAACCCCACTCAGTTTTGAAGCAGTTAAAAATCGTATGAATGATGTTATGCTAAAAGGTGTTGCCTCAAGGGACCAATAAGGTAAGTAGAGTTGGGTACCATCATCGTATAATTACATAATGGAAAAAGAGAAGATTAGTCAAGGGCTACTCCAAACAATGCCCTCGGTCACCAATGGTG
This sequence comes from Lithobates sylvaticus, assembly GCA_028564925.1. NCBI lineage: Eukaryota > Metazoa > Chordata > Amphibia > Anura > Ranidae > Lithobates > Lithobates sylvaticus. The sequence goes on along the minus strand of CM053033.1, from coordinate 24,287,087 downwards.
GTTAGGACTGTCTCGGTACCCAGATATACGACAAGGAATTTATATTAAAAAAAATAGCATTTAATACAAGATAAACAGACAAAACACAAATTACAAGAACAGGTAAAATTAAAAACTGTTTTAAAGGCCCCCACAGGAGACACAGTGATGTAGGTGTAGACGTAGTCCTCAACAAGTTTTGCAGCCTATGCCGCTTTTTCAGGAGGCGTCAACCAAAACATCTATGGAAAAGTACAATCTCATAGTTACAATATCATTGAAATCAAAATAATAGCAAAACTACCAGTAACACATTTAATTTGGAGTATTGGAGAAAATCCCACATGACTCACCAATGAAGGCCCATTGGGCAATAAATGGCATCAATTGAGACACCCTCAAAGGGGTGATCCCCCTGGTGCGGACACAGAGGGGTATTGGGACAGACTGAAAATAAATAAAAGGAGTGTAATTAATCAATTAAACGTGGGTTCCAGCACAAAGCCAATGCACAGGGTGGATAGGAAGAAAGTACACGGAATTGAGAAAGAAGGAGGAAGGGAGTGAATAAATGAGTGATTTTTTTCCGCAAGCCCACAGCGCGCAACACACTTCTTCATGCCCTCTGGTTCGCAGTATTCCATACGCTCAATATCTAAGACTGAGACGTAACTGCACAGAGCACAGGCATTTTCGTACTCAGGCGGATGCCTTACGTGAACGCCTGTTGATTCGAGGTTATAGCCGTAACCTGAGAAAGGCCTTTAAAAAGGCATTTGCTCTTACCCGACAATCCCTCCTATACTGTATGGCTCTCCCCGTCCCGCCCAGACCGACCCCCAATGATCAAAATTGTCACAAATTTTCGATCCATCATAATCAACTTTGCAACCTCCTATCAGAGCATTGGCATCTCTTAACTGAACATCATATACTGGGCAAATATGTGAGGCCTACTCTTGAACTTGTGTTCAGGAGAGCCGCCACCCTCAGGGACAAATTCACAAGTAGCCACTACAGGGCCCATCCACACCAGATGGAGGGTCCCCGTGGCACCTTCAAATGTGGCCATTGTTTGTTTGTGGCCAAACTGATAGTTTCGCTACTATTTAGATTTCCATAATATTGTAACCATGAGATTGTATTTTTCCATAGATGTTTTGGTTGACACCTCCCGAAGAAGCGGCATAGGCCACGAAACTTGTTGAGGACTATGTCTACACCTACATCACTGTGTCTCCACACACCAGTAGGGGGCCTTTAAAACTATTTTTAATGTTAATTTCATGTGGTATTTCTGCAACAATTACTTACCTGTTCTTGTTGTAATTTGTGTTTTGTCTGTTTATCTTGTAATAAATGCTATATTTTTTTATATAAATTCCTGGTCGTATATCTGGGTACCGACAGTCCTAACCACCATTGGTGACCGAGGGCATTGTTTGGAGTAGCCCTTGACTAATCTCCCCTTTCTCCTGAATGATGTTATGGTAAACGAGAAGCTAACTGCCATCCTTTTAGACATGCATGACAAATTTCTCAGAGTTTGGCAGCCATAGATCACATGCATCCAACCCTCTCGATTTGACGACACACTTCTCCTGATCTGATGCTCCTCTGACGCACATCCCATGGACTCTTCTCTTCCTCTCTTTACCCTTTTATTCACTCTTCTCTTTTCTACTGGACTTTCCCTCTTCTTCCCTTTTGATGTTTCCTTCTCTTCTGTTCGCTATGTTTTATGCATTAAATCCATACCTTCATTAGGCCGCCGGGTACTGTCCAGGCCGGGATGGTTATTCTTAAAACGTTATGTTTTCCACGTTGCTTTTCTCTTGTGTTAACGTTTTACATAGTATCCTGCTTGTTAGGGAAGCTCTTGTCCATGACATTTAGTTGGCATATGCTCAGGATTTATATGTGGACATTTTGTTTATGGATACCATGTTCTCCCAGGGACACATCTTTCTGGTCTTCCATCTTTCTGCTTTATTTTATGGGACATTAAGTCTGTTACCTGCATGTTTATATGTAACAGGCATGAGATGGCGGTGTGTGCGAGAGGCCAGTCTATCTCATCCCAATGTTGAACAATAAAAAAAGAAAGTCCTAGTGCACAAGGCATGGCCGGTACCCCTAGGGATGTTTCAGTAGATAGACCAGACAGAATTAATGCAGTAAAAATATTTATTCAAAAATGTATTAAAACATTGTAAGAAAGAATTGTGGTAGTTTGTTAACATTGTATGCATTTGATGTTTTTGCAAATTGTAACAAAACATATAAATGGGTGTACATATGTATATAGGGAGAGACTTATCACATGCAATGAATCTAGGAAAACGCCGACATGTTTCAGACTTTTTTGGCCTTTTTCATAGGCGGATTAGAGTCCTTGTCAATCACATCTAATGGTATGAATAGATAAGTATTAACATGGTAGGAGCGGTATGTGCAATAAAGGCACAATATTAGAAACGCCATATACATTGAGAGGGAATATATTGATTTTAAGGTACTCACCTGCATGAGAAACCCCCTTATTTTGATAGACACCAGGACCATTAAAAATGCTAGTCAGCATATAGAAAAGTCTGCTGTTGTAAAGACAAGTATGTCATGTGCAATTAGCACGGGGCTGGCGGTAGGCTGGTGACCATGTTATGTGCTGCAAGACCTCCAAGAAAACAGGTGGGTAACCTGTATCGATATAACACCGGCCAATGAGGTGGCACATCTATAGGTGTTAAGAAAAAAGGTACAAAGAATATAGTAGAACAAAAGCATAACAGCTATTAAGTCCTGGGTATGAAAGGTCAATAAAGTATTTACCTAAGGTAAATACTTCATTGACCTTTCATAAAGACTGCTGGATAAAACAAAAACTGTATCAGTCTTCATTTTAGGCTACAAAACAACAAACTATTAATTATTTTTAATATTTATTTTTAAAGCGGCATATATATATATAACACAGTAATATATATATATATATATATATATATATATATATATATATATATATATATATATATATATATATTACAATAGTAGGTTGAAATGGGCACTCACTGAACATAAGCAATCTTTCACCTTTAAAAAGAACCTATACAAAGGCATCAACAAAAAAAAAAAAAACTTTCAGATCCTGCCATTCAACACTTTAATACCCAAGATGTATTCCATTTCCCAGAATATAACCCCCATAGCTTGTCAGCTTCTAAACTGTATCTGCTGAAGAGCTCTGTTTTATGAAAATGCAGTGTTCTTATTTTCATAAATTGAACCAATATGGTGCCTGCTTTAGGAGGTTTCAATCAAACAGAAATATTGTGGAATGGCACTATTGCTTTGCACGTGGCACTGTGATAAATGCAAAGATTCTGTCTTAATCCGAAAGTAATGGAATGTAAAGGGTATTCATCAGACTGAAAATCACCCAACCCAATGCTTTACAGTGTAGCAAAAATTATAAATCAGGCTGCAAGGAAGGTTAGCCTTGATAGAATTCCAACAGATTATCCATCACTTTCAGTGGGAGTGGCACAATTGATGAATTGCCTGAAGAATAGGTTCGAAAAGAATTTCTATTCTACGTTTTGCAAAGCATTTTAATATAATATACTATTGTATATTCTCATAGAAAACTAATAACTATTCAAGGAGAGTTCACTGCGGGGACACCTACAATGACATATGATTCATATCCCATATAAAAATGATAATTTAGCAGACTTAACAGTATACAAACCAGGGGAAAAAAACTGAACTAAAATGTATGTAGGCATCCCTATCAACTACTAGGGTAAATTCAACAAATACAGTGTACGCATTTGGAAAAATCAGAAGGGAATACAATTAATTACAGCTTGCCCTGTGATGGTGCTTTTTAATTATGGTAGTTTAATTAATATCAAGGGGATATCTTAATAATCTGTCATAATGTTCCATTTAAAAAGTAAACAAAAATAGTTATTTTATAGCATTTCTATGCTTAAACCAAATTTAAAGTTACAGTGTAATTGTTTTAAAAAAAATATTATTTTAGGTTTACATATATATGGTATAAACTGATCTTTTATATAATTTTTAATTGTTCATAAAAAAAAAAATAACTTGATTTTCAAGGACACAGAACTGTGGTTGAGTCTTCCAGACAGCCAAGGAATCTTGTCGCCTATCTTGGATTGGATCGATGACCTTCAGGCATGTACCTACAATAATTCTATAATCCAGAAGCAATAAAGGATTTGAACATTGCCCCTGTTTTATATACAGGACACATGTGCTAACCATTCCTAACTAATCACAATTAATAAAGAAGCATGGTTGTATAATATTTACTGAATGATCCTTACATAACGAGGTGTCCTTTAAGGGTATGTACTTTTTATTCATCTTGTTTACATCCGAGCACACCAGCGTGTGCCCGAACGGGCACGCGCCTAGCGTGAGACTGCACGCCATTATTATATGCGCGCGCAGCACCAACAACGCTAATTATGACGGACGTCTTTTGACGCCCGCATAGACTTCCGGGTAGGGAGCCTTAAAAGGCGTGCATCTGCACGCCAGTCTGGAGCGGAAATTCAACCAGGACGAATCGTTCTCTCTTCTCTTCAAAGGTAAACCCTGACACACATTTTTATGTTTAGTATATTTACAGCCAGTAGCCTTGCTTTTCATGTGTAATTCTGAGCCCCATGTATTGTGGGACTCTCTGTTCATTGGCTATCCTGCCTTTGAACTGAATTAACTTTTTCCAAACTTTTAATTCACTACTCATGGAGGCCTATGAAGTCCACTGATTTACAATTACGTTTTTGATAATGATATATTGGCATTAGAAACTATACTCTAACTTATATCCTTATTATTTACATTTTTATTTACTATATATGTTTTATTTATAGATCTGTGTTTGGTCAGGCCCCCTATCTGTTCGCAATACTTTCTTTGGCGATCGGTATTGGGGAGTGATTACCTTTTAAAGAGAGCCAGCGTTCCTGGTTGATTTTAAATACTCTTGTGGTTTACATAGGGTATGCTATTATAGTGACCATTTTAGTCACCTATTTCCATCAATCTTTGGGACACTTTGGTGGTTTGCCTTATAACCTTGGATACCTTTACTATACAAGACTTCAGTACACAGCCAGGGGTCTGGACTGATTGTGCTACCCTTTTTCTTTCCCAGTCTCTGGACTCACGAGGGCTATTTGTCCGCTGTATCCTGCTTCTCTTCCCCTCCCCCTTCCTCCCCCCTCCCTTCCCCCTCCATTTCTTTTCTCTCTCCCTTTTCTCCCTTTTTTTTTTCTTCCTTTCTTCTCCTTTTCTCCTTCTTCTCTGGTGCATGCATCACCGTTATCTGTCTTATTGTTGTTCTTTTCACTTTGGGCACTGGTCTATCCCTGGACACCGTATGATAGCCATTACTGATACCCACAAAATACTGAATACTATTCTATCATTGTCCCTCCTCCAGCTAAATGCTTTTTGGCCCCCCGTGTCCGTCCCTGGGGGGGTCACCCTACCTTTAGGTGTCTCAATTGCCGTCCAGCACTGTAAAGGGTCCTTACGTGGGTGAGTCAGACAGATCCCTTTACCAATACTCCAAAATTTGTTGTATTACAAAATTGTTTGTGTATTTTTGTTTATGATGAATTAAAATTATATTTTTTTATAGATGTTATGGGTGACGCCTCTGAGGAAGCGGCACAAGCCGCGAAACTAGTCAAGGAACACATCAAAACCCACATCAACTTGCCCCCATCTACTTAGGGGTTCTGTATCAATCTGTAAAACCTTATTATGTGTATAAGATTTGCTCAACAACTTATGTTTTGCTGCTTATGTCTGTATGTTTTTTCTAATATATGTCTAAATAAATGTTATATATTTTTTTATAAATCTTGTTGGTATAATTGGGTACCGGAATAGTCCCCCTTTTTCTCCCACTAGTCGATACTATAGGGTACTATTGGAGTAGTCCCTTTGATTAGTGTCTACCTGTTTCTATACATTTATGGGATGATGGTACCCACCCCTATCTACATTTAATCTATACTGAGGCTTTCCCATTTAATTTATTTGCTTATACATGTTGAATTATTATGTACTTTAGCACTCCTCCCTCCAGCTCAATTAGAGAGATGATTTGTTTTGAAATATTAACTGTTTCTCTTCCACGCCAACGTCCCACCTTAGTGTGTTCCAGCAGTAGTGCGAGACCTCTTCATAATGGCCACAGAAGGTATACTGTCTTAGAAACTCAAGCAGTGATCTCACCAATGGAACTTTGCAACATCTACCAAAATCTGAAATATTTGTTTTCGAACTACATGACTCTTTACAAAATCAGCATGGCTCCGTTTGCAGCTTTAAGTGACTTTGACATGAGAAAAGCAAGAGGACTGCCATTGTAGGTCCTTCTTGTTAAAATCCTAGTTGCCTAGCTGTGACTTTTTAGTACCTGTCCTGGCACAAGCAAGCAGGATATGGCTCAGATGTTGGCTTATGTTTAAGCAAAGAATTATTATACAGTATTTTTATAGTGCTAACAGTTTGCAAGCGCTGCTAAAAGCGCCGGTCGTATTTGCGGTGCTTTAGCAGCGCTTCAGTGTGAAAGGGGTCTTACTATATGGTCTCCCTTTATATTGTAAAGCATTGTGCAAACTGTTCTTTTTAGGCACTACTGGGTCGCTTTTTTAAGGTCACGTGACAACATGACCTTAAAAAACTCAAAAAAGACCCATTTTGCACCGCTTTCAAAACGCATTTAAGGCAATTTGAAAGCATTTATTTCAATGGGCAGCGATTGGGAGCGATTTTTACAATGCTCAAAACACGCCCCAAAGATGCTGCTTGCAGGACTTTTTCTATATATTTTTTATATTGATATAATATTGTTTTTTAAGCATGTGATGTGGTGTTGCACTTCACTGTTTTTTGGTATACATTTTTCTAACTTGTCTGACTGTGATTCCAGCACATTGGTGGATAGAACCACGGACATGAGATGATTGTTTCTTGATCTGGTGCACAACAGTCTTTCAGAGATGCACATCTCATGTCTTTGGGTACCTTTAGAACATGACAGCATAACATCGGTTTGTTGTCATGGGTTATAGCATATTTCTGCAAATTGGCCTGCATCCTCTTAGTGTGCTCAGTCTTTTTTTTATTTAATTACTGGAATCATTATGATATTCACTTACACATAGGATGAAAATAAACTGTTAGTTAATATATGTTCAATTTGAAGATAATTACTGTTCTAATGGTTCACCAGATAAAATTAACTGTTCTGCAAAGAAAGTAAAGAAATGGAAGTTGAAAATTTGAGATCTATAGAGCGACCCACGCATATCTGTTAAGTGAAGCAATTAATGTATTCACAGCGAGATCGAGGAAGGCTTTATTTGTTCAAACAACTATGCATTATAAGGCATTCTGGAATGTTTATAAGGAACTGATTCTTCATGGATAATTATTAAATTTATCCAGCTAAGCACAATAAATGATTGCAAAAATAAAAGGGTGGACTTGAAATATAACGCAAAAAATAACAATTTGGCTAAGGCTGCAGTAACTTTAGTTAGGTTAGTTGTTCTGACCATAACTACTATTGGGTCTCATGAACAATGCTTTAGATAAAAAAACATCTATGTTGCTCCAAAACCACAAGCAAATCTAAAAGTTTAGATTGTGGATATCAGCTGGCACCTGAAAGTTTTTGATACACTAGCACTAGGCAAACTAGGCAGCCAACTGGGGCGTACTGCTGCCTAGGGTGCCCGGCCACTGATGTTCCTACTCCCGAATGAATGAAAGAAAGCATACGTTCATTGATAGGCACTGGTAGGCTGCATTGATCTCTGATTGTCACACCCTGTCTCGCCCAGTCACGCCTCTTGGTCCGGATCCTATGATGGACATAACGGGTCCAATGCTGGGACGTCAATGCTAGGAGCCGTCCAGGGGGCGGGACTGGGCATGACTGCGAGCCGAGCGGAGTACACAGGAGATCTGGCTCTGTCTATTTCGGCGGCGCTCGTCCCCTCCTTCCCCTCTGTGGCAGCCTATATTGGCATATAACACGCACACACAATTTTCCTCCTATTTTAAGGGGGGAAAAGATAGTGTTTTATGCCAATAAATGCGGTAATTGAAAATTTATTTTTGAAAACATTCTTACTTTATCGCATTTCTTCAAACCTGCCTCAAACTCCTGCACAGTACTGTATATCCGCGTTTCTCAACCTTTTTTCAGTCAAGGCACCCTTTAAAATATGGACAATCTCGAGGCACCCTTTAAAATTATGGACAGTCTCAAGGCACCCTAAAATTTACATTCTAAAATTTAAAAACTATTTTAATAGTTTTAAATAATGCCACAACATCCACACTTGTAGGATGCCCAATGTTAGAGGTGTTTTATTCTTCCACAGTAAATACACTTTTGAACACTGGTACTGACTAGTAGTCCAATGTTTCTCAGGAAGGGTCAAACAAGGATGCTGTGCAGGCACCTGCCATGCTCCTTATTGACTAATGACGTCATTGGTTGTTAGGATGCCGGCAGCTAAAAGGCCGTAATGGTTCACAATAAAAATCTGTGGCTTTGTGTAACTAAAAGGCAGGCTTGTTTCACTAACTGGCTTGTATACAATTTTAAGGCATTTTTTAGCCATTTTGCCAAGAAACCCCTGAAGATACCTCAAGGCACACCAGGGTGTCTGGGCACCCTGGTTGAAAAAGGCTGCTACAGTTGTGCTCATAAGTTTACATACCCTGACAGAATTTATGATTTCTTGGTCATTTTTCAGAGAATATGAATGATAGCACAAACACTTTTTTCACTTGTGGTTAGTGTTTGGCTGAAGCCATTTATCAATCGAGTGTGTTTATTCTTTTTAAATCATAATGGCAACAGAAACTACCCAAATGACCCAGATCAAAAGTTTACATACCCTGGTGATTTTGGCCTGATAACATGCACACAAGTTGACACAAAGGGGTTTGAATGGCTAATAAAGGTAACCATCCTCACTTGTGATCTGTTTGCTTGTAATTCGTGTGTGTGTATAAAAGATCAATGAGTTCTGGACTCCTGACAGACCCTTGCATCTTTCATCCAGTGCTGCACATTTCAGGATTCTGAGTCATGGGGAAAGCAAAATAATTGTCAAAGGATCTGCAGGAAAAGGTAGTTGAACTGTATAAAACAGGAAAGGGATATAAAAAGAAGTGGAAAATGTGGGTTCTGTTGAAACCAAATCATGGTCAGGTAGACCAACTAAAATTTCAGCCACAACTGCCAGGAAAATTGTTCAGGATGCAAAGAAAACCCCACAATTAACTTCAGGTGAAATACAGGACTCTCTGAAAACCTGTGGTGTGGCTGTTTCAAGATGCACAATAAGGAGACACTTGAAGAAAGATGGGCTTCATGGTCGAGTCGCCAGAAGAAAGCCATTACTACGCAAATGCCACAAAGTATCCCACTCACAGTACACCAAACAGCACAGAGACAAGCCTCAAACCTTCTGGCACAAAGTCATTTGGAGTGATGAGACTAAAATTACGCTTTTTGACCACAACCAACCATAAACGCTACATTTGGAGAGGAGTCAACAAGGCCTATGATGACCTCCTACTGTGAAACATGGAGATGGATGGCTGAGGTTTTGGGGATGTGGGAGCTACAAAGGCACAGGAAAGTTGGTCAAAACTGATGGCAAGATGAATGCAGTATGTTATCAAAAAATACTGGAGGAACATTTGCATTCAGCAGCCAGAAAGCTGCGCATGGGATGTACTTGGACATTCCAACATGACAATGACCCAAAACACCAAGCCAAGTCGACCTGTCATTGGCTGCAGTAGAATAAAGTGAAGGCTCTGGAGTGGCTATCTGAGTCTCCTGACCTCAATATCATTGAGCCACTCTGGGGAGATCTCAAACCTGCATTTCATGCAAGACGGCCCAAGAATTTACAGGAACTTGAGGCTTTTTGCCAAGAGGAATGGGCAGCTTTACCATGTGAGAAAATAAAGAGCCTCATCCACAAATACCACAAAATACTTCAAGCTGTCATTGATGTTGAAGGGGGCAATACACAGTATTAAGAACTGGGGTATGTAAACTTTTGATCAGGGTCATTTGGGTAGTTTCTGTTTGTCATTATAATTTAAAAAGAGTAAACACAGTTGATTGATAATAAATGGCTTCAGCCAAACACTAACCATGAGTGAAAGAAAAGTTTTTGTGTTATCATTCATATTCTCTGAAAAATGGCCAAGAAATCATAAATTCTGCCAGGGTATGTAAACTTATAAGCACAACTGTATATATAAGCAAGAAATGCAATTTTGATGTAGGGTACTATTCAGAGTAAGGGGCCAGCATGTCATTGGGTAGCTTCAACAGGTGCAGTCTCACAGAAATAAATAAAATTCCTGAAGCCATCGGACTCATAAATAAACTTCATTGTAACAACTTAAAGTTGACTTTTCTCCCCTTTTACAAAAAAATCACATCAACATACAGCTCTGCATGATGATTTGAAATCTTCTTACATTAATTAAATTACAATGACTGCTTTTCCACTTGCTGATTGATTGAGACACTGGTGATATAACCATAATCTCACAAATGCATTGCAGGAAGGCCACATTACCAGTGCCTTCCTTCTTAGATGATGTTCCAGGAGGCAGACCCAGAGTTTCAGGCTGAGATTTAGGAAGTAAAGGGAGGTGGCTCTGTTCCTAATTAAAATGGCCACCATGGGAGGAATGGGGAGGGAAAGAAAAATATGGTATGCAAAAATTAAAAATCCTGCATCTATCTACAAGTATCTATTTAACAGGGAGTGGGGGGTATGGGACTATGATTGGCTGTGATTGCTAAACCAATCACAGCCAATCATAGCCTCACCTCCCTACTCCCTGCGCTGGCTTTTAGCACCCGCCCCCTCCCTGGCATAAACAGGCTTACCTCTATTCTCCCTCTTCCTGGACTAATTTAACCCTACCTACTACACCAGCGAATAAGAGGGGGGGGGGCAGGGGAAGAGTCAGAGCTGCAGTATCCTGAGTACTGTGAAGAGTCCAGGAAGTAAGCAGCATACCTCCCAACTTTTTGAGATGGGAACAAGGGGTACAATTAGCAAAAGGTACGTAGGCATAGCACACACACCCTGCCAAGCCCCCTTAAGGGAGAATTCTACAAAAAATTATTAGGTAAACCCACAAGTGCTTTTTTTTTTTTTTAACCACTACTATTACTTTATATTGGCTTTTTGAACTTACACATGCAGCAATTTAGAAATTGGATTAAAGGTTTAGCACTGGGAAATACTTTTTGAAAGCTAAAAAGTGCATTTTATATACAACTATATAGATCAGGCCAAAATGAGGGACGAATGAGGAGGAATGAGGGAAAGAGGGAATTTGTTCCAAATCAGGGACAGTCCCTCTAAATCAGGGACAGTTGGGAGCTATGAAGAAGTGCAGAGGGGGGCTGTTTGTACTGTGAGGCAGATGGCTACTAACTTCTGCACTCTGTACTCTATGTCACTACTGACCTTTGAACTCTGCATAAATTACTTTTGACTAGGGTTGCACCAATGCCATTTTTTTTTCAGCGAGTACGCGTACTGATACTTTGCAGTGCAATTTGCGTCAATACAAAATAAATGGCTAATTAAATTAACATCAGATTTAGTGCTGAATATAAGAAAAAAAACTGGATACCAGTACATGCGCGTCTGAGATCTCTGATAGCCAACAATTATTTTAATTAAATAAGCCCTCCCCTGGGGGTACAAAATAGCATCCCTCAAAATTTTCACCATGCCTTATCTCTCTTTAAATTGCTAATTAAGTTTTTACTTACCTTTTGTGATTTACATCAACACATTTATGTTGTTTGCTCACCTTGCTCATCAATGTCACTTGCTAGAGATATTTGAATAACAACCAAGTGCTTCTCTGGTAATGACAATGTCTTTGTTTGCCTGCTGCTCTACATGGTGTGAACCAAATGTTTTAATTACATACTGTAGCTGTGTGTGTTTCTGGTGATACGGAGCTGCAATATTCTTCCCAGCAAACTACATAAACAATACTGTGCATTGACGATTTCTATCACCTCCGTGTGTGTTACTAGGAAGAATTTCTTAAATTCAGATTTCTTTTGGATAATTTATTTAATGGTTCTATGTAAGTACTAATAATAAGGCAGTAGCACTTTAAGGAGAAACAGGATATTTCTAAAGTTACAAGCTTTGAACATTTTATTGATCCAGAACAAGTGTGCGGATCAGGAGTTTTGGCTTCGCTGGCCACATACTTGTTCTCTTCCTTGACTCACAAAATAGTGAAACACAGATGACCACCCCGGTTGTTGCATCTTAAAGTGTCACTAAACCCAGGACCCTGCATTCACTATATCAGGTCCCCTACAGTACACAGAACATGGAAACGCAATTATTTTAGTAAATATAAACTGCTAAATAAATGTTCTCATCAGCAGTTGGAACAGTCTTGTGACTTCTATCAGTGTTCAGCAGAGTACTGGGTAAAGCTTGTAGAAGGAGTATTCATTCTCCCCTGATTGTTCTATGAGGCTGCAGGACCCCGGACCCTCTGTCTGGACAGTGCTGATTGGCCCTGTGCTGATCACATGCACTCTCCCAAGAAAAAAACCTCTCTAGCAATGCACACCACTTGGCTTGCCCCCAAGGCTATAAGGCAGTGTTTCTCAACTCCAGTCCTCAAGGTGCCCCAACAGGTCATGTTTTCAGGATTTCCCTCAAATGAAACAGCTGTGGTAATTACTAAGGCAGTAAAACTGATCAAAACACCTCTGCAAAATAATGGAAAGCTTGAAAACATGACCTGTTAGGGCACCTTGAGGACTGGAGTTGAGAAACACTGCTATAAGGTGATCGGTTGGGGACAGTGGAAGAAGACAGAATCAAACAGCCTTTTTACACAATGCAAAGGATTAGTATAATAAGCATGCTTTACTGCATATTCAGACAGATTTTTACTGTTGTGGGTTTAGTAATATGTTAAGTGGAGACAAATTAAAAAACAAATGAGGTTGTGATGTTGTCACCACCAAAGCTCACTAACGCATTTTATCACACCGTTGTCTAGGGGCATAGGCATTGGACAATGTTGGTTGTGATGAAACACGTCAGCAGAGCTTTAGCAGTGACATCATAAAGCACTCTCACTGGCTGGAGTGAAGCCGTGTCTGTTTTATATGCTGCTAATGCTTCCGATTTCGCGAGTACCTCTACTAATTTTAATAAAAATTTCAGATTTTTTAATACACTGTGGAGTCTCCTCTCTCTTTATGGTATGGGGCAATATTGTTTGGTCTGATCTAATTGGAGTCCATATGCGGGAGACCTTTATACTTGCTGCCTCAAAAGTCTCTACCTGGGAGTGAGTGATGTGAGTGGACATGTGTAGGGGGTGCTCCGGCTCTTCCATCCTGCAGTTCATTTGGACTAATCTCCTGCAAATATATTCTTAGAGCGTTCAGATGGCCGCTGTGTTAAATGCCCTTAATTTTTTTAATTATATTCCCCCTGCTAAAATCTGCATCTACCTGGATCGGAGAGACTGGTGTGGAGCCTGCTATGTACTAAGGACATTTCCTGTAGTTTCCGAATGGGAATTCGCTGGGTCTCCCTCCTACTTGAGCCTCCATGAGCTGGTGTTGTTGCTCCATCCTTCATGCTGCTCTAAACCTAGTCTTGGTCTTTGCTTCTGCCCGTCCCTGTGCTCCGGCTTCTTTCTTCAGTCCTCCTCGAAGCCTCTTTGGCTGGTGGCGATCAGTGGCCCTCGTCGGCTCTCGGCTGTTGCCGGTATCGATTTCAGCAAGCCTCTAGAAAACTCGGGGACTGAAGGGGGTGACTCCACTGATGATCGAAGAGAGATGAGAGCGGTGTTCGCAACGACTTCAGCCAGCTGGGAACCGGCAAAGTTCAGTAAAACTCTGTAAAAGTAGTGTGAACACAAGGAAATCTGATTTAAAGCGAAGTTCCACCCTAAAGTGGAACTTCCGCTTATCGGATTCCCCCCCCCCCCTCCGGTGCCACAATTGGCATCTTTCAGGGGGGAGGGGGGTTTAGATACCTGTGTAATAATGGTATCTTCACCCACTTCCGTGACGAATTATCCGGAGCTGTCCCGCCCCTATCCGCAGATGCCCTGTTGTGTCTTGGGAAACATAGTTTCCAGGACACAACGGGGACCAATAGAGACGTGCAGCGCGACTCGCGCATGCGCAGTAGGGAACCGGGCAGTGAAGACGTTGCGTCTTCACTTCCTGATTCCCTGACAGAGGATGTCGGCGGGGCAGCCGAGAGACGAGCGGTGTCTCGTCACATTCTGCCGACACCGCTGGAACCTGGAACAGGTAAGTGTCCATTTATTAAAAGTCAGCAGCTGCAGTATTTGTAGCTGCTGACTTTTAATATTTTTGGTGCGGGTGGAGCTCCGCTTTAAGGGACAGGTAATTGCTAAAGAAATTGCTAAAGAAATTAAGATATCTGATATTTTTTAGAAAGCTGAGCTGCATAGCAGCAAAATAAATATAAAATAAAGCAAGAATAAAGCAGGAATAAAGCAAGAGACAAGAAATAAAACAAGGAACCAGGAAAAAAGAAAAATGAAGGGAAAAGAAGGAGGGAAAAAGGAAGAGTGGAAAGAAAAAAAGAGGAAAAAAAGAAGGTTAAGAAAAATTGTAGAGATCAGAAAAAATGGAAAGGAAAGGTGGAAATAAAAACCACAAAATTGTGGAAGGAGGGACAGGGGGTTTTAAATGCGGCAGCCCCTATGCAAGATGATGGTGGATTTCTACAGCAAGCACAAAGCGGTAAATCGGTAAAAGAGAAGGCTAAAGAAGCTGCTGCTGCCAAACTGGCAAAATTTGCAATAATATCAAAAGATGGTGAAAATAAAGTTGCACAGCAAGATGGCAATGAAAAGTTGGAAGATTTGTGTACTGGAACACATATACCACTTAACATAAATATATGGAACAATCAATATGCGAAGTGGAAGCAATGGATAAAAATGAGAAACCGTATACTGATATAACCGTATACCGTATACTGATAAACAGTTAAATGGCCTGCAGGTATTAACAACATCACCAACATCATCAGAGCCCATATTATTAGACGTGATAAAAGCAGTACAACAATGTCATTTGACAGGGCAGATGCAGTGTCCTAAAGAAGAATTCATCTTTCTTCGTCAGGATGTACAGAAAATAAGGGAAATAACATCTGCTTTGGAGGGACGTGTTAAAGAACTAGAGAATGCCTCACAGCCACTGGGAAAAAATCTGATATTAATGCTCGTAAGCTGTAAGACCTTGAAAACTGACTTCAACGTAATAATATTAGGCTGGTGGGCCTCCCAGAGCATTCTGAGGGAGCACAGCCTACAGAATTTGCGGAAATGTGGTTATGCAACGCGATTGGGAAAGAAAATCTTTCTATGAGGTCTGAATGTGCTTTATCTCAATGGTGTGAAACACGGGCAGCAAGGATAAAGGTCTCCTGCACATGGACTCCAATTAGATCAGAAGGAACAATATTGCCCCATACCATAAAGAGAGGGGAGACTCCAAAGTGTAATAAAATTCTGACAGGGCGAATGCTACTGTACTTCTTCCACCACATCAATACAAAGGCCACTTACCATATAACTTTTTCTATCTTGGTTCTTTCTCTCTTCTACACAATTGAAAAACTTCTCCCTTTAAAAAAAAATGTTTATTTACCTTTTTTAATGCTGCCAGACACTTTCTGCATTCTCCTATAGACTAGAATGGTGACGTAAGGACCCCTGCTGCCTACTGCGATGTCCATGTCACACCCCAAGAAAGCAGTGTTTTGCCGTGAGAGTCTAGGACCTGACTGAGACCTGTGGCACATCTGTCCAAGCATGGAGGGATAATTGTACAGGGTGCAAATGTCTACAAAGTCCCAGATACCAGAACTCAGCGTTGTGTGTACATACGCGGGACTGTGCAGATGGCCTAAATCTCTGCCAGGTCCCAAAGACTGTGCATGCAATGGGTATGTAAAGATAGCAGTGTGGAAGTTTAACCCAACTTTCTGTCCTTGTCTCCCAGTTGTTCTCTTAGTTGCCAACCTTTTCTTCCAATGGAGACTACAAGCTGCTGTGCTGATGTACAGTACATTGCACAGGCATGTTCCACTGTCATCACCATCAGGAAACCAACCCTGATAAATGTACAGCAGTAGATATGTACGACCCACCTAACATTGAGTAGGTCCCACTTTTGCCACCAAAACAGCCCTGACCCCTTGCGGCATGGATGCCACTAGACCTCCTTAAGGTTTGGTGTGGTATCTGGCACCAAGCCGTCCATAGAAATCCTTTATTTCCTGTAATCTGGGAGGTGGGGCTTCCATGGATCAGTTTTGCTGGTTTTTCCAGCGCATTCCAGAGATGCTCATTGGATTGACATCTGGAGAACTGGGAGTATGCAACTTAAACTCATTGTGGTTGATTTACTAAAGGCAAATACACTGTGCACTTTGCAAAGTGCAGTTGCACTCTACAAGTGCAGTTGTTCCAGAGCTTAGTAAATGAGCAGGAGCTCTGCTAACTTCCATCATCCAATCACGTGCAAGGAAAAATACTGTGTTTATTTAAATTTTCCTTGCCCGTAAATTGGGTACTCAGTTCAGCTATACCTCATTTTCTAAGCTCTGAACAACTGCACCTCCAGAGTGCAACAGCACTTTGCAAAGTGCACAGACTATTTGCCTTTAGTAAATCAACCCCAATGTGTCCCTCAGGCTGGGTTCACACTAGAGCACTGAGCGGCTCACAGCAGGGGTTCCGGTCTCTTCATTTACCTGTTCAGGTCAGATTTTTGGCTGAATTCGGACCTGAAATGGACCGAAAGATGCACAGGACTTCTGTGCATTTCGCACCAGAGTCGCTCCGCTCCATAGAGAGCCAGTCACAATCTCCTGCTATGCAAATTGGATGTGGGAAAGCTGCATCCATTTCGCAATAGTGTGAACTCAGCCTCAAACCATTCTTGAACCATTTTTGCAGTGCTCCATTGAACATTATCCTGTTGAAAGAGGCCACTGCCATCAATGAGTACTGTTTCCATGAAGGGGCGTACTTGGTCAGTAACAGTTACATTGCAGAACATTGCCCAAAGCATCAAACTGCCTCCACTGGTTTGCCATCTTCTCATACTGCATCCTGGTGCTATCTCTTCCCCAAGTAAGTGATACACACACACCTGGCCATCTCTTACCCAGGTAAGTGAAGCATATGCAGCCCCATAAAAACAGACTATGATGCCCATTGTTTCTGATTTTGACAGATCAACTTCATGTTGATTTGCTGCCTAATATATCCCAGTAAATTTCAAATGCCATTGTAATGAGATAATCAATGAAAATAGGGAGAAAAATCCCTGGACAGCTGCACTCCGAAAATTGCCTTTTATTCAAAAATAGGATCACAAAATACAAGCCACAGGAGGGCGGACAGAAGACCTCTGTAATTACCCCCTGAGGAAGATACAAATTAACCCATTGTATCGACACGCGTAGGGGAAGGCAACAGGACGGAACGCTAGTCAGTGCACCCACTAAGGACGATCAGCATACCACCCTGATATTAGCTGCTACAGCTTGTTTGTTATGCTATTTTAGAGTGGCGCCCTGACGTGCCATGCAAATGTGAGTACCCCGCAAGGGATTTTTTACTGTGTTGAGAATAAAACTTTTAATATACTAAGCTCTGAAGTCCTCCTTTTTCTATTGGTATTACTGAGGCACAAAAGGGACTCCATTACCATACTGAAGCATAGAGTGGAGGCCACCACAGGAATCCGGATTTACCACTGAACCATTTACAGGTTCCAATGCGTGTATTGACCAAGCCTAATCAGCAAGGTCACATGCTCTAAGGTGAGCGGCCATTACCTGGGGGGAACACCTGAGTGCACATGCAGCACCTTAATATTGGATTGAAATCACAGCAACCACTGAATAGCATGGATTACATTGGAGCACTTTTGAACTTTTTTTGATTGCACAGCACATTGTAGCACTTTTTTCTCACATATATATATTTATATATATTTTTTTATAAGGATTTTTATAGTTTGGTTCACCATTATATTGGTTTAAGGATTTTATTGATTGCTTTTTTCTCACCATATGGACGTTTTATCATATCCTGCATGAAAGCACTTTATTTGGAATATTGTATGTATTTTAGCACGTTATCACTTTATTGCTGTTGTTATATAGCACATTTTTCGTTTCACTATTTGGATTTTAAGTTTGAAAGCGCAGCGTACTTTAGAATATCGGATGGTCTTTGCATGATTTATGAGACATGTGCAACGCTAGCTGCTGATTCAAAAATATAGTGCTATTTGGGAGACCCTATTTTGGGCTTATAGCAAGTGGTGGCTCGCAGGACATTACATTGATTGTTTAGTATTAAAAAAAATGCCAGTAAATATTTCAACAGATGGCAATTCTTTATGAAACGTACTCTTTCACATTCCGAAATTGCATAACTTATGAAACCAATTCAATATAGGATTTGTACAGAAAAGCAGTACTTGCTAACTCTTTGGGCAGATTACAACTTATTGAATAAATCTATCCCCTGAATACATATTCAATCTCTTCCAATAAATTAAAACACTAAAATCGGAGCAACTCTTTACATACTCCTCCCCAGATTGATCATCAAAGTGTTCTTAGTTATAGTTTATTTTTTCTTTAATATATTTAATTTTATTTTAGTTAGCTCTTAGGCGCAATTCAATACAACTGCTTAGTTATAATCTATTGAGCATGGTATTATTATACGGGCATATTATTATTCATTCTTGCTTTGATTAATAAACATACAGTATCTCACAAAAGTGAGTACACCCCTCACATTTTTGTAAACATTTTATTATATCTTTTCATGTGACAACACTGAAGAAATGACACTTTGCTACAATGTAAAGTAGTGAGTGCACAGCTTGTATAACAGTGTAAATTTGCTAGAAAACACAAAGAATCCTGCGAGCCACCACTGACCAGATGCCCATTAAATGTATAGAGAAAGAAAAAGCTGCTGGCGTTAAACATGTCTCCCAATTCATGCAAACATAAATTAGTAAATACTACACCGCGCTATAAATATGATCTCATCAAAAATATAAAAATATGTAAAGGGTAATAGGATCAATATAAGAAACAGCAGCTAAAATCAGAACAAATTGTAAAGTAAATGAATTGAAAAGTGCTACTCTATGCACTATACACCCAATAATTGGATACCAAATGTATATATAACATAGAAACACACAAATATTGACCAATGGTGAAGTGCCAGTAAATAATAAATAAAAAAAATATAAGGGAGTGGAAACTCAAATGCACAGTAAGTATATAGTGCTCATGTGAAAAAAACATAAAGATTCGTAAAATTCATAAAGTTCATAGAGGTCCATAAAATATATGCGAGGAACAAAAATGTTATATATATATATATATATATATATATATATATATATATATATATTAGTCCATGCAAAACAGCTTGGTAGGTGTTCAAGGTGTCCTCCCTCCAGTGATCCTCTAGGCAGTGAACTCTCACCTTAGAGCGATTAAGCCAAGTCTAAACATGCATTTGAACCTCCTCTGGGCTCAGAAGGGAAAAACTGCATCCAGGGCTCCTCAGTGAAATACCTCCGTTTATGCAAAAATAAAAGCGCTTGATAGTGTAGTAGGTTTAAACAATTTAATGAACACAAGAAAACAAACCCTAATACAGGGTACTCACATTTATAAAGTGCATCTAGTGCACCACTCTATTGCCAGCAATAACCAATAAGATCAGATCCCAGGGGAGGGGACATGATGGCATGAGGAGCAGTCTACCTGCCATAGGAGGAAACGCACATCACCCCCATACCTTTCCAGTATCTGATCTTATTGGTTATTGCTGGCAATAGAGTGGTGCACTAGACGCACTTTATAAATGTGAGTACCCTGTATCAGGGTTTGTTTTCTTGTGTGCTTTAATGTCTAAACCGCTGGCAATAAAAGTGAGTACAAACCTAAGTGAAAATGTCCAAATTGGACCCAATTAGCCTTTTTTCCTCCACGGTGTCATGTGACTTGTTAGTGTTACAAGGTCTCAGGTGTGAATGGGGAGCAGGTGTGTTAAATTTGGTGTTATCGCTCTCACTCTCTCATACTGGTCACTGGAAGTTCAACATGGCACCTCATGGCAAAAAACTCTCTGAGGATCTGAAAAAAATAACTTTTGCTCTACATAAAGATGGCCTAGGCTATAAGAAGATTGCCAAGACCCTGAAACTGAGCGTCAGCACAGTGGCCAAGATCATACAGCGGTTTAACAGGACAGGTTCCACTCAGAACAGGCCTCACCACGGTCAACCAAAGAAGTTGAGTGCACATGCTCAGCGTCATATCCAGAGGTTGTCTTTGGGAAATGGACATATGAGTGCTGCAAGCATTGCTGCAGAGGTTAAAGGAATGGGGGTCAGCCTGTCAGTGCTCAGACCATACGCTGCACACTGCATCAAATTGATCTGCATGGTTGTCATCCCAGAAGGAAGCCTCTTCTAAAGATGATGCACAAGAAAGGCTGCAAACAGTTTGCTGAAGACAAGCAGACTAAGGACATGTGGATTACTGGAACCATGTCCTGTGGCCTGATGAGACCAAGATAAACTTATTTGGTTCAGATGGTGTCAAGCGTGTGTGGCTGCAACTAGGTGAGGAGTACAAAGACAAGTGTGTCTTGCCTACAGTCAAGCATGGTGGTGGGAGTGTCATGGTTTGGGGCTGCATGAGTGCTGCCAGCACTGGGAAGCTACAGTTCATTGAGGGAACCATGAATGCCAACATGTACTGTGACATACTGAAGCAGAGCATGACCCCCTCCCTTTGGAGACTGAGCTGCAGGGAAGTATTCCAACATGAGAACGTCCCCTAACACATCTCCAAGAAAACCACCGCGTTGCTAAAGAAGCTGAGGGGTAAAGGTGATGGATTGGCCAAGCAGGTCTGCAGACATAAACCCTATTGAGCATCTGTGGGGCATCTTCAAAGGAAGGTGGCGGAGTGCAAGGTCTCTAACATCCACCAGCTCCGTGATGTCATCATGGAGGAGTGGAAGAGGACTCCAGTGGCAACCTGTGAAGCTCTGGTGAACTCCATGCCCAAGAGGGTTAATGCAGTGCTGGAAAATAATGGTGGCCACACAAAATATTGACACTTTGGGCCCAATTTGGACATTTTCAGTTAGTGGTGTACTCACTTTCGTTGCCAGCGGTTTAGACATTAATGGCTGTGTGTTGAGTTATTTTGAGGGGACAGCAAATGTACACTTTTATACAAGCTGTAGACTCACTACTTTACATTGTAGCAAAGTGTCATTTTTTCAGTGTTGTCACATGAAAAGATATAATAAAATATTTACAAAAATGTGAGGGGTTTACTCACTTTTGTGAGATACTGTAGGTAGAGTGTTCAAAATTGTTTACTCAACATTTGGTTTCAATTTAAAGGGTTGATAATCGTGTATACTTTAATAATGGAAACATTAAGGTAAATGTTTTCTATGATAAGCAATAGGGATGGGCCAAACACCCCCAGTTTGGTTCTCACCAGAACATCTCGAACAAGCAAAAAGTTCTAGCAAACATGCAAACTCTATTAAAGTCTATGGGACACATAGTTGCATAGTAGTTACATAGTAGGTGAGGTTGAAAAAAGACACAAGTCCATCAAGTCCAACCTATGTGTGTGATTATATGTCAGTATTACATTGTATATCCCGGTATGTTGCGGTCGTTCAGGTGCTTATCTATTCTAATAGTTTCTTGAAACTATCAATGCCCCCTGTTGAGACCACCGCCTGTGGAAGGGAATTCCACATCCTTGCCGCTCTTACAGTAAAGAACCCTCTACGTAGTCTAAGGCTAAACCTCTTTTCTTCTAATTTTAATGAGTAGCCACGATTCTTGTTAAACTCCCTTCTGCGAAAAAGTTTTATCCCTATTGTGGGGTCACCAGTATGGTATTTGTATATTAAAATCATTTCCCCTCTTAAGCGTCTCTTCTCCAGACAGAATAAGTTCAGTGCTCACAACCTTTCCTCGTAACTAATATCCTCCAGACCCTTTATTAGCTTTGTTGCCCTTCTTTGTAATCGCTCCATTTCCAGTACATCCTTCCTGAGGACTGGTGCCCAGAACAGGACAGCGGCCGGACCAGAGTCTTGTAGAGCGGGAGAATAATTTTATCTCTGGAGTTGATCCCCTTTTTTATGCATGCCAATATTCTGTTTGCTTTGTTAGCAGCAGCTTGGCATTGCCTGCCATTGCTGAGCCTGTCATCTACTAGGACCTCCAGGTCCTTTTCCATCCTAGATTCCCCCAGAGGTTCTCCCCCCAGTGTATAGATTGCATTCACATTTTTGCCACCCAAATGCATTATTTTACATTTTTCCACATTGAACCTCATTTGCCATGTAGTTGCCCACCCCATTCATTTCTTCAGATCTTTTTGCAAGGTTTCCACATCCTGCGAAGTTATTGCCCTACTAAACTTAGTATCGTCCGCAAATACAGAGATTTAACGCAGTGACGCAACCACGCTACACGAGGGGAGGGCGGGCTCCCGAAATTGCCGGCCGGCTTTTGATTTTATGTGATTGATGCAAATGTTTCTGTAAGTGCATTACTTTTTATTTATTAAAATGTTTAAGCAGTTTTACACTATGGACAGTCTCTTTTCTTTTTGAGCCATTGCCAGTCAAACTGCCCTGTGGAATACCTGAGTGACACTTTGAGTGTGAGGTCTTATCCCAGTGAGATACAAGGTTCCATGGTATACGTTAAAGGGTACTGATGAGTCAGATCTAAACGCTCCTTACGTTTCCCCATTTGGTAAGCGCAACCTTATCTTGGTGGTCGGGCACTTCTTCACTTTTATCTGTGTGGAGTCAACGTGGTGTTTAAGCAGGATTAATCAGAGTGGACTTTGCTATTGTTATTTTCAAATCTGTGAATGAACAATCCCCATAGAAAAGTTACTATCAGCAACTGATGTGGACTCATATTTCTGATTGAAAATGTAATTGTTTTACAATTTTTTCAATATTTATTTAATTATTGTAGTTGGCGCAGCTCTTCATTTGTTCTTTTTACAGAGATTGAACTGTTTACCCCATCCTCCAGGTCATTTATGAATAAATTAAATAGGATTGGTCCCAGCACAGAACCCTGGGGGACCCCACTAACCACCCCTGACCATTCCGAGTAGTCCCCATTTTCACCACCCTCTGAACTCACCCTTGTAGCCAGTTTTCAATCTATGTACTCACCCTATGGTCCATGCCAATGGACCTTATTTTATACAGTAAATGTTTATGGGGATCTGTGTCGAATGCTTTTGCAAAATCCAGATACCCCACGTCTACGGGCCTTCCTTTATCTAGATGGCAACTCACCTCCTCATAGAAGGTTAATAGATTGGTTTGGCAAGAACGATTCTTCATGAATCCATGCTGATTGCTGCTAATGATACCGTTCTCATTGCTAAAATCTTGTATATAGTCCCTTATCATCCCCTCCAAGAGTTTACATACTATTGATGTTAGGCTAACTGGTCTGTAATTTCCAGGGATGTATTTTGGGCCCTTTTTAACTACTTGCCTACCAGCCACGAACACCCCCTTCCTGACCAGGCCATTTTTCAGCTTTCAGCGCTGTCGCATTTTGAATGACAAATGCGCGGTCATGCAACGCTGTACCCAAATAAAATTTTTATCATTTTTTCCCCACAGATAGAGCTTTATTTTGGTGGTATTTGATCACCTCTGCGGTTTTTATTTCTTGCGCTATAAACAAAAGAAGAGGGACAAGTTTGAAAAAACATAATATTTTTTACTATTTATTATAATAAATATCCATTTTTTTTTTTTTTTTTTAAACAAATTTTTTCCTCAGTTTAGGCCAATACGTATTCTTCTACATATTTTTGGTAAAAAAAATCGCAATAAGCGTATATTGATTGGTTTGCGCAAAAGTTATAGCGTCTACAAAATAGGGGATAGATTTATAGCATTTTTATTATTATTTTTTTTTTACTAGTAATGGCGGCGATTTGCGATTTTTATCGTGACTGCGACATTGCGGCGGACACTTCGGACACTTTTGACTCATTTTTGGGACCATTCACATTTATACAGCGATCCGTGCTATAAAAATGCATTGATTTACTGTATAAATGTGACTGGCAGGGAAGGGGTTAACGCTAGGGGGCGCTGCAGGGGTTAATGTGTACCCTATATGGTGATTCTTACTGTGGGGGGAGGGGACTGACTGGGGGAGGAGACCGATCGGTGTCCCTATGTACAAGGGACACACCATCGGTCTCCTCTCCTCTGACAGGACGTGGATCTGTGTGTTTACACACACCGATCCACGTCCTGCTCGATTACCGGGCAATCGCGGGTGCCTGGCGGTCATCGCGACCGCCGGGCACGCGCACCGAGGCCCCAGCTACGCGGCGGGCGCGCGCGCGCGCCTCCCGCGGCGCGCGCGCGCGCCCCCCAGTGGCCAAATTTGAGACGACGTCATATGACGGCGTCCCGCCACAGTAGCTGAACCGTCCCGCCGTCATTTGACAGTGGGCGGTCAGCTAGTGGTTAAATATTGGTGCTACATTGGCTTTTCTCCAATCAGCTGGTACCATTCCAGTCAGTAGACAAGCCATCTGGTCCCGGTGATTTATTAATGTTAAGTTTCCCAAGTCTAATTTAAATTCTGTCCTCTGTTAACCATGGAGGTGCTTCCTGTAAAGTGTCATGAGGATAAACACTGCAGTTTTGGTTACTGAAGCCCCCCGATTCCCTTGTGAAGTCTGAGGAGAAGAATAAATTCAATACCTTTGCTATCTCCCCATCCTTTGTAACCAGATGTCCTTCCTCATTCTTTATGGGGCCAATATGGTCTGTTCTCCCTTTTTTACTGTTTACATACTGTTTTTTTTTTTTTTTTTGCTCTCCTCTGTTATGTGTCTTTCATGTTCTATCTTAGCTGTCCTTATTGCACCCTTACATTTCTTGTTGCATTCTTTATAAAGTCGGAATGCTGATGATGATCCCTCAACATTGTATTTTTTGAAGGCCTTCTCCTTTGCTTTTATATGCATTTTTACATTGAGCTAAGCCATCCAGAACTTTTGTTTGCTCTTTCAAATTTATTACCCAATGGGATGCATTGGCTAATGCCCTTATTTAATATGCTCTTAAAGCTAACCCATCTCTCCTCTGCGTTCAATGTTCCTAAGATTTTATCCCAATTTATACCTTCTAGCAAGGTTCGTAGTTTAGAAAAGTTGGCGCTTTTGAAATTGTCTTTGTATTCCACTTATGTTTCCTATTTGTGTGATTTATACTAAAGCCAATTGACCTGTGATCACTGTTACCTAAATTGCCCCGTATTTCCACATCTGTGATCAAGTCTGTATTGTTGGTAATCAGTAGATCCAGTAAAACTTTATTACTAGTTGGTGCGTCTACCATCTGACCCATAAAATTGTCCTGCAAGACATTTAGGAACTGGCAAGCCTTAGATGAATGGGCGGTTCCCTCCCCCCCGTCTTTGTCTGGATAGTTAAAATCCCCCATTATGATAACACTTCCCATCCTTGCTGCTAATCCAAATTTGAATAGGAGATCTGTCTCCCCTTCCTCCCTCAGGTTAGGGGGCCTATAGCATACTCCCAGTATTATTTTCCCCTTAGCTTCATCCCTTTGGAGCTCTACCCATAAGTATTTAATCTCCTCCTTGTACATTATTCTTGATATATAGGCATACCCCTCCCCCTTTTTACCCTCTCTATCCTTGCGATAAAGGATGTACCCTTGAATATTTGCCAGCCAATCATGAGAGCTGTTGAACCAGGTCTCTGAAATTCCCACAAACTCCTTGTACAACAGTATCTCTAGTTCACCCATCTTTTCCGCCAGGCTCCTGCCATTGGTGAACATGCCACGTAGTTTAGACCGGTCGCATATTATGCTCTTATTGGGTGTTCCGAGATTGCAATTAGGACTTGCTACTATACTTACCTTGGGTTTATGTGGTTTGGTCCACCTACCACTAATGCCCCCAATACTACCCTCTGGAATATTTTCCGCACTGACTATTTCTACCTCTGGACCCCCCCCCCCCCCATCGCCTAGTTTAAAAACCCCTCTAACTTTTTGGCCATCTTCTTTCCCAGCTGATCTGCACCCTCCTCATTTAGGTGCAGTTTGTACCTTCTATAGTACTGGTTATTGACTGAGAAGTTGGCCCAGTCCTCCAGGAACCCAAAACCCTCCTTACTACACCAGCTCTTCAGCCACTTGTTTACTTCCCTAATATCCCACTGCCTTTCTGGTGTGGCTCGATGTACCGGTAGTATTCCTGAGAATTCTACCTTGGAGGACCTTTTCCTCAATTTAGCTCCTAAGTCCCTAAAATTGTTCTTTATGACACTCCATCTGCCTCTGACTTTGTCATTGGTGCCAACATGCACCATGACAGCTGAGCCTTCCCCAGCCCCTCCCAGTAATCTGTCCACCAGATCCGTGATGTGCGGAACCCGAGCGCCCGGTAGACAACATACGTCTTTGTTACAGATTGGCCTCTCTGTCCTTCTAAGAATTGAGTCCCCTACCACCAGAATCTGTCTTTCCTTTCCCTTCGCTTCCCCCCCACTCTCACTGGAGGAGTTCTTCCCTCGACAGCTAGGAGAGTCCCTCAGCTCCGGCAGTGCTGGTCCCTGACTGGTTTCACCAATGTCACTCAATGGAGCATACTTATTGGGATGCTCCAGCCCTGGATCGGCCTCCCTGACACTTCCCCCTCTACCCTTCCTGACTGTCACCCATCTACTCTTTGCTAGTGCCTGCACCTCTTTGTCTCCATCCGCCTCTGTGCTGGCCCCTGCCGGCACCTGCCGTGTACTTTCCTGGTTCTCCTTTAGTATGGAGGGACTTCTCAGTACTGACAGTTGCTTCCCCAGATTCAGAACATGAAAAATCGAAATTCCTCATTGTAAAGACTTATATATAAGCTATTTCCAAACAAAGTGTATGGGGACCCAGGTACCCAGGTACAAAAAACAATCGTTTTTAAAGGAGCAATGATTTTAATGATGCTTAAAGTGAAACAATAAAAATTAAATATTCCTTTAAATATCATGCCTGGGGGTCCCCTTAGTCTGCCTGTAAAGTGTTGCATCTATGCAATGTATAGAACATGCTGCAGCAATAATGATATTTCGAAAGGAAAAATGTCCTTCGGATACCTTCGGGTCTGGTATGGATTTTAATCCATACCAGACCCTTACCCAAGCATGCAGCCTGGCAGGTCAGAAAAAGGGGGGGGGGGCGAGCAAGCACCCCCAGTCCTGAACCATACCAGGCCACATGACCTCAACATGGGGGGGTGGGTGCTTTGGGACAGGGGGCTCTGCACCCCCCACCCCACCTTGTCCCCATGTTGATGGGGACAAGTGCCTCTTTCCAACAACCCTGGGCTGTGGTTGTTGGGATCTGCGGGCGGGGGTGTAGCGGAATCTGGAAGCCCCCTTCTAAGCCGAACTTATGTTCGACTTGAACATCGGGCCCATCTCTAATAAGCAATATGTTATAAAACACACTTTCTCATAAAAAATGGAAAGATAATTGCTATAGATTTCTATATTTTGCTTACTTGTTTACTTTAGATTTTATTTGAAATGTTTGTTTTTATTGTTGGTTGAATTATTTTGTAATATTTTTTGTTGAAAAATAAAAAAAATAATAAAAAAAAAGCCAGTTGTCTATGATACACATTGCTTTAGCAAACTAAATATTAGTTATTACTCATTCAGACATGCACCAGCCCTAGCCATCCCTCTGAAAAGCACTTTGTGGTGGCACATGTGAATGAGTCCTTAGGGTTTACATTTACTTTAAGTATACATTTGAGTATATGTCCACTATATAGTACCTTTCCACTGTTGTTCCCTCTAATATATTGCAGTATTAAACCTCTTTGAGGTAGCTGTTACCTCTTTGGAAGCACATGATAGCATTACAAACAATCATATCAACACATTATTTGGCACATAGTAAACTACAGCACTTATCTCGTATATATAATAAACAGCTTTATTGTTTATTACTCCTCAGGCATGAGGCATTATAAAAGAAGTGTCCTTCCTTTATCTGGGGACTTATTTTGAAACTTGTATTAAAACAATGATTTTATTGTCCTGAATTGGATGTCTCTCTTGGGCTCTTCAGTGTTGGTCTAGTTAGAACAATATTAGAGAACTGGAGATTGTGTGAGAGCTGAAGTTATAAAGAGGAACTGAGGGGCATGGTTCCAGCAGGAGCAAAAAGAAAATGAATATGGTTGGTATAATACTCAGTATTTGCTGCTACAGTTTTCTTGGCTTTCAGAGAGGAGTTCTGCAAAACTATGTGTACCCTATTTGTTCAGGAGCACAGTTGTCCTATATTGCAGAAATATTACATTCAAAACATTATATTAATTGATACATTTTTTCAGTGATCTTCGAGACTCCATTCCTTAAAAAAATATGTGTCAAAATAGAAGGCCAGTTTATTGTCCTTAAGTCTTTATTGGGGCCAGACTAGGTAAGTTAGAGTAGAAAATATCCTTGCATCAGTGGGAGCAAACAATGCCCTGTCCTTGGTATTAAGGGGAGGAATGGTGCATGCTCGGCTCTTCAAGATGGTGGACATGTGATGCGCGAGCTCTGGACACGCTCGGCTCTCCGTGACCCCTGTACAGCTACATCGGCTTCCATCTGCCACGGGGGTAAGACACATAGACCCCTAAAGCCTCCTATCACCCCATAGGAAAGATCGGGGCCCAACGTCTTTACTATCGCACCCCGCTAGCGCTGCTGCCTCTAGTCACGATGGACTGCTACCTGACTAGGCCTCAATCCCCGGTCTCAATTATACAAGGAGTCCCGGAGTACGTTAGCACCCTGATGGCGGATGACAACCCCCAGCAAGCCCTTCCTCCACATCTCCCCTCACCCTCCCAGTCCGTTTTAACCCCTGAACTGCTCGATGTCAAACTACAGTCCCTAGCACACCAGCTTACAAAGGGAATAGCCCAGGAGGTGGGGAAGATTTCCAGGGAACCTCAGAGGGGAAATTAATCAGCTTGGTGAATGCACAGCAACTTTGGAAACCAAGTTTGATGAGGCATTGCAATATGTTCAGGCCCTGGAAGAGGAAAATGCCTCTCTTAAAAATTCAATGTCCCTGCTACATCTTCAGCAAGAAGACCTGGAAAATAAGGAGAGGCGCCAAAATCTCAGGTTCCGCGGGGTTTTAGAGAACATGGCTGACAACAACATCAGACCATACTTATTAGGCCTGTTCAACCATCTTGCCCCTGACATAGTGGACATAGACTGGCACCTTGACCGGGCCCACAGGTCCCTGGCCCCAAAACCTCCTGCAGGTGCTTGGCCGCAAGACATAGTGCTGCGGTTCCACTATTACAAAAGTAAAGAGGCGTTGACCCTGGCTACCTGCAACCAATCCCATATTTACTTTAAAGGGGACAGAATTCTAATATTCAGTGATCTCTTCCCAATCACCCTGGCCAAAAGGCGCTCACTTCGTCCCATCACCTCTCACCTTCAACTACATAAAATCCCTTACTTCTGGGGCTTCCCGTTTCGCTTCAGTGCCACAAAATATGGAGCCCAACATACACATCGAGATCTGCAAGAAGGAGATTCCTTCCTTAAAAACCTGGACCTACCACCGTTTCCAGCAGATGAAGGGCAACCAATGCCTACCACTCCCCGACTTCCTTCAGCTCCATCATCGATCTGGACCACAGTGCGGGGAAAAAGATAAAGGGCCTACTCCACTCCTCAATGTCCTCAATGGCCTAGGCAACCTACTTGATCCCCCGTGAGTCACCCGCTAGGAGGCTTTTCTTTCATTGGGATAACAGATCCCCATTACCCCTTCTCACGGGTTCAAATTGTTCAGATCCACCTTGTTGCCGATGAAAGATTGACTGCTCTGTTTCTGTTTGCCCTCTGTGTGCTTCGCATTGTTGTTTTTTTTCTGTTTCCTTTGGTTGGATCCTATGATCCAACCAAAGATTGACTATGGAGTCTTTTGTCTGTTAACGCCACCACCGGAGTAGCACAGCGGGTTCCCGTGCTTCTCCCAGTTGGAGGCCGCCCTGCTCGCCCACTTGTTCCCCGGCTGCGGCTGAGGACTCCCGAGTCGCAGATGTCACTCAGGCCTACACATGTTGTTAGGACTTTTTTTTCTAGGCCAACCCGGCCTTTTTGTTATATTGCAGCTGCTTACCCTCAGAATTTTTTGGAGGATTTTTTGGGGGGATTTTTTCTTGTTATTATGCTCTCTTTTTTTATTTATTTCATATGTCATTTTTCTAACTTCCTCCACAGTACAATATGACATGTTGCTATTAACCTGTAATTCCACAATTGGGAAGTTACCTGTTCCACTACATCTACATTGGCTAACCTTTACTACCTTGGTAGGGCTCTGACGTTATTGTCATACAATGAAAAAAGGGTCTGAACTCCATTAAAAAAGTTCAGGGCCTCCAGTGCAGATGTGATCCCGATTCAGGAAACCCACTTCTGCGCTGGAGGTGCCTTTAAATTTGCATCCAAATATTTTCTAGGTTCTCACACGGCTTCTGACTCTGGTAAGGCTGGCGTCGCAATACTGATTAGACGGTCCTGCCCTCTCTAGATCCAGTCCACGCACTTAGACCCACACGGTCGCTACATAATAATGCAATGTGTTTATGTGTCTCATCCCATTACAATTATGAATGTATATGCGCCTAACTCAGGTCAGATCAAAATTCTTAACTAAAGCATTCGAACAGCTCCAACGCTTCTCACAGCCTTTCACGGTGATAGGTGGAGACTTTAATGTCATACTCTCCCCTACTCGAGACA
The DNA here is from genome assembly GCA_028564925.1 of Lithobates sylvaticus. Lineage (NCBI taxonomy): Eukaryota > Metazoa > Chordata > Amphibia > Anura > Ranidae > Lithobates > Lithobates sylvaticus. Next base: position 24,255,987 of record CM053033.1, on the reverse strand, counting down.
GGAGATCCCTTTTTCACACCAAACTACCCCTCCAAGCGCAATCCTCATCCACATCCTTTCGCAAACTGACACCCCCTGTTTGACACTTGGAGGATCAAACACCCAACAAACAAACAGTTTTCATTCTATTCTTCCCCTCACAAAATGTTCTCTAGATTGGGCCACTTCTTTGTGACAGCCCCCCTCCTACCCAACACAGTGTCAACTGAATTAAGCCTCATCACCTGGTCGGATCATGCCCCCCTGACCCTAGACCCCTCCCTCACCACCGTGTATCCTAAGAGTGCCCCTGGAGTCTAAATGAATCACTGCTAAATTCCTTTGCACTGGCAGGATACTTTAAGCTCAATGTAGCTACTGTCCCCAGTTCAGCCACTCTATGGGAAGCCCACAAGGCATATTTCAGGGGGCAATGTATCTCAGTAAGTTCCCATAGAAAGAAAGATGCCGTCCTCCTGAAATCATCCTTACTGGCTGAACTGCTAACAGCTGAGTGCTCTTTAGTCCACACTCCCACAGTGGCCCGACTATGGATGGTGACTTCGCTACGAAACAGGTTAAAGTCCCTAGAGATCTCAGCTATAGACAAATGCCTCCTATGGGCTAAGCAAAAATTCTACGAGTTCTCCAACAAACCACATAGAATGTTAGTCTCCAGACTCAACCCTAGACCCTTCCACTCTTTTCTGGACCACCTTAAACAACCTGATGGGACCCCCACTTACTGCCCACAAACCATGACTTGGATCTTTGGTGAGTGATATGCTAAATTCTACAACTGTCTAACCCCAGAAGTCCAGAACCCCATTTGAGTAAGAGTTGTTTGAGACTTTTTTTTATCAGACATTAAACTAATAAAACTGACCAAACCGAACCTACTCATCCTAAACGCCCCCATTTCAGGAGAAGAATTAGCTAATACAATTAAACACCTACCCCTGCACAAATCCCCTGGCCCTGACGGCCTCCCCTACTCATACTACGGGACTTTCCTACTGATTTTGTCACCTTGCCTATTATCTTTATTCAATTCCCTTCTACAAGGAAAGACACCTCACCAACCCTTTCTTCACTCCTAAATTTTGGTAATTCCTAAACCTAGTAAAGACCCCTCCACCCCAGACAATTACCACCTGATCGCACTCCTCAAATCGGATTACAAACTCTTCACCAGAATTCTGGCCAATCGCTTATCCCAATTCCTAACCAAATTAATTGATAGAGACCAAGTGGGCTTTGTCCCTAGGAGACACATAGGAGACAACACTAGGCACACCACTGATATCATTGATATTCTGAACAGAGTACGCAGACCTGCACTGATCCCCAGCCTAAATGCCCAAAAGGCATTTGATAGACTAAGCTGGCCCTACATGTTTGCTACCCTTTCCAAATTTGGGTTTCATGGTCCATTCATACCTGCCTTATCGGCCCTCAAATCTAACCCCTCATCTCAGGTTCAAATGGCCTCATTTACATCCCAGACCTTCCCTATGTCCAATGGTACCAGACAGGGCTGTCCTCTTTCCCCGCTCCTATTCATTCTATGTCTGGAGCCCTTGGAAGAAGCGATACGGTCCCACCCTGATATACGAGGGGTTCCAATGCACCACAGGGAATATAAATTATCCCTATTCGTGGATGACATTCTGCTGACATTCACAAATACTACTTAGCCTCACATCTTCATGCAATGATATCCTGGTCTTGCATTTTACTGCCAAATAGGTGGTCTGAGATCGTGATGGGCTCTCTCTTTCCCACCCATCCCTGCTCGCTAATCTGGTCCCCTTCACTGCACCAAGATCTCAAGCTTCAAAGTCTATGTTCTATGTTCTCATTAAAGAAATGGCGTACCTGTGCTATAATTTTCTCTCTCTCTTCGTCATGCCCCCCCCCCCTCACCAACGTCCTCTATAACCCCTTAATCCCAGACAGTTTGTCCCACTCCCGAATGCATCCCTGGGCTCAACCAGGTCTCTTCCAGCTCCACCAATTCGCCCATCTAATTACCCGTAAGCTCTGGACCTTTGCAGACCTCCAGTCTAAGCACCAGATACCTAACTATCTGTTCTACTCATATGTCCAAGTGAGACATTACCTATCCACTATCTCTTTGACCCATACCCTATCTAAACCAATGGCCTTTGAGCTCCTTTGTTCCCAAGGCCCCCATCAAAGGCGGCTAGTATCTACCATATACCAATTAATGCAGGAGTCCTCTCCACTCTCTGAGAACTTACACACTTAAATGCGAAAATGGGCCCATATCACTCAAACACCAATCTCCCTTTCTCAATGGTCTAAGAACTGGACTCATACATCCAAAGTATCCAGGTGCATGACGCAGAGAGAGCACTTAAAATACTACTCTTCTGGTACAGGACCCCAGAATTACTGCATCATTTCGATCTCTCTCTCTCTCCTCTTTGTTGTAGGTGTGGTAAATCCAGAGGCACCCACTACCACATCTGATGGCAATTTGAATTGATTGTGCCCTTCTGGTCCATGGTGATGTCCCTGCTTCAGCGTATATTTGAACACTCCCTTCCGCTGGATTCGGCACACCTCCTTCTAAGTCTCCCGTTCTGAACTAGGGAAAGCTTAGAACAAATTAGCCTCCTATATTTTGGACTTTATATTTATTGTTCACTATTCCCACTTAGGCAACATGTATAATTCATTAATGTGTATTTTTCACTATTCCCAGTCAGGGAACATGAATATTTGACTGTGTGCACTCAGTATCTTGCTATATTGCAAGTTATTCACATATTCTTATTTAAGGATTTATTGATAGTTATTTAGGAAGCGCAACACTGTTTTATTATGTATATTCCTATAGTTAGCCAGCCTATCACAGCTTTTATAAGGTTAACAATTATATGAAGTCTGTCCGACTCAAGGTAGAACAACCAAAATATTGGCACCTCATCCCAGGTAAGTAGCTATGAAAATGGAGAGGAGAAACAGGATTTTTACAGTGCTTTACAGATGATAATGAAAACCAATGATGTAAAAATATAACAATTTTAATGAGAATATAGCTAAAACATAGACAGAGCCACTTAGTTCACTAATAATCAACAATTGGTGAAAGAGGTGGTCATTAGGCGATTATTAAACTTTAGCAGAAGTTGCTTGTTTGTATATTAGCCCGGCATATATTGGTGAATACTCACTTAAAATAAATAAATTCAGAGCATGGGATGGAGGGTATTTGAGATGTGGAAAAGTATATATAAATCCAATGAAAATATACTGAGTAACTCTAAAAAAAGAAGGAAAATGAATGGGGTATATATATATATATATATATATATATATATATATATATATATATATATATATATATATATATATATATATATACATACACACAAAGGCACATGACATGAAGGAATCATCCAAATAAGATATAATCAAAAATGAAAGAAAGAGCAAAACAGGGGAAAATTGTTTAAAAAAGAACCCAATGGACTAAAAATAAATAAATAAATACTAATAAAATTATCAAAAATGTAATCAAGGTATGCATCCAAGGAAAACAAAGATGCAAGGGAAAAATGTCTCAATATAATCAAGGGGAAAATAAAAATCATAATGCATAAAGGGAGAAAAGATAATTATAATATATATTAAAAAAGGAAGAAAGAGAAAAAAAGTCCAGGAGTGAACATGTAGAATAGCCATATGAAGAGGCTGTAAGTAGAAACAATATATGACATGCATGGATGAAGATAAGTTTAATAAGGTAGGGAATAATGAACTGTGCCAATGAATCAGAATACAAATTAGGCAAATAGAAAACAACAGGAATAAAAGAAACTAAATATAGCAAGATAAAAACTCAAAGTGCCTGGTGGAAATGCAATGTGTAGAAGGATAGTACCTGTAGCACGAAAGTACACTGAAACAGTTGCTCTCCGTCTCTGACGGATGTATGGCCCCAGATACCGGCTTAAATGCGCCTTCCATCTGGTTGGCGCCTGACGTCACTGACCAGATGTGGACGTGATGACGCACATGTGCATGAGTCTCAACTAGGCTCCCAAACTACAGTACCCACAGTGCTCGGCGGTGTTACCGGTGGCACAGATGTAAGAGGAGGCCTAACAAGCACCACACGCAGCGGGCAGCCCCCACCAATCCACACACCAGAGCAGAGGGGGGGGTGAAAGGAAAACAGCTCCAATACCCAGGTGGCATGAGAATGGAGGGAGGGAGAATACACCCAAAGGCAAAACCCCGCCAAGTGTAACTACAAGCTCAGGGCAGAGGTGCGAAAAGGGCGTTGATGTGCTGGATGCACCCCTCAGCATCCTGGGCATAATAACAATGTTAGCTATAGAAATAAACACAATGCTCAAAGAAGCAAAGGTCTCATTTATTTACAAAGGAAGTAGAAATGCTAATATAAAACACTGAATGAATACTACAGAGCATATAAAACAAAAAGAACAGGGGTGATACGATAACCAAAGTCCTTCATTTCGGGTTCTGTAAGCTTGCTGGGATCCAGGACAAAGACAAAGAGAGAAAAGGGCAAACCAACGCTGTCCATTGCTAATGCCTTTTTGAAGACACAACCCACACAAACACCCTCTGCCCACCCGTGTAGTCCTCTGTCCAATTAGAAGCTATAAGGGGCTGTTCTTCCTAATCACCAGGTAGTATGTTATTCCCCCAAACATCTTCCAGGAAGCATGTTGCTGTCTCTACCAGGTGGCACTGCTATAGTACCATCAATCTTCTTGACCCAGGTCAGAATTCCAGCAACAGCTGGCCTTTTGATGTTCTGATTGCAGGCAAGGCAATTGGGCACTTTAAACTTCCCATCACCAGGTGGTCTGAAGCAAAGCTCTCCTATTCCCATACCCCACCGCCAAGGGGTATGCGTGAATCCTTTTTTCAGATAAACATTCTGATAGTTGCTCTTCAGTTGCACACACTCTGCTGGGTAAACTTGCTTTGCTTTCCAAGACGACTTCCAACTGGCCAAATGGCTTTATTAACCAGGCAGTAAAAATCCAGAAATATATGATATTAAAATATGTTGCCTTAGAACAAGTGTTAACACCTTCTTGTCCCCAGCCCGCTGATTAGACAGTAAAGAAGGAGCAGGATTCTGATTAGGTCATCTTTCTGCTCTTTCCTCCTTCAGGCTTATTAATTTTAGCACATTTGCATCAAGCTCAACTAATTAGCTCCCAGTGCTGTCCTCTCCCCAGTCTTATTCTGACCATACATTATACAATTTTCTTGTACATATTTCCTTTCGATTTACCGAAACCGTATAACATGAGGTCAAACCTAAACACTTTCAATTTGTACGCAATCAGGCAGGCCTTTGTACTACATAGTTAAAGGTAAATCTGAAGGAAATTGAATAAGACAACCCCAGCTTAAAGGGGTTGTAAAGTCAGAAGTTTTTTTTGTCTTAGTTCATTCTATGCATTAAGATAACAAAACCTTCTGTGTGCAGCAGCCCCCCCTCAGCCCCCCCCTAATACTTACTTGAGCCCCATCTCTCTCCAACGATGTCCACGAGTCCCTTGGCCGTCCGGGACTCTCACTCCTAATTGGCTGAGACAATCAGGAGATAGAGGGGATGGTGCCAAACCACAGTTCCATGTCTGAATGGACACACAGAGCTGTAGCTCCGCTCGGGTGCCCCCAAAGCAAGCTGCTTGCTGTGGGCACTCAACAGGAGGGAGGGGCCAGGAGCAGCGAAGAGGGACCCAAGGAGAGGAGGATCTGGGCTGCTTTTACCAAATCTATTACACAGGGCAGGTAAGTATAACATGCTTGTTATTTAAAAAAATAGACTTTACAATCACTTTAAGAGCTGGTGTAAAGTTGATTAAAGGGGTTGTATACCCTCAATTACAACTTGCACCTACAGGTAATCCTAGATTAAGGCTTACCTGTAGGTACAAGAAATATCTCCTAAACCTGCACGGTTTAGGAGATATTTGCAAAGAACCTTATACGCATGCGCGCCGTAGACAATGGTGCATTTACGGGGTTAATACCCATTCAGAACTACGGCTCTCCGCAGTTGAAGTGTCCCGCGCACATGCGCGGAGCGGCGTCTTCGCTGCTCTGGCCAATCACAGCGCCGCAGCGGTGCTGTGATTGGCCGGACCGACGATACCTGGAAGGGTATCTATGAAGAGATGGCTGCGGCTGAAGGGGGAGAAGAGGACGGCGTCGGGGGCCCCGATCTAAGGTAAGTGATGCATAATGAGCTAGTATGCTAGTCATACTAGCTCATTATGACTTTGTCTTGCAGGTAGTTTAAAAAAAAAAAAAAGGTATACAACCGCTTTAAACGAACCAAGTCAAGTTCAGGTGCTTATATTAGCTGCAATCAAACTGCATTAATTTAGGTCTTATTTGTCCAGAGTTTAGCTTCAACATTGCTGCCATATTTTTTAATGTTTACACTTCATTTGCTGACTTGGTTGTGGTGACATTTGTGTTTACAATTATCTTACAATCACAGTTACAACTGTCTCTGGTAATGACTCATCTAAAAACAAAATTTCATTAAAATCAAACATCAATTTACAACACTGACTTGTCAGCACAAAGATCCATTTTCCAGTCAATAAAACCTATGTGTGACATTTTAAAAAGCTAGTCTCCTGTTAGCCGAGCTGCATGCAATGTTCCCAAATAACTGTCATGAGAACAGAAGCAGAAAACAAAACAAAAAAAGACCAAACTGCATCATGTATTTTATGTAACCTCCCTTTGTCATTTTCATACTATACCGCTTTCCTGTAAATAATGTCTACATAAACTTTCAAAAGCTATTTTCTTGCTTTAAGTTACATAAAACTCTCCAACACAATTTCTGTGAATGCAGTAAGGAAAACTTTTAAAAAGTTTCTTAAAGTGGTTGTAAACCCACATATACCCAGTGAAGTGAACAGCCTCAGATAATACACAGGGATGAAACAAATCTTTCTTCCTCTTTCAGCAGCACATTGGGGTGGGTGAGCTGATTGGAGGAAAGGGACACACCCCACTCCACATAGACGATGAAGTCTGAATAGACAAGCTTTCTGCTAATCTCCCTCTAAGCTTCCTCCCGACACAATTTTTCAGCTGCTGTTATCTCATGTGTCCCAGAACTTGTTAAAAGTGATAACAGAGTAACGGAGCACCAGAGAGAAACCACACTTAGAGCTTTGGTGAGAGATAATTAAACACAACAGAAATATGTGCTTAGGTCAAATTTTATGAATGGGGTTTACAACCACTTTAACTGCTTAAGGACTGGCCCACGTACATATACTGTGGCATAGATTTTGGAGTGGCCCAAAGCCCGGACTTAAATCCAATTGAGATGTTATATCATGACCTTACTCAGGCCGTTCATGCTGGAAAACCCTCCAATGTGGCTGAATTAAAACAATTTTGCAAAGAAAAGTGGGCCAAAATTGCTACACAGCAATGTGAAAGACTCATTGCCAGTTATTGCAAACACTTTATTGCAGTTGTTGCCGCCAAGGGTAAAGTCAGGCAAGTTTGGACAGCTTTTTTGTAATTTTTTGTAATTTTCTAATAAATTAAATAATAATTTAAAAACTGCATCTTGGATTTACTTGGGCTATCTTTGTGTAATATTATTTTGTTTGATTATCTGAATCATTTAAGTGTGAGAAATATGCAAAAAAAAATAAAAATCAGGAAGGGGGCAAATACTTTTTCACAGCACTGTATGTGTGTGTGTATATATATATATATATATATATATATATATATATATATATACATAGTGCAGTGTATTAATAAAAAAAATATATATATACACAGTGCAGTCAGTGTACAGTATATAATACAATGAATTGAAGTGGGGTTAAAAAGAACTCCATGCCAAAATAAAAAAAACTGCGTGGGGCTCCCCAAAAATCCATATCAGGCCCTTCAGGTCTGGTATGGATTTTAAGGGGAACTCCACGCCAATAAAAAAAAAAAAAAAAAAAAAAAAAAAAAAATGGCTTAGGGTCCCCCCAAATTCCACACCAGACCCTTATCTGAGCATTCAGCCTGGAGGACAGGATAGGGGGGATGAGCGATTGAACCATACCAGGCCACATGCCCTCAACATTAGGAGGGTGCTTTGGGGTCCCCCCAATGCACCTAGTCCCCATGTCAATTGGGACAAGGGCCTCGTCCCCACAACCCTTGGCCGGTGGTTGTGCGATTCTGCGGGTGGGGGCTTATCAGAATCTAGAAGCCCCAGATCCCGGCTTCACCAAAAAAAGTGTCAAAAAGTAAAAACCACAAAAGACAGTTTTTAACAATTCCTTAATTAAAAAAGTGTCCCGAGATGTCCATGAATCTTCAATCACACCACTCGACGGACCAAAAAAATATAAAAATATTAGATAGAATAAAAATATTAGTCCCGCCGAATGCTGTCTTTTCACTGTGACAACTGTTATATAGGCAAGGGCGGGGCCACCAGCTGACGTAACCGGATGACCCAGTTCCCCTCTGATGGCACATGATGGCAGAATGGGTGTGCTCGGATTAGTGAAGAGAATTTTGCCAACTAACTGTATACACTGTTCAGGTCCACATCCCTAATACATAGAACAAACAAACAATTTCCTCAAAAAAAATTTACGGACCGGAAACAGTGATGAGATGTTTAAAAAAAATACACAATGGGGGTTATTTATGAAAGGCAAATCCACTTTGCACTGCAAGTGCACTTGGAAGTGCAGTCGCTCTAAATCTAAGGGGTAGATCTGAAATGAGTGGAAGCTCTACTGATTTTATCATCCAATCATGTGCAAGCTAAAATGCTGTTTTTTATTTTCCTTGCATGTCCCCCTCAGATCTACAGCGACTGCACTTCCAAGTGCACTTTCAAGTGCACTTGCAATGCAAAGTGGATTTTCCTTTAGTAAATAACCCCCAATTTATTGATAAAACATAAAGACAATATATATAAAAAGATGGATCACATGGTATAGAGAACAACATCAAATCATTGGAATAACCTAGAGATCAACTGTCCAGAGTGGGACAGAGGATATCCCATGCTCGGATAAGGGTCTGGTATGGATTATTTTTAAAATTTTGGCATGGAGTTCCCCTTAAAATTCATACCAGGCCTGAAGTGCTGCGGCACTGTAAAACACATCAGACAGATGCGCCACTTTACAGGTGGACCCCCCTGGTACGATATTTAAAGGAATATTTCATTTTTATTGTTTCACTTTAAGCATTATTACAATCACTGCTCCTGAAAAAAATGGTTGTTTTAAAAACTTTTTTTTGCATTGATACATATCCCTTAGGGCAGGACCCGGGTCCCCATACACTTTTTTACGGCAATAACTTGCATATAAGCCTTTAAAATGAGCACTGTTGATTTTTCATGTTCGTGTCCCGTAGACTTTAATAGGGTTCACATGTTCTCACAAATTTTTTGCCTGTTCGCATGTTCTGGTGCAAACCGAACCAGAGGGTGTTCAGCCCATCCCTAGTGGATAACACCAACCAAAAGAGGGTGGATAACACCAAGCAAGAAATACAACCCAATGCAAACAGCTCCTATCCCTATCCAGGAGGAGGACTTACTCAATGCAACATCAACATACCAGAATCCTTCTCCAATAAGAAACCCAGCAAGAAACAACAGAGGCAGAGGGAAGGCACAAAAGATTTTATAGGTTTGTAGTAGGGCTGTGGAAATGAAAGATTAATTCCTTGATTTATCGTTAATTTTTTTGATCGATCAAAATTCTTTTCATCGGTACTCACCTCTCCGCCGGATTCCGGGTCTTCAGGGAGTTCCGTCGGAGATCCGGTGACGTCACGGACATCAACCTCACCAGACTCCTCCCCCTTTCCCAAGTGCCTCCATCTGCTAACGAAGGGTAGGGGGAGAAGTCCGGTGACGTTTAAGTTCTTATTGAACGCAACGCGTACGGGGGAGGAGCTACGCATGACATCACCCGCTGGTGCCCTATGGAACTAACACGATTGTCGGCTTTACATGCTGTGTTTTTATCATCTTTATGTGAGTAGTTTGTGTTTGAACACAAAAATGTAATCTTATACTTAAGCGGTGAGCACTTAGATCTTTTCTTTCTACCCATGACCTGGCGTCCTTGCTGAGATCTAAGGGGATGTGAGAGAAGTTTATGGTCGGTGTTAACCCTTTTGATACCCGCTTGCATGACCACCTGTTTGCACAGGGGTCCATGCCATAAGGTGAGAGTGATTAGTTAGACCGGAGGTGGAGGGATTGTCAGGCTACTGAGGAAAAAAAATTACTTACGTCTGTGCTACAGTTTGAATTTAAAACGTATTTGTGTGAACTGTGAAGTTAAGTCATGGATTGTTGAAACTAACTAATGTCGGGTGATTTTATATGGTGTATACCACATTTACCACTGACTAATATAAAGACAAAAAATGTAGCGCTAAATAAAACATGTGAGAACACTCATTCCGGACGAGACTATAAAATCACGGCCATTACTGTGTGTTCTGGTATAATGTGAAAAAAGTGAGAAGCTTTAATCAAATAAGCAATATGTGAGGAACATATAGCGCTTGACAAACAAATCCCATCCCAATCAGATATATATAGTGGGAATGACCACGTCAGTCTATCCTCGTGAACGGGGATGGTGACGCTAGTATGTCCACTAAACAGAATATACTGATTCCCGGAAGTAAGATTGAGTGTGTAAGATTATCAGATGTGAGCCGTATAGCCAGAAGTAAGAGTCAGACACTCAAACTCAGGCAGTGGTGGCAATCTCAATACTAATTATGTGCTCAAAAGAAGCAAATTGGGATGATCTCACCCCAATCAATTTAGAGGTGATGTCATCTACTCAGGTGCAAAAAATAGGTGATACAAAGACTAAATTAAATAAAAAATTCAGACTGAGATTAGTGAACTACTGCATAAGTGTTCATGCTGTGATGTAGGATAATATCATACAGACATGGGAAATCACACCATTTACCCACATAGGTCACATGAATGGGTATGTGAGAAACTGTGAATGGACACACCAAAAAATAGGGGCATCTATGGATAGAGCGTCACTACCAAGCTTAGCAAACATTAATTATGTTGTATGTAAAGTCCATAATCAATCTGATATCGAATGGTATTCTTAAGGGGAAGCTTGAAACCAATATCCTCTTGATGTTGGATTTAGTTGCAAACCAGTAGAAGTAAAGGAATACGGTACGCTTACCACATCAGGTGGACCCTCTAACCGGTGGTTGGGGGTCAATCAGGCTCGATATCCTAAGGCTTGCGCCTATGTTGGATTGATGCTTGGAGTAGAGCTCACCGAAGATGTCACTCCACACTCACCAGACACCAGTGGTTCACCTCGGCGTATTCAGCAGTCGGACTTCCACGTGGACGTGCACGGGTCAACTCAACACGTGATGGTATATGGATAAAGAAAGTAAAAAGAGAGAGGGCCTCCTTTTAAAGGGAGCTGGCCAATGTTGGCAGTCTGTAGCATCCATATACCATCACGTGTTGAGTTGACCCGTGCACGTCCAGTGGAAGTCCGACTGCTGAATACGCCGAGGTGAACCACTGGTGTCTGGTGAGTGTGGAGTGACATCTTCGGTGAGCTCTACTCCAAGCATCAATCCAACATAGGCGCAAGCCTTAGGATATCGAGCCTGATTGACCCCCAACCACCGGTTAGAGGGTCCACCTGATGTGGTAAGCATACCGTATTCCTTTACTTCTACTGGTTTGCAACTAAATCCAACATCAAGAGGATATTGGTTTCAAGCTTCCCCTTAAGAATACCATTCGATATCAGATTGATTATGGACTTTACATACAACATAATTAATGTTTGCTAAGCCTGGTAGTGACGCTCTATCCATAGATGCCCCTATTTTTTGGTGTGTCCATTCACAGTTTCTCACATACCCATTCATGTGACCTATGTGGGTAAATGGTGTGATTTCCCATGTCTGTATGATATTATCCTACATCACAGCATGAACACTTATGCAGTAGTTCACTAATCTCAGTCTGAATTTTTTACTTAATTTAGTCTTTGTATCACCTATTTTTTGCACCTGAGTAGATGACATCACCTCTAAATTGATTGGGGTGAGACCATCCCAATTTGCTTCTTTTGAGCACATAATTAGTATTGAGATTGCCACCACTGCCTGAGTTTGAGTGTCTGACTCTTACTTCTGGCTATACGGCTCACATCTGATAATCTTACACACTCAATCTTACTTCCGGGAATCAGTATATTCTGTTTAGTGGACATACTAGCGTCACCATCCCCGTTCACGAGGATAGACTGACGTGGTCATTCCCACTATATATATCTGATTGGGATGGGATTTGTTTGTCAAGCGCTATATGTTCCTCACATATTGCTTATTTGATTAAAGCTTCTCACTTTTTTCACATTATACCAGAACACACAGTAATGGCCGTGATTTTATAGTCTCGTCCGGAATGAGTGTTCTCACATGTTTTATTTAGCGCTACATTTTTTGTCTTTATATATTTGAGTACAATTGGTCATATTGTTGTATGTTGGCAGCTTTATTCATTTGCTTTATTTTTTCTGTTTTTTGGGGTGGCGCAGCTATTCACCCACACTTTTTACCACTGACTAATGCAGAGTTGCAATGCAAGGAGATCAGCTAAAAGTAGTTTGATCTGTATGTGCGTTATAATTAATCGAAATTAGTTGATTAATCGATTTAAAAAAAATCGATTAATCGAACATGAAAATTTTAATCAGTAACAGCCCTAGTTTGTAGACTTATGGTAGACATGACTAAGAAGTTGGATGACAGTGAAGAGCTACTCTTCTTAAAGAATCTTGAGATCCTGGTGAAGGAAGTGCCAAGAGAGCACCAGGTGGTGATGTGAGCCGGGGTCATGAATTGCATTTCCTCAATTATACCCCTAGTATGCATCAACCTACCAGCTCACAGCTCCACCAACATTTCCAAGAGCACCATCACCAAATACTGCATTTTTACGTCATATGCACACATCTCCTCTCCCACCCCATTGACACTGCTACCCTGGCCTGGCCATCATTACTGTCCACCTCCTTACCCAAATACCGGTTATCCCCACAGGCTTAATAATTTTCATTCAAACCACCTTTCCACGGACATGCATTTAGGTCACAGAAATTCTCCCTCACCTACACCACCAAATACTACTTTACAGGGAATAAATAAGGAAATGCCTTTTCATGACCTCGACTTCTTTTCACTACATTACCAAAATCTCTGAATTGCCCTGTCTCTATCCATCATATAGATTTTGTTTTGTTGCCTGCTCTTGTTCACTTTAGCAAGAGTATATTTTATTGCTCGCCAGATGTCTGCTGACACAGATCAAATTTTGTACTTTTGTACATTTAAAAAAAAGAAGAAAGAAAAGTTTCACATAAAGTACTGTAAGTAGAATATTTACAACATGCGTGCGTATCTCTCTTTTTTTAAATTGTTGGTTGGTGTGTTAAAATGCCAAAATAATAATATACATATTCATAATACTACAGTATATCAAGAAAATTACCACAGTGTGATTATTAGTCTTTCCACTGATGGAATACTATTCCCAAAAAAGGTGTCCTGTCATCCCAAATGCCAAAACAGTAACCCGAGCAACTCTTTGAAATTGGAGGTAAATAATTAAATAATTTCCCTTTAGGATCAATAAAGTATTTTGAATCTGAAAAAAAAATTGAGTGCTGTAAAGCAAAAACATGAATCTGACTCATAAAGATTGTCAAAGACAGAATTCCCTTGATCCCGAGCACAATTGTTGCTGGTGGTGAGAGATTCAAGTACCTGTTTGAAACAGGTACATGAATCTCTCGCATGAACAGAGGTCACAACAAGACTGGAGTGTCAATACTGTTGACTCTCTATCCTCTGTACATGTTCACCCAATTGCTGGCTAGAACACTGTCAGCTGTACAGCCAACAGTATCATAGCAACAGATCACTTGCCTGGCCCCATTCATCTGCCAGCTAAGAGATTCCCTAAACCAACAGCTAGAGATAAATAAAGGGACAGGGATGATGTCTGACATTATTGTCAAAATGTGTCAATGCCCTAGACCAGTGATGGCAAACCTTTTTGAGTGCCCAAACTGAAATAAATAAGTTGGTTTTGTGTTGCAAAGTGCCAAAACGGCAATTCGCGAGAGAGGGGTGCTGAGCAAAAGAGAGGGGGTGTGCGAGAGAGATGGGGGTGTGTGTAAATGAGAGAGAGAGAGAGTGGGGGTTGTGAGAGAGAGTGGGGGTTGTGAGAGAGAGAAAGAGAGGGTGTGTGTGTGTGTGAAATGGAGGGGGGTTGTGAGAGAGAGAGAGAGGGGTATGAGAGAGAAGGGTGCGCGAGAGAGAGAGAGAGGGGGAGCAGAAAGAGGGGGACACAGAGGGGGGGGACTGAAAAAGAGGGGGGCTGAAAGAAAGGAAGACCTATAGCTCTGTCCCTATCTGCAATCCCTGCTCTGCCTCCCTTCCCCAGTCTTTGTCTGCAGGTATTCAGTGTATAATTGTGCCCGGTACCTGTCTCCATCCTTGATCCGGGAGAGCCCTCTGCCCTGTTCCATCCAGCAGCTCCCTCACAGCCTGCGCCTCTCGCCTGTCCTCATTTTCCAGGCCCACAGTCAGTCTGTTCTCCGGGCCTAACTGTTGAAGGAGGTTTGAGGAGTCCAGGCTCCGGAAGGCACCAGGGATGCTGGGTCCCTCTTCGCCCATTAAAATTAAGAGGTGAAGCTCTTCTTTCCCTCCCGCGCTGTCAGGCCTGTAGCCCACAATGCGGAGGATGCGGGGCCACTCACTTACTAGTGCTGACAGTTTCCTGAACCTCGCCGCTAGTTGCTTCTCTCCTTCCCGAACTGTTAGGCCTGTAGCCTTTCACGCAGAGGATGTGGGGCCACACCTTACCGCTGCTTGTTTCTCTCCCTCCCATGCTCCCAGGTCTTCAGCCTTCCGCGTGGAAGCTGCGGAGCCGCCCACTCACTCGTGCAGATAATTTCCTGCACCTCGCTGCTGCTTGCTGCCGTGTTCTCCCCGCCTTGAACCTGGACCCTCTCGCCTACCCACAGAGATGGCTCTGCGTGCCAGCTGTGGCATGCGTGCCATAGGTTCGCCATCACTGCCCTAGACAGTGAAGTTGGCCAGCATCCCCAACACGTAGTTGACTTTGAGCTGTCGGACTGACCATATCCCAGCCAGCAGTTTAATGGAGGGTGGGGTTTCTGTGGAGATGCTGGACTTTGTTTCTAGGAACCAGAGAGCAATAGTGTAAATACTACAAACTTTGTGCAGATGAGGAGATGAGCTCACCTTTTCACTGACATAATGTATATTCAAAGAATTTCCCCTCATGTGCACTGAGATCATTATGCACTGAGATCACTATACATGGCCCAGAATTAGCATTGCTGCTCTCTGTTTGCAATAATAGGTTGGGCCCAGTGTCTTTGCTTTTTTTTACTCTCTTCCTCCTCCAGCAGCAATGCTGCGGCTAATGCATATGCTATAAAACAGAATTTTTCATATATGGCGATGAGCAGAAAATACAGGAGACAAACACATAACCAAAACAAAGAAGCAGAGGCAGGAAATACACTTTTGCAATGTCACAGATCATACAGCTTTCCACTGGCCACATAAAAAAAATGCCTAGTTGAAAATTGCCTGAAAAAATGCATAACAACACTGCAAAAACATACAAACACACTCAAAAGTGCTTTAAAATCTTTTTTAAAAAGCTGGAAAAGGCTGACACTGAGATGTAAATGCAGCCTTAATAAAGGATGGAAGATTTTGGACAAATTTCTGTAAAAATGAGCTGACTGCTTAATGGGGTCAGGTAGAAGTTTTATCACAAACCATAGTTAACCAGAGTGTGATTGCAGAATTGTTGATTTTTGTTCCTTTGGACTAAGTCTACAAGAGTTTCTGAAAACTTTACCTAGATGGCTATTTGTAGTTAAAAAGTTTATTTGACTGTGTAACTTTTAAGCCAACAGGAGTGGATGTAACTTCCCCTTATAGACCCAGGGCACAGGTGCAGGCCTGGAAGAAACTTCAGTATTGTTAGAAATCATTCACCTAGCATGTGTTATCCCCCGTACACACGGTCGGATTTTCTGGCGGAAAATGTTTGATGGGAACTTTTTGTCGGAAATTCCGACCGTGTGTAGGCTCCATCAGACATTTTCCATCAGAATTTCCGTCACATAAAATTTGAGATTTGGATCTCAAATTTTCCGACAAAATCCATTGTCAGAAATTCCGATTGTATGTACACAATTGCATGCTTGGAATCAAGCAGAAGAGCCGCACTGGCTATTTAACTTAATTTTTCTCGGCTCATCGTACGTGTTGTACGTCACCGCGTTCTTGACGTTCGCAATTTCCGACCAACTTTGTGTGACCATGTGTATGCAAGACAAGTTTGAGCCAATATCCGTTGGAAAAAATCCATGGATTTTGTTGTCGGAATGTCCGAACAATGCCGGATCGTGTGTACGGGGCATTAGAGTCTACAGAGAGTATATTTTTCTGTGAAAGAAAGAGAACCAACCAGCCTACTGGGATTGGAGTTTTGGTGTATAGGATGGCAGAAGTCCGTGCAAGTCTCAAGTAGGCGAGTAAAAGATTCAGTCAATTGCAGGTAAGTTTTAGCTGGAAATGATAGTTGTTTTTAATGCTGGTGGCCTGGCTTGGGTAGTTTTTGGCTCAAGGCTCCCAGCAAAGAGAATCAGTGTGCAAAGTAGCATTTAGTATTTAACCTTCCTAAACAGTTACCATATTACTAAACCCTAAAAAAAAACTAAGCAATAGTTTCTTCCACCATAAAACTTAATTCAAGCCCTTTACACTTAGCCCCTTTTAAATCTAATACCTAAAGTGGACAATATTTACCTGGAAACCCTCAGAAAGTAATAAATTGAAGTGGCATCTAAACCATCTGAATGAGCAAATCTGTCTATGGTTAGATAAAAATGTTCATGACCAGGGGCGTTGCTAAGTCTACAAAAGATCTGGGGCAGCGTAGTAAAGAAAGTCATATGCTTGGGCGGGCATACACATGTATATATAGTAATATACGTGTGTGTGTGTGTATCCCCAGAAAGCCCCCCTTACATCAGGGTCCCCAGAGAGCCCCCCTTACATCAGGGTCCCCAGAGAGCCCCCCCTTACATCAGGGTCCCCAGAGAGCCCCCCCTTACATCAGGGTCCCCAGAGAGCCCCCCTTACATCAGGGTCCCCAGAGAGACTCCTCCTTTCATCAGAGTCACCAGAGAGCCTCCCCCTTGCATCAGGATCCACAGAGAGCCCCCCCACTTACATCAGGGTTCTCAAAGAGCCCCCCTTACATCAGGGTCCCCGGAGAGCCTCCCCCTTAAATCAGGGTCCCAGAGAGCCCCCCCACTTACATCAGGGTTCCCAGAGAGCCCCCCTTACATTAGAGTCCCCAGAGAGCCTCCCCCTTAAATCAGGGTCCCCAGAGAGCCTCTCCCTTGAAATCGGGGGCCCCAGAGAGCCTCCCCCTTGCATCAGGGTCCCCATTGAGCCCCCCACTTACATCAGGGTCCCCAGAGAGCCTCCCCTCCCCTTGGGGACCCCTGCAGAGACTGGGGGCTATTGGCCCCAGATTCAGGGCTATAGCCCCAAAAGCCACCCCTTAGCAACGCCACTGGTCATTACCATCACAAATTAGATGTTTGAATATTGAGTTACAATCAGGAAATCCCTTCTCTTTCTATAGATTACATTAATTATGGATTTCAGGATTCATATTTATGTTGTAGGCTCTCAGGTAGATGCACAGGTTATTTCATTAGCAGCTCTAAAAAAGATATTCATGTTCCAGATGTAGTGAAAGCTTCTTTTCTCAGTAGCAAAACATAGGATTCTGATTATTTTTACTATTACAGGCAGTCACCGGGTTACAAACAAGATAGGGACTGTAGGTTTATTCTTAAGTTGAATCTGTTTGTAAGTCGAAATAGGTACATTTTTTTTAAGTGTAGCTCCAGCCAAAAAATCAACTTTTAAGCTTTTTGGATAGCATAGGGAAGGGTTATCACCCCTGTAAAGCCCCATACACACGGTCGGACTTTTTCATGGATTCTGTCCGATCGGACAATGTTGTTGAAAAATCAGACCGTGTGTATGCACCATAGGACAGTGTACGTCGGATTGTCCGACGGACAAAGTCTTATCTCCTGCTGGAAAGATTTGCCGACAACACGGTCCGATCACACCAAATCCGATCGTGTGTACGGTTGTCCGACCGGACAAAGTGCTACGCATGCTCACATCACAATACAAGACCAAAGCTATTGGCTACTAGCCTCTACGTAGTCCCGTCGTAGGCAACAAACGTCACCACGTTCAGAATGATCGGATTTTCTGACAACTTTGTCCGACCGTGTGTACGCAAAACCAACATCAGACAAAGTATGATGGACAGGATCCGACCGACCTGGTCCGCGGATTGTCCGACCGTGTGTATGGGGCTTAACACTTGTTTTGCTGTCTGTGCCCCTGTTCAGAAGATTTCACCTCACTTTATGTCCCAATGACAGTTGGATTTTTAAAAATTTGGGTTGTTAGGGAAACATGGACTGGTGATAAAGCTTCAGTGGAGAAGTCGTTTGTAAGTCGGATGTTTATAACCAGGGGATCGCCTGTATAAGCATTATGTATGCAGTGGAATAACGACCTTACATGATGTCTCCAACTTACAAGCCGACCTCAATGCACTGTTTAATTGGGCAACTATGTGGCCAATGAGGTTTAATGTTGATTAATGTAAAGTTATGCACTTGGGGGCTAAAAATATGCATCATACATACTAGGGGGAGTACAACTGGGGGAATTAATGGTGGAGAAGGATCTGGTGTTCTGATAGATCATAAGCTTAATAATAGGATGCAATGCCAAGCTGCAGTTTCCAAAGCAAGCAAAGTCCTTTTTATGTATTAAGAGAGGTATGGACTCCAGAGAGAGAGATATAATTTTGCCCCTGTACAAATCGTAAGACCTCATCTGGAATATTCAGTTCATTTTGAGCACCAGTTCACAAAAAGGATATCGGGGAACTGGAGAAAGTGCAGAGAAGGGCAACCAAACTGATAAGAGGCATGAAGGAGCTCAGCTATGAGGAAAGATTAGCTGAACTGAATGTATTCTCTCTTAGAAGAGGAGATTAAGTGGGGAAATGATCAACATACAAATCCAAATACATAAGTGGTCCATATAGTTAACTTTGTGTAGAGTTATTTACTTTAAGGTAACTACAGAGGACAAGGGGGCACTCTTTACATCTGGAGGAAAAGAGATTTAATCTCCAAATATGGAAAGACTTCTTCACAGTAAGAGCTGTGAAAATGCCTAATAGACTCCCTCCAGAGGTGTTTCCGTCCAGCTCAGTAGATTGCTTTAAAAAAGGACTGTATTCTTTCCTAAATGTACATAATATAACTGGATACTAACATTTATAGATAAAGTTGATCCAGGGAATATCTGATTGCCTCTCAGGGGTTCAGAAGGATGTTTCCCCTGCTGGAGAAAATTTGATAATGCTTTGCTGTTTTTTTTTGCCTTCCTCTGGATCAACTGTGGGTATAGGATTGTGTATATGGGATTGTATGACCCCCCCCCCCCTTTTTTTTTTGTTGAACTAGAGGGACTTGTGTCTTTTTTTCAACCTGACTAACTATTTAATTATGTAACTACAATTTATGTAGCACTTTACATATATTGCACATTCACATCAGCCCTGCCCTCAAGGAGCTTACAATCTAAGGTCCCCACCTCACATGCATACATATGCACACCGGGGCTAATTAACCTACCAGCACATCTTTGGAGTGTGGAATTAGACCACAGTACCTGAATAAAAGCAGATAAGCTGCAGAGGGTTTAAAGAAACTACAGAAAATGCTCATGATAAAGCAGATCCTCAGAAGAAGAGTCTTAACATAAGTATGCTAATGAGGCAGCCGGCACAATCATACACAAAGATGTGAGCACAAAGCCTAAAGTGAACCTGTCTGATCTATATCATATCAAGGACTGGGTTGCTAATTTAGACTGCAAAATTATAATGTAATAAAAAAAAAAGGAAAAGTACAAAAATATATCTGAAACACAAATATCCGTGCTCAGGATAATGAACTGCAGCCTCCCTGGGAAAACTACACCAAAATGCAGCCAGAAGATAAGATTTACTGGGAAAAGGGATTGGCGCTGTTCTATTTGGATAGGTTTATATTTAAAAAGTATAAATAATATAATGGATATAAGTGTATGTTTATGTACACCAGTATCCTGGAGATCAAGTAAAGTGCAAAATTGCGTCCAAAGATATAAATGCGTGACTAATAATAAATATACGGATAAAAGGTGAAGAGATGAGTGGCAATCAAATCAATATGGCTACTTTCACACTGGAGCGGTGGGGGCGCTGGCGGTAAAGCGGCGCTATATTTAGCGCCGCTTTACCGGCGTTTTAGCAGCGCATTTCGGCCGCTAGCGGGGTGGTTTTACCCCCCGCGAGCGTCCGAAAAAGGGTCAATACCGCCCGCAAACCGCCGCTGCAGCGGCGGTTTGCTGGCGGGTTCGGAGCGCTGCCCCATTGTTTTCAATGGGAACGGACGCTATAGGAGCGGTAAATATACCGCTCCTATAGCGAGCCAAAGATGCGGCTTTCAGGACATTTTCCAGCGTCCTGCAAGCGCACCGCTTCAGTGTGAAAGCCCTGGGGCTTTCACACTGAAGACACAGCAACAGCTGTTTCGGGTCGGTTTGCACCAATTAAGAACTGCAAACTTCAAACAAATCCAAACCGTGCAAGTTCAAAAATTAAAAATGACTCCAGAAGGTGCAAATTCAAAAATAAATAGGTAAAAGTCCAAAATGGTGAAACAACGAATGGTGATCAATAAAAATATGTAATAAAGATGTGTGATAAATATATAAATGTAAGTAATGCAACCTAAAAAAAAAAAATATATATATATATATTTTTTTTAGGTTGCATTACTTACATTTATATTTTTATATATATACTGTATATATATGTGTGTGTGTGAAAAAATTATATAAAAATATATCTGTATAGTTCAATCCGAAGTGACATAAAAAAAGTGACATAAAAGTCTGTGAAAATGACAAAATTCAGTGGAAAAATATGTGTGTGTGTATATATATATTTATATATATATATATATGTATAGTTCAATCAAAAAATTACATAAAAGTCTGTGAAAATGGCAAAATTCAGTGCAAAAATGCAACGATGGGTGAAACCAAGGAAGGATATCCTGTGCTCCCCCTCCTTTATTCGATTCCCCTAATGTGCTTGCACTCACCGGAGCGCCTCACCCCTGCAGGGGTAACAGGCATGGTACTACAACTCCCAGGTGACCACGTTCCTCCTAGCAGGTAATGGAAGGTGTCCTCTGTCCAGGTAGTCACCAGCTTCCAAATGATACGTTGGTCTCAGCAAAGGGTTAAGCAGCAGCGGCGAATATCACATGCATGGGAAAGGGTGAGCCTCATAGTGTGAATCAATTTAATTTATTAAAAATAATGTACTAAAAAAAATGTAGAGCTAGCAATTAAATGGATTCACACTATGAGGCTCACCCTTTCCCATGCATGTGATATTCGCCGCTGCTGGTACTTTTTAACCCTTGCTGAGACCAACGTATCGTTTGGAAGCTGGTGACTACCTGGACAGAGGACACCTTAATTACCTGCTAGGAGGAACGCAGTCGCCTGGGAGTTGTAGTACCACGCCTGTTACCCCTGCAGGGGTGAGGCACACCGGTGAGTGCAAGCACATTAGGGGAATCGAATAAAGGAGGGGAGCACATGATATCCATCCTTGGTTTCACCCATCGTTGCATTTTTGCACTGAATTTTGCCATTTTTACAGACTTTTATGTCATTTTTTGATTGAACTATACATATATATATACATATTTTTGCACTGAATTTTGTCATTTTCACAGACTTTTATGTCACTTTGGATTGAACTATACAGATATATTTTTATATAATTTTTTCACATATATATATATATATATTAGGTTATGTGAAAAAAAACAGCTCTCCTACTGGGCTGTATAACTCTGCGCCACGTGATAGGTAAAAAATAAATAAAAATAAAAAATGCTACTGAAAGTGAAACAATTAATTACTATCAAGCTGCTCCCTTGAAAATCGTGAGATTTAGTAGTTGAAAAAGTGGTGTGATAGGGGCGCTATCTACATAGGTAACTATATACATATGTATGGCTATACTATTAGTGCTAATAAAAGTCACTAGATTAACCCTCTACTCATAAAGTACTGATTAATCCTGAGAAAATAAAATAAATAAGTGGATTGGTGCTTGATTACTCATTCAACCAATAAAACAACCCTGGAATGTGGAAAAAAATATAAAAAACACAAAATGTATATATGTGATCAGATTGATTCAATAACCCTTAGCATAGATCCATACAGTTTTTATACCAAACTTCACCACATTCCCAAGTATATATATAGAAAGTCCATTAAAGTGAAGTAAACTCTGTGCAAGTAAAAAGTATAGGAATGAATGAAAATATATAGGAATCTTCTGTGTCCTTATGGTACAATCAGGGAGCCAACCGCAGATACCACTCTTAACTGTGGATTTGAAAGAAACCCTTCACCACAATCTTCTTTCAATCACCCAAAGTGAATAAGCTGACTGGCTGCTTACCAGATTCTATTGACTCCTTTAGTTAAAAAGAAAGTCAATAGGGCTTTCACAGGTTAGTGCCTGTGCACATACGATTAGCAGGAGATGATACTGGAAAAACTCCTCCTCCCAGGAAACTCAGGCACGATATATATATGAGAAAGGCAAGAGACAACTACATAGCATAATTCCGTTGATTTAATAAAAAATTCAGATAATAAACATAGCCAAGTGGCTACTTACAGAGTACAGTGCCCACCTGGCACTGGGGCTGCTCGCATGTAATATAAATGTGTAGCGTGGAGATCTTGTTCCGCCTTAGATGTGAAGAGGAGCGGCGTGCGTCCCAGCAAGCGCCGCCGACAACCACCAGAAGGCAGGAAACAGGAAGTTGATACGATAGAGATGCGTGACTAGACAGGCGCCGCCGACGTACGTTTCGATGTGGAATCGACTTTCTTTTTAACTAAAGGAGTCAATAGAATCTGGTAAGCAGCCAGTCAGCTTATTCACTTTGGGTGATTGAAAGAAGATTGTGGTGAAGGGTTTCTTTCAAATCCACAGTTAAGAGTGGTATCTGCGGTTGGCTCCCTGATTGTACCATAAGGACACAGAAGATTTCTATATATTTTCATTCATCCCTATACTTTTTACTTGCACAGAGTTTACTTCACTTTAATGGACTTTCTATATATATACTTGGGAATGTGGTGAATTTTTGGTATAAAAACTGTATGGATCTATGCTAAGGGTTATTGAATCAATCTGATCACATATATACATTTTGTGTTTTTTATATTTTTTTCCACATTCCAGGGTTGTTTTATTGGTTGAATGAGTAATCAAGCACCAATCCACTTATTTATTTTATTTTCTCAGGATTAATCAGTACTTTATGAGTAGAGGGTTAATCTAGTGACTTTTATTAGCACTAATAGTATAGCCATACATAGGTATATAGTTACCTATGTAGATAGCGCCCCTATCACACCACTTTTTCATATATTTTAGGTTGCATTACTTACATTTATATTTTTATCATACATCTTTATTATATATTTCTATTGATCACCATTCGTTGTTTTACCTATTTATTTTTGAATTTGCCCCTTCTGGAGAAATTTTTAATTTTTGAACTTGCACGGCTTGGAGTTGTTTGAAGTTTGCAGTTCTTAATTGGTCCATTATTTGTAATTTATCAATTAATTATTATTAATTAATTAATTATTTATTATTTATTGATTGAAGTTTATTATCTTGCCACCACCGTTGTCACCTATTCTATATTTTCCATCTTTTTTGTCTAAACACATATTGATTTGATTGCCACTCATCTCTTCACCTTTTATCCGTATATTTATTATTAGTCACGCATTTATATCTTTGGATGCAATTTTGCACTTTACTTAATCTCCAGGATACTGGTGTACATAAACATACACTTATATCCATTATATTATTTATACTTTTTAAATATACTCCTATCCAAATAGAACAGTGCCACTATCCCTTTTCCTAGTATATCTTACAAAAATATATCTGACACAATTAAGGTAAGTTCAAAGCCTAAATGCTACCTAGGAAAAGGCTCTCAAACACTGTGATGGAAATGTGTACTTTGGGATGGGAAACTATTTCAGCTCAGTATTACTTTTCATTGTATACATTCACAATAACTACAGAAGGAGCTTTAGGAACATCTCTAACAACATCAACATTTTGCCAGTTTTCGTTTCTTGCTTTAATGCTGGTGTAAGGAATGGCATACTGTGACAGCTAGCTTGTTTCTGGATAATCTGGGATTTGTAGTTCTATAACACATGAATCCACATATCAGCTATCTCTGGCTCAGTGTTTCTTCCAAATGACTAGCGCAGAATTGTAATTAATCATCCTGCAATGAAGCCTGATTGCTACAATTTAGGAATGGGTCTGCAAGATTTTAATTAATATAATTGCAAAAATAATTTTAATCAATGTGCATTCAATGTTGTTTAACACAGAAACCAAACAAGCATTGTCTATAATGTAGCAGTTAGATATTTTTTGGAAACCTTAAAGCAAAACCCTAGGCATACAGATTTAACCACTTCACCAAGATTTACCCCCCCCCCTTCCTGACCAGGCCATTTTTTGCGATACGACACTGTGTTACTTTAACTGACAATTGTGCGGTCGTGCGACACTGTACCCAAATTAAATTTACGTCCTTTTTTCCCACAAATGTAGCTTTCATTTGGCTGTATTTGATCACCTCTGTGTTTTTTATTGTTTTGCGCTAGAAACAGAGAACACCTAACAAATTAGAAAAAAACAAAAATTGTTTTACGTTCTGCTCTAAAACACATCCAATAAAAGAAAAAAAAATCTAATTTCTTCATCAATTTAGGCCAATATGTATTCTGCTACATATTTTTTGATTAAAAAAATCCCAAAAACCGTATATTGATTGGTTTGCGCAAAAGTTATAGCGTCTACAAACTATGAGATTTTTTTTTTTTTTTTAACTAGTAATGGCGGTAATCAGTGATTTATAGTGGAACTGCCATATTGCGGCGGACACTTTTGACACTTTTTGGGGACTAGTGACATCATTACAGTGATCAGTGCTAAAAAATATGCACTGTCAATGTATTAATGACACTGGCAGGCAAGGGGTTAACATCAGGGGCGATCAAAGGGTTAATTGTGTGCCTAGCTAATGTTTCAGTGTAGTGTGGGAGGTGTTTTTACTAGGGGAAGACATGGATCAGTGTTTCTTCTTTACAGAAACACAGGGTCCATGTCTTCTGTACTGGCAGAATGGCATTCTGTCAGTGTACCAAATGATCAGCGGGTACCAGCAGACATCGGGTCTGCGGGACCCGCTAATGAGCTGCCGCTGTGTAGAATCACAGAGGGAGTGGGCCCAAAACCCGGAAGTGCAGAATCACATATATATAGTCAACTTCACAAACCCCTTCAGTTTAAATGAACAGGTTTAATGTTTGTATAGAAAAAGGAGACTAATGATTGGACTTTTGAAAGGCACATAGGTAGTTAATCTAAAAGTAGTTACATTTATTTAAACAGGTATAATCAGAAACACAATTACATGTAAAAAAAATCAATGGGTTTAGTAATGATGGACCTTTACATAACATATAAAGGAGATGCTGATTAACAGCATATGAGAGGTAAAACAGTCCAACTAAATAGTGGGCAGAGGTGTCTAGCGTTCATAGAAACTGGAGTCTCTTTGTAGTAAGGGTCAGGGCATCAGGTTTGTTCCCAGTGCATAAAGCAGCACTGCTACTACGGCCTCCTTGATACTCTCTTTTATGAGATCTGTCTGGCATCAGTGTATCCCTTTGGTTTTACAAAAACAGTGCTTTTGATTGCTTACCAGCAACCAGTGATGTAAGTAACTGAGTTAAAATAAACTGAGTTACCTAACGCAGTTACTTTAGAGGGTAACGAGTAATCTAACTGATTACTTTTCCCCTCATGGTAACTCAGTTCCCATTACTTTGGCTTAGTTACCCCAATTACATCTACCGCCACTAGATGGCAGTAATGTAATTCCGGTGTCCTGCCGAAAAAGTTCCCCCGCCGGATAAGGACCCCCTGTACTGCGCAGGCGCAGGGCTAGCGCAGTACGAAGGACTACGGAGCTTCCGAAAATTGCCGAACCTAAACAGCTCTGAGTGAACTCTACACCGCGCAGGTGCAGTTAACATGTAATTGTACAATGGCGATGCCGCACGCTCCTGATGCTCGTGCTACTCTGCAAGGGGCGTCTATCTTGTAAGTAAGGGGCCAGTCTAGTATTACTGTAACCAAGGGGCGCATTTATTATTATTGTTATATATCGAGCTCTGCCCATTAATTTAACATTAGCCCTCTTCTGTAGCCATCCACCACTTACACGATATAATAATAATAGACCCGCCACTTGCTTACACGCTATAACAGATCTGCCCCTTGGTTAGAGTAATAATAGAGCAGCCCCTTGGTTACACGATATATAACAATAATAATAAATGCGCCCCTTGGTTACAGTAATACTAGACCCGCCCCTTAGTTACACGTATAGAATATTTTAAAAAAAAGTCAGTTACTTTGCTGCGTAACTAATTACTTTTCCAATGTAGTAACGGAGTTACTAACGCAATTACTTTTTGGGAGAAGTAATTTGTAACTTAACTAATTACTTTTTTAAAGTAAGATGACCAACTGCCAGCAACACAGCTATACCTATTTCTGCTACTCATAAATCTACAAGTTTAATTTCTCCCGAAGAAACCTTCTTCCAACGTGGAACATGTCGAGCTAACAATCAAATTATTTATGGACCCACACTTCTGACCCATCATCCTTACAACATCCAGTTCTTCCTTTGGAGTCTATACTCTCAAACAAATCCATCCTGATTGCTATCTAGGAATTTTGTTTTGTATCTCGTATTCTGTTATGAGTATTACTTTATGGTGTCAGATGTGTTATGTAAAGTTCCATCATTACTAAACCCATAGATTTTTTTACATGTAATTGTGTTTCTGGTTATACCTGTTTAAATAAATTTAACTACTTTTAGATTAAAGCGGTTCTGCACTGACAAAATTTTTTTTTTTTTTTACAGTCTATCAATGTGCAAGATATTAATCTTAGAATAATCTTACCTGTTTCAAAGCTGCAGCATTTCTACGTCCGTTTTTCTCTTTAAATAGTTCTTATAAAAAAATATCCAGAGCGATGTCATTTTGCTTGTGGGCATTTGAATCCTACAAGCAAACTTCCTGGTTCCCTTCGTTTTGAGGAACCAGCATTCAATGCCGGTTCCGGCACATGCTCAGTGGAAGCCACTGAGCATGCCACAGTTACAGCTACGAGCGGTGTTCTGACAGAATCAGTCCGCCTATCAAAAAGTGTCCGCTGTGCAGTGCGCATGCGCCGCGCTTGCGTACAAGGCATTGCAAAGGAGACGCCGAAAGTCTCAGAAGATTCACAGAGTGTTAGATTTCGCGTCTGACCGGTGTATTCACCGCTCCAAAAGCGCTGCAAAGAAGCTCCTTGCAGGACTTTTTTTGATGCCCTGCCAGCGCAGAGCCTCAGTGTGAAAGCACTCGGGCTTTCACATTGGGATTGCTGTTGCGGCTTCTTTCAGGCGCTTTACAAGCGCTTATTTTAATGCTAAAGCACCTAAAAAACTTTATAGTGTGAAAGGGATCTCAGTGTGAAAGCACTCGGGCTTTCACATTGGCATTGCAGTTGCGGCTTCTTTCAGGCGCTTTACTTGCACTTTTTTTAATGCTAAAGCGCCTGAAAAACGCCTGAAATACGCCCCAGTGTGAAAGGGGTCTTAGGCCCCTTTCACACTGGGGCAGTTTGCAGGCGCTATTGCGCTAAAAATAGCGCCTGCAAACCGACCCAAAACAGCTGTTGCTGTGTCTTCAGTGTGAAAGCCCGAGGGCTTTCACACTGAAGCGGTGCGCTTGCAGGAAGCTGAAAAATGTCCTGCAAGCCACATCTTTGGTGCGCTGTAGGAGCGGTATATTTACCGCTCCTATATCGCCCCTTCCCATTGAAAACAATGGGGCAGCGCTCCGAACCCGCCCGCAAAACGCCGCTGCAGTGGCGGTTTGCGGGCGGTATTAACCCTTTTTCGGCAGCTCGCGGGGGGTAAAACCGCCCCGCTAGCGGACGAAATGCGCCGCTAAAACAACGGTAAAGCGGCGCTAAATATAGCGCCGCTTGACCGCCAGCGCCCCCAACGCCCCAGTGTGAAACCAGCCTTATAGTAGCAGTTTTACCTGCACGGCTCAGCAGATGCTTGCTTAAGGTACACACACTGGATAGCAATTATATATAGACACCATGCCACAGACTAGCCTCTAATTATTAATATTTAACCAATCAGAAGTTTTAATTTTTTATCTAGTGTGCAGCTATCATATTTAGTGCATGTCAGACAATAAAATAATACAAATCAGTAATGAAGAGCACTCCATTAACTTAGTTCATCATCACAAAACAGTGTATGGTAAAAAAAAAATTAAACATGACAACTGCTAAAGGCAAGTATACACTTTTATTGCACCTACATGGACTGAGTTATGTGATTTACCATATTGGATTTTGGCATCTGTCCATGTTTGATAGCCTTGTATGTCTGATGTTTGATCTCCAGTCTTTATTTGTCTCTTTACTGTTCTTGATGTTCTGCATCGTGTTTCTACTTTATTGAGCTTTTATCATTTCTGATAATTTTACAGTGCACTAGAATTTCTGCTTGTATTTAATATTGATCTTTACATTAAACACCCAGACTGCTTAATGGAAACAAGTATAGGTCTGAAATACATTGGCGTTTCATCAATAGTCTAATCACGTTTGGGAGGACTACACCTAATGCAGCTTAAAGAGCTGGGAGGTAGGAGAGGAGCAGAGAGGAATAGAGTTCATAGGGGTTAGTCAGTGCGGTGCTCAGAATCACTGACACTGACTTGTACTTAGAGAAACTGGGTTAGGAAGATCAAGTCTCTATGAGCCCCGATTGCTGAGGTTATCACCTCTGGGAGAGAAGTTGAGCTATAGGAACCACAGTGCGACTATACATAATGTCAAAAAAGCATAACTGAAGATGACAGTGGGTATAAAAGGGAAGACACAAGAGTTTATTCAGTGACGCAAAGATTTACTGGCCAGTCCAAGTAAATAGTCGTGTAAAAGCGAATCTGGGGCTATGTGAATGTATGAGTATACATTGCTGACTTCTTTTTTCAATGGAAACCTTTTGAAGACTGCCATCTCTGATCTATTATCTTGAAATGCTAGTTGCCTGACTATCATGCAACTATGGCTACCAACCTTGTTTGGAAGACCATATGCATTGTGTCTTTGTCCAAGACAGCCAGACAACTGAAAGGCTGTTGCTCTCTTAAGATGTTACATTTAGCCAAAACCCAATAAACTGGGTACGTTATCCAGTTTTATGTCTAAAGAAAGCATGGATTTTGCTAAATATATATTACATATCTTTAAAAAAAAAAATGTTGATGGTTGTCATATAAAGTTTCAGTAAACCACCACAAAAATAGAAATTTTAAATGAAAGTGATGATAAATATTATAAAAACACAGCCTGACAAATAATCTTGTAGAAGAAAAACCCCAAATGTCAGTTTGGTGACTCCACAAATGGCAGTTAACAGAGAATCATAGGTGCCTATTTTAAAGGCTTCGCTTCCACTGAAGACTATGGCAAAGTAATCTTGTTGTTCAATTCTGGCCATTTGTAAGAGTAATAAACAAGCTATTGTCAAACAATAGACATGATAAAAAAGTGAGAAAAATCTGCGCTAGCTTCACTGACCTTATAAAGCAGCTTGCATAATACCCTGACACCAGATATTCATAAAACATTCTCAAAGTAAAGCCCATATAGAGGACCATGAGATGGATATCTAAATGTTTACCATACAAATATAATATTACTCTATAGCAATATTTTCTGTAGAAAAAACAATGGTTACTGTATTGCAAAACCAGTTATCACTAGACATGTGCATTTGTTTTCGTCAGAATTTCAGGTATTTTCGTTATCGTTTTAACAAATGATAACGAAAGTGCAGAACCCGAAAAACGAAAGATCCGACATAAACAAATGCTTTATTTTCGTTTTCGTTGTGACAACAGTTCGTTGGTAGGAGATTTGACGCTGACAATAACAATCTGTGTCCATCGAACCTGTGGTCGAATGTGCCTAACCTTAACTTTATTAGTCCAAGATTATTCTACATA
Source organism: Lithobates sylvaticus (assembly GCA_028564925.1). NCBI lineage: Eukaryota > Metazoa > Chordata > Amphibia > Anura > Ranidae > Lithobates > Lithobates sylvaticus. The sequence continues at coordinate 24,225,429 of CM053033.1, read as the reverse complement.
GAGAGAGAAGATTCTACATAGAGAGAAAAGATTTGACGTAGAGAAAAGATCGCTGCTGGAATTGGGTGGGGAAAGTAAAATAAAAATAATGATGATGATGAATGTTATTGGCTGATTGTAATCAAAGAGGAGGAGCAGTAAAATAGACAGAACTAAGTACACACGTACAGCCAACTTTCTTACGATTGCTAGCAGAGAGAGACACACACACTGAATCATTTCAGAAGACAATCTTAGCTGGTCCGTTGGTCAGAGAACCTGAATTATTTAGCAATTAAGCATAAGCACAGCAGCAGAACAATAGTGAAGCAAGCTATAGTTCAACCTAACTTTTTCATAATAATCTGCTGCTATTGTGTTAGTGTTGTGAACTTGATAGTGATACTAGTGTTGCTCAGAGGCTGCCCGTGTTGTGGGGGGGGGGGGGGATTTATTATTATAGTTTCTATATTATAGATTGAGGTTCTATATAGATTCTATATACCCTATCTTGATCAGTGATCACTATCACCAGTCCATTTTCTGTTTGAACTATATACATTCAACATGAACGACAAAGATTCGACAAAGCATCGAAAAACATACAAACGTCAAATCTTTGGCTTATGGTGTCTGTCGAAAGTTCTAAGAAGATTCAACGGAGCAGCTAAACTATACAGCATCGTACAGTTTAGCTGCTCCGGCTAATCTTCTTTGAACATTCGACAGACACCATAAGCCTTCAATGACAGATTCCACCTTAATTCATTTGGATTTTTGGACGAATGCAATTTTTAACGAAAAACTAAATAAATAAAAACCCTATTATGAAAAAATACACTTCAACAGTATTTTAAAAATCCAACTCTGTTTTTAAATACTGTTGAAGTGTCTTTACACACACCATTCATACATCTGTAAGTCTTATCTTGTTTCTCCTTATTTTACTGTGCTCTTTATCCCATTTTACCATAGGATGCAGTGTCTGATATACTAATTCATTGTATTTTTTCACAATAGTGTTTTTTCCCCTGTATTCTCATCCCTGAAAAAGGAGGAAACTATATATCTCTAAAACGCATCAGGTTTGAGAAATTACTCTTGACTATGATGTATACATATGTATTCTGTTGATTCTGTATAGTGTTTAGACACTTTATTTTTAATGCATTTACTTTTATGTTGTTTTTTTCACTAAACTATCTTTTTATACACTTACAACAATACTCTATCTTAAACTTTCTTTTGGGCAAAAAACGGTGTGCCTTAAAAGTCCACCACATAGGGGATTTCCTCTTTTTTCATCCTTATGAGATGTTTACTGATTGTAGGGTAAAAAAGTATTGCTGATAAATATACTGGGAAATGCGTCCTTACTTGGTTCACTTCCAATTGTCACAGACATATGCTGATACACTGGACTGCATTATGAAATCTGCACTTACAGCTCAACTCCAGCCAAAACTTTTTATTTTTTTATAATAGGATGGAGAAGGGGCAGAATCTCTGACAGGTTTCAATTGCTGCTGGTGACCCAATGTTCCCCTATTTTCTGTCCCTCTGGCACACAATCACCTTAAAGAATATGTCCAAGCATTAGTACGTTATACATAAATACACTGCTCCAGCTTGGATGACTGTAGCTATGTACCGTATATACTCGAGTATAAGCCGACCCGAATATAAATCGAGGCACCTAATTTTACCACAAGAACTGGGAAAACTTATTGTCTCGAGTATAAGCCTAAGGTGAGAAATGCGCAGCTACTGTAAGTGCAAAAGAGGGTCAACAATGCCCATTTGCATGCCTCACGGTGCCCATTTGCAACCATAGGCCCCCCCGAACTTCAAACTTGGTAGTCAAGGGTTCCTAGATGCCCCCTAGCTGCAGCCAAAATTTGGGGTCTCTGGACCCAAAGGGTCCCGAAATGACATTGCTGCAGATTGCTGCAGATGGACACAGTTGACCGACTTTAGGGCCCTGTATCTCTGCAAGGATATGTTGTAGTGCTGGTTCCACTGAGTTTGCACACCAAATTTTGGGTTCTAGCACCAAGTGGCCCCGAGATACGAGGCCCCAAATTCGGGTCGGAAAATGTCATTCTCTGCTGCAGAAAAGTGCTTGACTCGAGTATAAGCCGAGGGGGGCACTTTCAGCACAAAAAATGTGCTGAAAAACTCGGCTTATACTCAAGTATATGGTATACACCATACCTGGCTGATCCCCCTGAAAGCTGGAAATCAGTTAAGTAGACACCGCTACCTCAGTGATCTCCACTTACTTCTGGGTGCCTCACTAAGCCGCATCTCCCATGTATTGTGAACACAAGAGGTTGGTCACTCAGGATTTGTGATTTAGCTGAATGAATTGCAATCGTTCCCTGATAGGACGAGATGGAGAACATGATTCCACAACCCCACCTCTACACCTCGTCCAATCAGATAATGCTTTAATTCATAAGAAAATGTAAAACATTCTCTGAATGGCGCCCATGCCAGGTGGCTGACCCTACTGTGTTCACAATGCTGGAGAACAGCCGCTTAATGCTGGACCGAGAAGCAAGTGGAGATCACTGGAGCAGTGGTGTCTTGTTCAGTGATTTTCATCAGCCAGGTATGGTATATACCGTATTTATCGGCATATAACACACACTTTTTTCCCCTTAAAATCAGGGGAAAATCGTGGGTGCGTGTTATACGCCAATCCCTGGCGATCCCCCGCTGATTCTGAAGAAAGGAGCGAGCGGAGCCGAGATACAGACAGCCGAGTGTACTTCGGCTTTACTCGGCTCCTCTCGCAGTCCCGCCCACCTCCACTGATTGCGAGAGGAGCGAGCGCCGACAACATACAGAAATCCGAGTGTACTTCAGCTAGTCTCGGCTCCTCTCGCAGTCCCGCCCCTGACTGTGAGCAGAGCCGAGACTAGCCGAAGTACACTCGGATTTCTGTATGTTGTCGGCGATCGCTCCTCACGCATCTGTGAAGGTGGGCGGGACTGCGACAGGAGCCGAGACTAGCTGCAAGTACACTCGGATTTCTGTATGTTGTCGGCGCTCACTCCTCTCACAATCAGTGGAGGTGGGCGGGACTGCGAGAGGAGCCGAGACTAGCCGAAAGTACACTTGGATGTCTGTATGTTGTCGGCGCTCGTCCTCTCTGCTCAGTCGCGCCAATTTTAAATCAGGGCAGTGCTGCAACTAGACTAGCAATGTTGCAAAGGCACAGGGCAAGGCTGCACTGGGCAAGGCTGCAAAGGCACTGGGCAAGGCTGCACTGGGCAAGGCTGCACTGGGCAAGGCTGCAAAGGCACTGGGCAAGGCTGCAGATGGACACTGGACAAGGCTGCAATGATGGACAAGGCTGCAGATGGACACTGATAAGGCTGCATTGATGGGCATTTAAATGTAATTTTTTTCCTTAAACTTCCCTCCTAAAAGTTTTTTTCCTTAATATTCCCTCCTAAACTTGGGGTGTGTGTTATACGGCGTATAACACACACCCCAAGTTTAGGAGGGAATATTAAGGAAAAAAACTTTTAGGAGGGAAGTTTAAGGAAAAAAATTACATTTAAATGCCCATCAATGCAGCCTTATCAGTGTCCATCTGCAGCCTTGTCCATCATTGCAGCCTTGTCCAGTGTCCATCTGCAGCCTTGCCCAGCGAGTGTTATACGCCGATAAATACGGTACATACTTGCATTGACCCAAGCGGGACCAATGTAACTACGTTTACCATACCAATGCCTTAAACTATTCTTTAACAGGAAGTGAGGAGAAATTGCCCTAATGGACAATACAAATCTAAATTTGGCTGGAGTACAGTATTCATTTCTGTACACTGTTCCTAACCAGGTTTTATCTCATCTCACGAAGAGTGGGAAGATGCACATTAAAATGCTTTGCACCACCACCTCTATGTTTTTCTCTCCTCAGTAAAACTACTGTACAAGCAGTGCCTGCCCTCTAATCTGTATTCCAGCAAGAACTTAATAGAAAGCTTTTATTTGTTGTTGTGCAGTAAACCAAGACAGTTTCAACAAATCATAGGATTCTCAAAGCATCCAGCTTTTCATTATTAGAAAGAAATATTCTGTGTCTCTAAGGCGCATCTGGACTTATGCTAATCAGCCCATTATCATAAATATGTATACCGTATATTGTTTTAGAAATAATGCCAATTACTGTTAATGGTGGGGGGGTTAATACACGTGTAAAATCTGCAAAAAGGTATAGATTAAAAAAATATAGAAAGCTCTTTAAATTATAGGGGACAACCTTTGCATTTTATTTTGGAACCGACCAAGGGTGAAATTATCACAGGAAAGAAAAAAGGGGCAAGCTACCAGAGCAGAGCAAGAATTTTAGATGTAAATGATTTGTTTTTGTTTTTTCTTGAATTTGTGAAACTGTACAAAGAACACACACCATGTAATGCACTGCCTTTGTTTCTGAGATACTCACAATTTTGTACTAGCAGCATATGTTTAATTACATTTATACCGTATTTTTTGCACCATAAGATGCACCTGACTACAAGACGCACCTAGGTTTTAGAGGAGAAAAACAAGAAAAACAATATTTTTAACCAATTGGTGTACTAAAATATTTAATATTAACCGCTTCCCGACCGCCTCACGCAGATATACGGGAGCAGAATGGCACGGGCAGGCAAAATCACGTATATATACGTGGCCCTTTAAATGCCTGCCCGTGGGTCGCGCGCACGCCGCCAGCGGCGCGCTCGCGACCCGGTCGGGAGCTCCGTGACCCCGGCCGCGGGACCAGCGGACCCGATCGCCGCTGGTGTCCCGCGATCGGGTTACAGAGCTGAAGAACGGGGAGAGGTCTGTGTAAACAAACCTCTCCCCGCGCTTCCTACTCTGCCTGTCATTGATTGGCTGTTCCCGGTCATCGGGAAAGCCGATCAATGACGTCAGACGTCAGCCCCGCCCCCTAATGTGAAAAAACACACACACGTCACAGCCCATAACCCCTCCCCTCCCCCTAGTGGTTAACTCTTTCACTACAACTGTCATTTATACAGGAATCAATGCATTTAAATAGCATTGATTGCTGTATAAATGACAATGGTCCCAAAAATGTGTCAAAAATGTCCGATGTGTCCGCCATAATGTCGCAGTCACAATAAAAATCGCTGATCGCCGCCATTACTAGTAAAAAAAAAAAATATATTAATAAAAATGCTATAAAACTATCCCCTATTTTGTAAACGCTATAACTTTTGCGCAAACCAATCAATAATCGCTAATTGCGTTTTTTTTTACCAAAAATATGTAGAAGAATACGTATCGGCCTAAACTGAGGATAAAATATGTTTTTTTATATATTTTTGGGGGATATTTATTATAGCAAAAAGTAAAAAATATTGCATTTTTTTCAAAATTGTCGCTCTATTTTTGTTTATAGCGCAAAAAATAAAAACCGCAGGGGCGATCAAATACCACCAAAAGAAAGCTCTATTTGTGGGAAAAAAAGGACGCCAATTTTGTTTGGGAGCCACGTCGCACGACCGCGCAATTGTCAGTTAAAGCGGCGCAGTGCCGAATTGCAAAAAGGGGCCTGGTCCTTTGGCTGCCAATTGGTCCGGGGCTGAAGTGGTTATACTACTACTATAGGTGGGTGGTGGAGACACAGCAATACCACCCCCACCCCCATCAAATCAGCTCAGCTACACTATACCTGGGTGGTGGTGGTGGACACTGCAACCTCCCCCTTCCCAGATCAGCTCAGGGTGGCAGGGCAGAGACAAACACCCTCTTCTATCACAACAGCTCAGGTGACTGGGCAGTGGATACCATGCCAGCACACACCTCCCACCCCCTTATCACCAGCTCAACTCAGGCAGTGGAGGACACGGTCATTACAATGCACAACCCCCGCTGGCTGGCTGGCTCGCTGGCTGGCTGGCACCCGGGCAGCAACTAGGAAGGATGACTGGGGACATAGCTTGCAGCAGCAGCTGCCAGTGGAAGGAGCAGGAAGTGAGAGTGGACCAGACCACGGCGCCGGGGGTGTTCCGGCTGAAAAAAAAACTGTCAGGGCTCTTGCCGCTTTCGGGAGGGTGTCACATCTGGCGGGTGTCAACTGACCCCCATAGCAACGCCACTGACACCCCCCCATGTTTTGGCACCCGGGGCAGACTGCCTCCCCCCGCTCCCCCTTGGTATGCCCCTGCAAGGATCCGCCTCACATCCTGTTCTCTCTCCTCCACAGAGAAGCCGAGCGCCGATATTCTGATGCGGCGGGGGCGGTGCCTGGTCAGTATTCACTCCATAAGACGCAGGGACATTTTCCCCCATTTTTTTGGGGGGGGGAGTGCTTCTTATGGTGCGAAAAATCCGGTAACTTGTTTTCAAACAATACAAACATGTCAAAACTTAAATTTCATATTGTATATCACTTTAAAATAACACTGGTATTGCCATAGGAATGTTTAATAATGCAACATTGAAATATACATTTATAATACCATTATCGTTTTAGTTGATCCAATCTTTGTTCTCTTGTAAATAAAGAGGTTCTGCTAGAATTTTCCAACACTTTTTGGTGTACCGGATACCCTGGTGTGCAAGCTGTGGCTCCTCCACAAAGAATCAGCGTCATCACTTCTGCTCAGTTGTGAAGCCACCATCTTGGCTCCATGTGGGTTTGAGAATCATATAAGTGGCTGTATTGAATATCAAATGCTTTGCCAGGTAAAACAGTGCCCATATATGTATTTTGAAATGTGTTGTGAACTGATTGCTGGAAATTCCATGTTAAAGTTACATTCTGATCAATGATGAAAAGCTGCTTTCCAAGTTCGTGCCTGCCTATACAACTTTTGTTTTTCTGACTTTGGATTTGTCATTGTCCCCATGTGGTATGCTGCTTTACCCTGAAATCTGGTACTTTTATTTTGTTCAGGCTTACAATTATTTCTCTAGGGAGTCTCCATTCTATCTTCCAGCAGCTGACCTCTACCTGCCATTTCTTTGCCTCATAAACTCCTGTCCAACCAGGACTAGTTCTTCCAATATGACAAATCCATTGCAAACAGAAAAAACGATTAAAGGGATTTTGCTTCTCTCAACCTTAAAATGTTCATGGAGTATAGGCATACCAGTTATATTCTTTTACGTTTCGATGCATATCTTTTAACTAGAGATCAGCATTCTTTGTTTTAATTTTTCCTTTTTTACGTTTATTTTGACATTTTTATTTGAAATTTGTAATTTTAGACCAAGGAATATAACAGGGATAGTACATTCTGGTTAATATACACTATATTGTCAAAATTATTGGGACACCTGCCTTTACATGCACATGAACTTTAATGGCGTCCCAGTCTTATGCCTCGTACACTCGGTCTGAAATTCCGACCACAAAATCGGATTTTGTCCGACACTGGTGTTGCATACACAGGGTCGGACAAAGTTGTCAGAAAATCCGATCATTCTGAACGTGGTGACGTTCGTTGAGGCTATTAGCCAATAGCTTTGGTCTCATAATTTGATCTGAGCATGCGTGGCACTTTGTCCGTCGGAATTCTCTACACACGATCAGAAAAAGTCGGAAAAAGTCTGATCGGATTTTGTAGTCAGAAAATTTGAGAGCAGGAACCCACATTTTTTCCGTCGGAAATTCCGACGAAAAAAGTCAGATGGAGCCCACACACGGGCGGATTTTCCGACAACATGGTCCGATCGGACATTTTCCGTCGGAATTTCCGACCGTGTGTACGGGGCATTAGTCTGTAGTGTTCAATAATGAGTTGGCCCACCCTTTGCAGCTATAACAGCTTCAAATCTTCTGGGAAGGCTGTCCACAAGGTTTAGGAGTGTGTCTATGGGAATGTTTGACAATTCTTCCACAAGCGCACTTGTGAGGTCAGGCACTGATGTGGACGAGCAAATTGGGGTAAATTAAGCGCACTCTGGGTGGGGGTGCAAAAAAAAATAATAAAAAAAGCCGGGCAGGTTTAGTCCATAAATAAAACTAAAATACTAAATAGGCTAATGTCAGAGAAGGCTGCCAGCTTGCAGATAGAAGTAAATCTGGAACATCAACAAATACAGAAAGCGGCGCCTTCTAAGCGTAGCAAATTAAATGGTTTTAATAAATGTAAAAATAAGTAGCAGATACACTCACAAACAGGCGATAGAAAAGGGCATAATTCATAGATATCATCCGCACTTGTCCAGGGCAGCAAACTGTGGGCCGGTGGGAGCTGTAATGTCTGTGTTCTTCCCTTCTGACGATTGCGGGGCTGGAACCCAGCACGCTCAAGATCCTTGCTGTGAGTGACAGGTGATTTACATATCTCATGCACTAGCCTGAGACAGGGACATCCTGTGTAATTATAAAAAGTGAGAATGTTATCTATGATCAGGTGACCTCAGACACACACACTGCACTATAACACTCATCAGATCACTGGATGTTCTACTCTGCCCAACTCTGACTACATACATCTCCCCCATATTCTTCTTGCTGTTCACTCGAGAATACATTTTCTTTCACTCTGGTCTGTGCCTGTCTCAGGCTAGTGCATGATATATGTAAATCACCTGTCACTCACAGCAAGGGGGCGTTTTTGACAAAGTTTTCAGAACTTTGTCAAAATTTTTCTAACTGAACAATAAACCTCTAGCCAGAGATCTAGCAGCCAACATGTGATCCGGAAACTTTGCAAAGTCTCTGCAACAGACTAAATTGTAACTGAAGATAGATAGGAACCTTTCCCACAGTACCTGGAACTCTCAGCCTTCTTGCCGATACTGTGTGAAGTGTGGATTCTGTAGTGTCCATATAACTCAGCTCCCAGGCTCTTAATGAGCAGCCAGCTTGTTGGCCCTCCTCCGAAGAGTCCTCTCCTGGTCACTTATACGAGTTGTCATGTCCCTCCAATACAGAGAGCACACCGGGACGCCTTTGAATCCTCCTTCAGTTACTGGCCTCGAACTAGCCAGTTCCGAGACTCGGGAACAGACGGATCCCCACCCCAGACCATGAGGGCCTCTGGGACTAGTCGGATTGACCATGCTTCCGGGACAGCAAACGCTCCTAGGCCCGGGACCCCTCCAGGAATCCGGAACCAGGAATAGAAGCCGCAGCCGAAAACCCTGAACACGTGACTTCAGCACCTTAAATACCCCTTCCCAGACTACGCATCATGGCCAGACATGCCCACTGATTGGCTCCGGGAAAGATTGGTACCTAAGACGTCCAACCAGGCCTGGTTCTCGACCTGTCATGGGTGCCTCACTGCACCCATGACCAGGCGGAACCTTAGTACAGCCCAGCCAGACTGATGCCAAAGTAAATCCTGTACAATTAACCCCAGAACTCCATTACAGTTCTGAGAAAAAAATAAATTTGCACTGATAGCGCACACTTGGTGAAGTGTGACCGCTACATTAAGAACACAGCTGGTTTGATTTACTGAAGGCAAAAAAACTGTGCACTTTGCAAGTGTAATTGAACTCTGCAAGTGCAGTTGATTCAGAGCTTAGAAAATGAAGGAAAACTGTTTTGCTTTGCAAATAATGCCCAATCACATGCAAGAAAAAAAAAAAAAAAACAGCATTTTGCTTGCAGATGATTGGATGATGAAAGTCAACAGAGATTCCCCTCATTTACTAAACTCTGGACTAACTGAAATTGCAGAGCACACAGACTATTTTTTTTTTTCTTTTTCTTTTTTTTTCTTCTTTTTTTTTCTTTTTATTTTTTTTTTCTTTCCACAGACTATTTGCCTTTAGTAAATCCATCCCAATGGGTTCATTTGAGAACAAGAGACATCATACCGTAATTGTTAACCAAAACAACATTGTAAAAGCATATTTATTCAAAAGATACATATATTTATTATGAAAGCAGAGCAGAAAAAATACACATTTGTATGTCAGAACTATCTGTCCCAATGCTACAGCTCTGTGTAAAATGCCTTTGTGTAATACTGATCAGAGGCGACACTGCAGCCTCCTTTATCTGTGAAAAGCAGACGTTCTCATCACAGTTATGACTGACAGAGATGCAGAGCATGATCAGATGAGCACATGAAAGGCGCTGGCTTACAGTCCTAGACAGGGAAGCTGAACATCTTTCAACATGATTGTACGAGGTCAGATACTGCCTTGAGCATCTTGAGCCTGTTTGGTTCACTTCAGCCACACAGTGAAAAATGTTTGTCTTGCTCAGGACTGGCAAATACACAGCACTGTTTTTTTTTTTTGTTTTTTTGTACATTAGTTTTACTAATTTGCTGTCTTGCAGCAGCAGATGTTATTTGTACTAGAGAAATGTAGTTTACCTTCTATTGCCTGAGTACATTTTTAAGTACATTTAAAGAGACATGTTTATATCTGTTCTACAAAAGTCCCTGCAATGCAGTGTACAGAAACACACTTTAAAGTGGTGTTCCAATGTCTTTAACGTTTTTTTTTTTTTTTTTGTTGCATAATGACAATTATTAGTATATATGAATATAAAACTCACTTGTTCCTTTTCTAAGTAATTCTGCATGCCTTTTTCGCCACCGAAATTAAGTTATAAAACCGTCTCCTAGACATGTGCACAATAGAAAAATGTAGTTTAGTTTCGTTTCTGTTCATTTCCGTTGATTCGTAACGATTCGTAATTTCACAAGTCGTCGGTGTTCTAATTCTAACTCGTTCGTACTTTTGTAAGAGTTATTTTTTCGTTGATTCGTATTTCCGTTAGTCTAATTTTCGTTTATTCGAAATTCGTATTTTCGTTATATTTCGTATTCGGACGCATTCGTATATTCGGAAGAGCTATATTTTCGTTGATTTAAAAAGATTCGTATTTCCGTTAATCTAATTTTCGTTGATTCGGAATTCGTATTTTCGTAGATTTAATTACATTCGTACTTTCGTGAGATTGATTTATTCGTACTTTCGTAACATTGTTTTCGTAGATTCGTAATCGGAGCATAATTCATAATTTAACATAATGTGTATGCTATTTATATGTTTAAGAAACAAAGAATTTTTCTCTCACAAGTCAGAACTTAACTCAAAAATCCACCAAAACACAGAGCCTCCGACCCAACCACACCCTATCTGGACTCTGGATGGAATATTTCAGAATCAGAACTAACATTCGTTCTTTCGAATTCTCGATCAGCAGAATTTTTGTTATTTCGTATTTTCGTTGTTTTGATTTTCTTTTTTTCTGAATATTTGTCATTTCGATTTTTCGTTCATTTTGATTTTCGTTATTTTTGAATCTTTGTTTCGTATTTTCGTTGTTTCTGTTTTTCGGATTTTCATTCTTTCGTAGTTTCGTTGTTTCTAATTTAATTATTTAGTATTTTAGTTGTTTTTCATATTCGTACTTTTCGATAGTTCGATTTTCGTTAGAATTTTTAGTAAACCATTAGTTCATTCGTACGATTACGAATGAACGAATATAACGAATTTGAACGGAAAACGAATTTGTAACTAAACGAATTGCACATGTCTACCGCCTCCTGACAGTTGTCATCTTGCATGTGAAGCCCACAGGCATCCTCTTCCGGAACAGTGTGCTGCTAATGGACCAGCATGCACCGCCCGTTCTATTCAAGATCTCGCGCATGCGCAGTCAGCGCAATTTCGAGTGCCGTCAACAGCTCCGGTTGCCATCACAACGGGCGTCATCATAGGAAGACCCGTCCCGTTGTGATGGCAACCGAGATAATCAAAGAATAAAAGAGGAAAGAATACACATGGAATCGCGTCACTTCCGGTTTGGAAGTACCGTGATTCTAGCCCTCGGCGCTGCTTAATGCCTCCTGGGAAATGGTGACGCACAGCTCCCAGGAGCCTTAGCGAGCCGGGCCGCTGAGGGAAGTGAAGTTTTTAGCCTGGGCATTGGAAGAGGCAGATTTTGTGGGACCACTTAGCTACAGCGAGAAATAGGTAAGTGACATTTTTTTTTTTATCCAATTAATTTTTATTAGCTAATTTGCTGCACATAGAAATAAACTTGTAATTTTGGGGGAAACACCACTTTAACCACTTAAGGACCGCTTCACGCCGATATACGTCGGCAGAATGGCACGGCTGGGCACAAGCATGTACCTGTACGTGTTTCTTTAAGAGCCCAGCCGTGGGTTGCGTGCACGCCGCTCGCGACCCGGTCCTGAGCTCCGTGACCGTGGCTGTGGGACCAGCGGACCCGATCGCTGCTGGTGTCCCGCGATCGGGTCACAGAGCTGAAGAACAAGAAGAGGTCTGTGTAAACAAACCTCTCCCCGTGCTTCCTAGTGCGAATGACACTGATCATCTGTTCCCTGTCATCAGGACAGACGATCAGTGACATCAGACGCCAAGCCACGCCCCCCTACAGTTAAAAAAAAACACACACACACACTTAACCCCTCTCCGTGCTCTCACAAGCTTGGCTGAGAACAGCCCGAGCCATTGGCTCCTTCTGCTGTCAGTCAAATAAATCATGTAAAGCGGTAGTTGGAGACGGGGTTGAGCTGCACTGTGTGTGTCTACCAATGCACACAGCCCGAACTTGGAGTGAGCCCACAGAGAATGAGCCAAGAGCATGGAGGGGGACTCTAGAAGAGAAGGTTCAGTGCCGCTCTGTGCATAACCATTGTACACAGCAGATAAGAATATTATGTTTGTTATTAAAAAAAAAACAGCCTTTACAATCACTTTAAGCACAACAAGTAGAACTAGGCCTTAATTGATTTTTATCTTAGCATCCATTTTGAGCAACTGCAGGAATAAACTTAGTTACAGAGTAAGCCACATATGGGGGGGCTATTTACGAAAGGCAAATCCACTTTGCACTACAAGTGCAAACTACAAGTGCAAAGTGCACTTGAAATTGCACTGAAAGTGCACTTAGAAGTGCAGTCGCTGTAGATCCCAGAGGGACATGCAAGGAAAAAAAAAACAGCATTTTAGCTTGCACATGATTGGATGATAAAATCAGCAGAGCTTCCCCTCATTTCAGATCTACCCCTCAGATTTATAGCGACTGCACTTCCAAGTGCACTTTCAGTGTGATTTCAAGTGCACTTTGCACTTGTAGTTTGCACTTGTAGTGCAAATTGGATTTGCCTTTTCGTAGTGTATTTTTTTTATAGCTGAGACCTGAAGTACAGCTCACTAATTCAGTGAAATTGTAACAAAAGGCAATTTTTTTTTTTTTAATTTGGAATAAAGTAGGGTAGGGTTATAACCCTGTCAGTTTTTTTGCCATCTCATAGGGGAGATTTCACTTCACTTCATGTCCAAAAGCCAAACAGTGATTGACAATCCCTCCAAAGTGAGGGGATCCTGGGGTGTCATTAGAACTAATGTCCCCATTGAAAGATTTCCCCTCTATTCTGCTGTCAACCCAAAATTTGGAATTTTCATTTTTAATGATAATGGTAAACGGGACAAGTACTGTGGAGCAATTCATCCTTTACAATTCACAGCAGAAGCATTGAAGGAAATTGTTAGCTCTTATCTTGCTTCCCTATCACAGAGATCCTGACCTGTGTTTACTTTGGACATTAGAGGTTTGAACGGCTTGAACAACCTCAGGGCTTCTGCTGTGAACTTTGACAATGGATTTTACTATAAAGTTTTCATCTACATAAGTCAGTGGGGAATTGTTTTAATGCTCACTTGTTGCTCGTTAAAATATGTAAATACTTGAATGTCTACAGCCCTGTCACAACCTTTAATTTTATTCTGCAGAGGAGGTCCTAAAGCTAGAATAATGCCCCCGTACACACGGTCGGATATTCAGATGGAAAAAGTCTGATCGGATTAAGTTGTCGGAAAATCCGATCGTGTGTGGGCTCTAGCGGGCTTTTTCCTTCTGAAAATTTGAGGGCTGGATCTAAAATTTTCCGACAACAAAATCCGATCAGACTTTTTCCGATCGTGTGTAGAGAATTCCGACGCACAAAGTGCCACGCCTGCTCAGAAGAAATCTGGAGACGAAAGCTATTGGCTACTGGCCTCTACGTAGTCCCGTCGTACGTTTTGTACGTCACCTCGTTCGGAACTATCAGATTTTCCGACAACTTTGTCCGACCGTGTGTGTGCAACACAAGTTTCGGACAAAATCTGTTGGAAAAAATCCAATGGATTTTGTGGTTCGGAATGTCCGACCGTGTGTACGGGGCATTAGAATGGTGAATACACCATTGCCAGGATAAGGGACACAATCTCTGCACTCTTTCCCTGCCTTTTGCTTGGAAGTGTGTGTGTCTGTGTTGGGAGTTGGCTGGTTAACGGTTTATATAAAGGGGAATTGATTGTATTTTTATTTTCAGAACACTTAGACTGAATCTGACAACTGCTACATACAACTATATTTCCTGCAAATACTGAGATGCCTGTGCCCAGCACCATTTTTTTACAATTATTTCCTTTAATGTGGAATAATATACCCATTAGATAGTTCCAACAAACAAAAACAAAGTCTATGTGTGAGAATCTGGGTCAGACTGTTCTCTGCCATTTGTACAAGAATAGTGTGCAAAATTGTATATGGCAGCAAATGATGCATTGTAAATTTTTCCGGCTTTGTAGCCTGTTTATTCGGTACTGAAAGAGAACCAGCTATGCTTAAACTTGGGCAGAAATCTGATTATTCACTCTTTAAGATCCTGTCCACACTTCATGTAGCGGGAACTTTTGTTACTGCTCGCAATTTTGTGTAGGGGATTTTCACAAAACAGGACAGCCTATTTACTTGAATGGGCTGCGCTATACGCACTTGACACGGCAAAGAAGCTCAAGGATCAAATTTTTTCACTGGGCCAGGTACATTTTCTACATGTGTTTTGCCGTGATTCTCGCATGTTTTGTTGTGTGACAATTACAGCAAAATCGCACTGCATTTGGGGTGCCTGTGATTCCAAATCCCCTGAGTGTGAATGAGGCCTAAAGACTAATGCCGCGTACACACGATCGGAAATTCGGCCAGCAAAAGACCAATAATAGTTTTTGATCGGAAAATGCGACTGTGTGTATTCTCCATCTGATTTTTGCTGGCCAAATTCTTCCAGCCAGCAAAAGATTGAGAGCATGTTCTCAATTTTTCGGTCAGAAAAAGTTCAGATCGTCTGTAGCAATTCCGAAGCGCAAAATTCCTACGCATGCTCGGAAACAATTTGACGCATGCTCGGAAGCTTTGAAATTTTTCTCGGCTCGTCGTAGTGTTGTACGTCACCACGTTCTTGACAGCCGAAAGTTCAGCAAACTTTTGTGTGACCGTGTGTATGCAAGCTAAGCTTGAGCATAATTCCATCAGAAAAAACATCCAAGAGGGAACGGAAAATCCGCTCGTGTGTACGGGGCATAAGTTTACCTTTTGCATAAAAGTGGCTATGCAGATAAGAGATAGGTTAAAAAAAATGAGCAGCTTTGAAAAATATTGGTTAGTGTAAGTGCCAAACCTGTAGGCCATTTTTGGCACCACTGATGCCTGGCCAAAAAACTCCTATATAGTTATCATTCCCATCCTACTTTGTTGTTAGAATGCTCAATATAATGGACAGTTTCTCCAAGCATCACATGAGTGAGTGCTCTCCCTTGTTTGAAAGCATGTTTAGTGTGCTCTCTCTCCTCCTGTAGTAGCATTGATGAGATGATTGGGTTCTTCTGTCCTGCTCCAGTGGTGACCAGTTGGAGTGCATCCATTAAGGGCGCATGGCCGCTGCCCCCTCTCTCCAGCCACTCCCTCTATGACTAATGGATAGATTCATGCATTGGATGAATCTATCCATGGCCGCCACCCCCTATTCAGGCATCAGGCGCTGCGTTTGGCACAGTGGCTCCATTTTTGATGGCACAGTGGCTGCAATTGATGGGTACAGTGGCTGTGTTTGATGGGCACAGTGGCTGTGTTTGATGGGCACAGTGGCTGTGTTTGATGGGCATAGTGGCTGCAATTGATGGGCACAGTGGCTGCGTTTGATGGGCACAGTGGCTGCCTTTGATGGACACAGTGGCTGCGTTTGATGACACAGTGGCTGCGTTTGATGGCACAGTGGCTGCGTTTGATGGGCAAAGTGAGGCTGCAATTGATGTTTTTTTTTTTTCAGTTTGTTTGCATCCCCTCAAGATACACCAATACACCTGGAGTCTGCAATGGGTAATTTTAATTGTCGAACAAGAATTAATGGTACAAACTGCAATGGAACAGCAATAAGATTAAGAAATGTTTAACCATATTACTAGACACTACTATAAATTAGAATAATAACAATTACCATTAAAATAGGAATACCTCTCAGACCTTAATGTCCCTGAGCTCTAGAAAATCTCCAACTATGGAGAAGTTACACCAAGGGACCTGACTAAGTTAGGGTCCCTCCCCATTCCACTGGCCTAACTATTGTTGGTTGGCATTAAGGACCGACCAGAGTCTTTGGAGGGAGTGCTCACTCCCCAGACAGGGGTATTTATAATCCTAAAGTTAGGTAAAGCAGCAACAAATAATGGCCAGGTGCCTTTTACCAATCTGGTAGTTTCAGGTGCTCCTACCTGGTGACAGGTATGAGGGTCCTACCTATCAAACTGGTGATAATGGTGCAAGGGCACTCTCCTTCCTGGGGTTGTTAGTAGTTGGTAGTTTCAGGAGCTCCTACCTGGTGACAGGTACGAGGGTCCTACCTATCAAACTAGTGATAATGGTGCAAGGGCACTCTCCTTCCTGGGGTTGTTGGTTCACTCTTTGACACATCAAATCAAAGCTCCTTCTTGGAGTCAGCAGGTCTGAAATCAGGAGTCTGGAATGGCAGATTGTAGCCATAGTCTCCCACTAGATTGGATCTGTAGTCTCTCACTGGATCACAGTTGCAGTTTTTCACCAGATTCAACATGTGGCATGCAGATCAGCTTACAGCTGCACAGTCCTGGTCGCAATGGCAGATCCTGAGTCCTTGCACACAGGCAGCATATGGCAGCAGACTGGGACAGAACAGATCTCAGCACTCACTGTCTTTTAGCAGCATAAGCTCAGCTTTCCTCAGCAGCAGCCTGTATGTCAACCACACAACTGTTCTTTGTCCAGTGTGGTGGGTCTCTATTCGGCTCTCTCTTTTCACAGTCAATCTCCCTCCTTCCAGGGCAGCTTGAGATATCATGTCTCTATCTTGGCTCTCCACTGCGGGGACTGCCCCCCCCCCCCACCAGCAGCCCCACCAGTCCAGTATCTATCTCATCAAATCTCTGTACAGCTAAACTGTCCTGGCAGGGGAGAGAGGAAACAGCACTGCAATCCAGCTTCTTCCTTTGAAAACCTGGATTGTGCAATAGTTGCCCCCTTACAGGGCCAATGGCCAAGCTTCATCCTAATGGGGAAAGAATCAGCTATAGTTAATTTATGGGCAACATTGGTTTCTAATACTCTGTCATCTGCTTGCCTTTTTTAGGTACAACTTTAAAAGTTCTGTTCCTCTTCAAACAAAAAAATTATCTTTACCCCAAACGTCTATATATGCTGAATTGCACTTACAGTCTTGTCTTTGCTTTCAGTAAAAAACACAGCTTCTCATTAAATGCAGATGTCAAAAGCTTGCAAATCTACTGCACCTGCACCACTCTTTGCCTATTCTCACCGTTATGGAAATGCAAGATGGAGGACTTCAGACTGCCCCGGGTTCTGTCATGATCCCTTCTCCTGAATCATCACTATCAGATAGCAGTGTAGATACAATGGGTGTATATGTACTGTAAGTCTTATATAGCAGGCACAAACTGCATATCCAGGATTAGGAGTGAAGGACACTTTAAAATCTGTTGGATTGATTCAGCCGGTTGTTTTGTTTTTTTATAAACTTGGGCATATATTTGAACGTAGTTCCAACTCCTGGATGAACCAATCACCCAAACAGAAGATTTCTGTATTTTAGCATTCAGTGAATCCTTTGTCTTCATTATGCTCCTGGCTCTTAATAAGATATTTTCCGTAGTTTTCTCATCGTAGGTCCCAAGTCATAATGCATCCACCTTCATTTCATAGAAACATTCTTTGTATGTTGCTATTCGTTCCTCTTTATCTCTCGTTTCCATTCTCCAGCTCAGGACTTTTGTTTGAATTTTGTTTTGAACACCCAACTGATTTTCTTTTTTTTGTCAGGCTCAATGCTTCTGCTGAGTAGGGTACTATTGGTTCATCATTGTTCTATATATAGTAATGCTTGATGTTCTGGATAGAGAATTTGAAATATACATTACCTAGTGCAAAGCAGCGATTTGCTGCAGCTGTTCTAGCTTGTACTTCTGTCTGTATATCATTATCGTCTTTTATTAGCATTCCAGATACTTGAAAAATCTTATTCTGCAGAATCTTCTGAATCGGGTCTTCAGGTCATCAATGTCTTTTCATCTTGTTTTCCTTCTCTAGCCTCTATATATTCAGTCTTCATACCCTTTACTTTCCATCCTGGTTTCTTAGCTTCTTGAAAAAGATACCTCCTTACCCCCTAAAGGCAATTAAAAACCACCAAGTGGCTCAGAGGGCTAGCATGCCACCTCAGAGAAGAATCCTTGACTGCAAGTGGGGTGGAAGAATTGGGGCACCAGTCAGGGCACAGGATACCCACCAAAAGAAATCAAAAATATCCTTCAAATCTACTTAGACGATAAAGAAATAAGACCTTTAACCAAAACCAGCACTCTGTATTCTTCTCTTCAGCTTAAATATAGCACATATACTGCTTTGATGGGCCACTAGAATTTCCTACACTGTCAACAGCTTCTAGCCAGCTCTTCCAGACACACTTCAGCAGACAAAGTTTCCCTTTGATGTCCCAATCCAGGAATCCCTTTTCACTCCACTTCTGGATATATCCTCAGCAGGGCAGCAGGACGTTCCAGACTTCAGGATTGGGCATGTCCTCAGGCAGCATGTCCGGGTTAGCACTAGAAATTCCAGCAGCAAAGCAAACCCTCCCCAGGCAAAGCCTGGGAGGCATGAGAGATTTCCAAGTTCACCCAACATATTTAAATATTTCCCCATCATGTACCACTGGCAAAAAATACTTCTAGTGGTTGGCCAAAGAGGCATACAGTAAATATTAATAACTCAAGTTACTGGAATCTATTACACCTTGCCAGGGACATCCCTAGCCAAAGGCACAAGCAAACATATACACTCGCTTAGGAAAAACTTAAAGCATAAATCCACTTTTGTTAAGAAAAAATATTCCCCTCTGGGTGATCTATATACATTACAATGTGTTGGAAGGCAACATGATTTAATATCATATTTCTGGAGTTTCTTTCTGGTTGATACAACCAAGCCTTTGCTTTCTTGGCGGTGGTTTGGAATTCTAACAGGTTGCACATCACAGCTTTGTAGCATATCAGGCCTCCATCAAGGCTGGACAACTTGGCTCCGGATCGTCTGTTTTTATAACATTTTTATAACATGGAACCATAACTGACAGGATGATTGATGAATGTCCTGCTGCAGAAGATCAAAAAATCAAAGGCATTGAAGATTGACCAGGATACATAAACATGGACAATGCTGCCCCTAGAGGCCAATACAGCAGGACAGATAGTAATATAATACATTAAAAGGACTACCACTTGGCAATATCTCATTGGACAAGAGGCTAGTGGGGGTGGTTACGAATGGGTCTGAATGAATGTGTAAAAAGGGCACACAGGAGGGAATTCAGCCCTTTTCGCGTTTGGCTCGTGCCTGAGCCTCATGGCTCTCTTTTGCCATCTGAATCCCGCTGATGAAACAAAACCTTGAGGAAAGCATTGTGATAAGTATCTTTGATATTCTTGTATTATATGTTCTGGTGTTATATGCTTTGTAATATCTTTCTTTAGTATTTTCATGTTAGCGTTTTCCTATTTTCTTGGGAAATAAATAAGACTTTGTTTTATTAAGCAGTGTGCTTGGTTTCATAGCTAACCTTGTATTATAGTGATATCACCAGTAAAATGTGATCAGAGTTTTAATAGACTAGCTAACTAGGGGAATAGACAAGTTAATACATATATGCAATAAATAGAGGGAATCCATAACCACCCGTAAATAATATTTATTGTACCAATTACTTCATTTGGCACCCCAGAAGGCATGTGGAATTTATTTCTGCACAGAATCCAAACCCTAATGTATTTTTGTCTTGAGTCCCTATAAGCTAAGGAATCACTTACACCTAGAACTGGAAGCCTTCTCTACTGTGGACAAGATTTGTGCTGGTTCATGAATTCTGAAGCCCTACGTGAGTGGTTCTGAAAGTTCTATGAAATATTTCATCAGTGAGCGGACGTGCAAAATCTGACGAGATTTTTGACTGGTATATATGTATATGTTAACGTGTATTATATTGTTAGTGTGCATTAGGCCTGTGTAGCCGGTTAAGAGGGCTGGTGAGGGAGCGGCTGATCACCCCTGGTTATCTGATGTAGCCTGCAGATTGACAGCAAAAATCGCACATCTTTGAGGAGAAAGTGGGAGAAATATAGATTTTTATTTTTTATTTTTATTTTTCCCCATGTGAGAGTGAAATAGCTCTCTGTTCCAATAGAAGTTTAATGTGGCCTGTGATCTAAGGGGGCTAAAAATCTGTGGTAATAAGGAGATAGTAAGGCATGTCTCCTGGCGTGAAATAGCATTGATTAGTGTGCTCTGCCTTGTGTGCTGGAGAACCACAGGTTAGGTTTTAAACAGTTTGTATCTGTGTGGTGTGTCTGTGTAAGCAACTGTTGTATAGACTGGTTGAGCAACCTCAGTGTAGACTAATTAGCATATCAATGGAAGTCATTGAAGATTTTATTAAAAAACATGCTGTTAAATTCGAGACTATGCCTGAGAATGCTTTAACACACCAATTCAATGACCTTTTGAAACAATGTAATATTCATAATGATCAGATATGTTTTAAAGTCTTCGGGCAGGAAAAAAAAAGGCAGGATAGCCAAGATGGCCAATGTTGTATGCATGTTATTGAAAGTTAAAGACATTGCTATATCGAAAGAAGTACAATGGTGTACGGAGAGAAAGCTATTTTTGGAGCAGGTACAAAGTGTAACTGAGAATATAGTAGCAATGGTTGCAAAGGCAGATGCAAATGTTGCTGATCACATTAAACAATTAGTGACTGAGAAATGTGTATTGGAACAGAGATTGGATGGGTTGGAGGAAACACGTATGTTGAGGGACCAATGTATCGCATCTTTAGGGCAGAGAGAAGCTGGGAAGGAAACTGTGATAGAAATACTTAAGAGAGAGAGACAAGAATGTAAAACTCAGCTAAAAAAGATCTATTCTATCTTTGAAAGCACCGGAAATGAAGAAAGTGCACAGCCATTGTTGTGCTAACAAGGATACACATCCCTTTGTGACACAGGAGCAGGGAGACAGGATGCTGATCGAACAGCAGCCAGTATAGTCAGCTGACAATCCTGAAGAATCCAAAAATCAGAGTTCTTCTCTCTTTACTCCTGCGTCAGAAAGGACTGGGCAAGGAATAGGAATTATAAAAAGGGAGGTTAGCACCCAATCCACAACATTCTCCACACATTCTCCATACAAGATCGCACAAATCTGTGCCAGATTTTGGGGAAATTTGACAATAGCGCTTCATCCATTAGTCTCTCAAACAGGCTGGAAGCTGTGGTGGCACAGTACATTTTAAACAACAGGGATGCATGCACACTCCACGCATGGCTTTCATTGCAACTGTGGGAAAAACTGGAACCACCAGTCGGGAGTCACAGAGGTCTATCTCCCGAGTTAAAATCAAATTGGGGAAACTCGGCAGATAGAATGAGGGAAATGCAGTGTATAATGGGAAGAAGAGATACTAGGGGTTCAGACGCCCTGGAAAATACAAAGTTTAGGGGGAATCAAGGTTGGAGGTCTAAATGAGGGGTATTTAAATACAAGTGCGGTAACTGTGCTTGAAATTGATTCAGGAGTTGAAACAGTTGGGACTTCTGATGAGTCCATTGCTAGTAACTCCTCAGGCAATGAAAGTGTAAAATCTGTTCATTCCAATCATAGTGATGTTTTGCAGCAATGGGTGTCTCCATCGCCATATGCTCAGAGAAGGGCCTATGCAGGGAGACCAGCGCTTAAGTGCTTTGTTTGTAAAAAGGGGGGCGCTATGTATTGTTTGGTGGCTAATAATGATATGCAAAGGAAATACCTTAAAACTACACCAAGGCATTATGAAGTTTATTCTGTGAGATGGGGTAGCAATCCAAGGCATAGAGGCCATAATAATCAAACCTGTTTCCCTTTTAAGACCCAAATGTGGAGACTACAATCTGAAAATCATCAATATGTAGAACAGTTGCATCAAGTCAAAATGGAGGTAACCGCAAGGTCATTCAAATATAGCACTGGGGGAAACAATGTTAGCAGCCCTTAGCGAGCTGCATGGATGGTAAGAATTTTCTGGTTAATGTTTTTTTGCTATGAATAATGTTTTTTTTTTTTGAAAGAAACATTTTTATTGATCTCCAACCAGGAGAAAAATTATAAGTACAATACAACAGTGCATCATACAACATATCACAACGTAACTAACAATTGGTGTACATTCACTTTCTGCATATCAGCATACATGTTAAACTTACTTCGTCTCAGGCATCAAAAAGGAAAAAACTTAAAGTAATCTATTACCCATACTTGGTATTCTTATTGTGAGTCTGCATCATTGTGTTAATCTCCAGTACATATCAATATCCTATCCAGCCCTAGGGGGGGGGGGGGGGGGGTGTCATTGCGGGAAACCATAGGAGCTCATGTGAAGACGGAGGAATGGAGGCAGATCCCAGGTATCATTAGTCTCTACACATTTATCAGGATAGCATCCTAATTCCCGACCCAGCATCCCCAAACCTTGTCAAACTTCGAGGGGCATTTGCGGCTCATGTAGGTAAGTTTGTACAGTGGGAGGACAGAATCGACCAGCGCCTTCCATTGTGACACCGTGGGGGGGTCCTTTTTCTTCCAGTTCAGGAGGATAGTTTTCCTGGCATAGAACGCCGCATGAATAATGTTTAAATGTGAGTTTCAGAGATTTCTCCTTCATGTTTGGAATATGATAGAGGACCTTGATATATTTTTTGTATTTTCAAGGATAAGCCTCTGGGTTGTTATTTTTTTTTTCTGTTATGATTATTATATATTTTTTTTTCTTCTCTTATTTAAATTTTTTTTAAATTTATTTTTATTTATTTTTTCAATTCTTTTTTTTTCCTTTATTTGTTTTTTGTTTATTCATTTATATATTTTTTTTTTCAGGTGGAAAAATTGTTAGCCAACTACCCCCCTTTCAAGTGGCCTAAACCTATGTCCTCAATTAGCAGCTGAATACATTTTGTTTAAGAGATATTGTAGTTTTTTTTTCTTTGTTTTCATTTGCATTCAGGTGTAAAAAGTTCCAAAATGTTTAGGCTTTGTTCACCTGAAAGGAGAGTTAGTGCATAGGTCTTAAGGTACAGATAAATGCATTTTTTTTTTTTTTTTTAGTGTTTACATTTAGAATTTTTGAGAAGCAACATTCACGTTCATTTTTTTTTTTTTTTTTTTTTTTTTTTTTTAGCATACCATTGGGATCCATTTTAGAGTGGGTTCATCCTAAAGAAATCATGGTTGTTTGATAATTTGTTTAGAGTTGCAGAAGATAGGCATATTAGGTTCCTGGGTTCCAAGGAGTGAACTATGAATAAACATAGCAAGCGAGCAGATATTGTGGATAAGAATTTGATTCTGCTTTTGTTTTTCACTTCCAGAATCCTGGTGAAGCAAGATTGGAGAGGTTTCTGGAACAGAGATGAAAGATGTTCATCTGGTTGGAAGTTTGTCTGTGCCATACCACACTGCAAATTTGTTCTAATAAACATTCAGGAGAGCAGGGACAAACAAAAAGATTCAGATTAATACTTGCAATATAAGGTTTCTTTTTCTTATGGACAATTTAGTGCTAAGGCTGAATCTGAAAGACTGTGCCTATCAACAAGACTTGTGAAACATTTTGCCAGAGTCTCTCCTGTCATTGATGAATGCAAACGTGCTATTAATACATGTGCAATGGGTTGGAGGTTGGGGAAGGAATATAACCTATTCAATCCATCAGAACAAGAAACGTAAAATATATAGGGTGAAAATGTCCATGTAGGGGTGGTGTCTCTATCTTAGCAGTCCTACAGAGAGGTTCTCGGTTACTGGACATGTGGGACACCAGAGCTGGATATGGGGGAGATATGCCTGGTTGATGTCTCACCTGAGCGGTTGGAACCTTGCACAGGTAATGCCAGTGACTACACATGGGAGCATGCTCCGTTAGATAAAGGGAACAAACGCTGGCTACCAGGGTACAGTATGCCTTCACCACATCTCACAGTGGTTGATAAAAGCCTATTACCCTATATGTGCTGAGTATACACTGAATTAAGTGCGGTCATTGTACCAGTAACTTACTCCCAGAGATGTGCGTACACAGAATGAGGTGCATGCAAGACGCTTATTTCTGAGGAGTAACCGAAAGAGAAGGGATGTATTCAGCACTATATTGTAGGGAATAGGAGCTGGGATGGGTGTTGTTAATGGAGTGGACATCGCTCTCCTGAGGAACAAACTCTCAGCCATAGCTTCAGACAGTAACTCCGAGAGATTGGTAGCATCCTTAATAGCATTCAACAAAGTCACATAAACACCCAGGTTAAAGTGGCTCCGGATTTTGTCAACCATGTTGAGAGGTTGGTAGAGAGTGTGATGGTACAGGACAGAAATCTGTCATGGGCTTATGAGTTAGCATCACAGCCCAGTAAGATTTTGCCAAAACACGTAGCTTACACTAATCCAAAGTGGTAGCCGAATGCCTGGATGGGCTGTGCTAGTTTGGATTGTGAAAGGTGTAATGCTGCCTCATTGATCCCATATACAGAAGTGCAGACTCGGTCTGTATATTTGGTGGCATCAATGGGCTTACTGACTGGGGACCTTGTTGCATCTGAGGCTAAATTACCCACATGTGATCAGAGAGGATGGAAGCTGGAGGCAGGTTGATATTTGCCTCTGTCGAAGGCATGACCATGACGTCCTTTTTGTGCCAGGTCAATACGTGGTGGTAAACGAGAAAGGTTGGGAAGATATTTCTGGGTTCTGGATGGAGAGATCATTGCTGGGAAGAAAGCACCTGGGTATTATTTGGGACATAGACGAGTTTGTTTCTTTGTCCTAAAGGATATCGATGTAATGTTAGTCATGGAACTAGGGTGTTCCTTGAACCTAACAACCTAACAATAGGTAGATGTGCACGGTATACCCTAGGCATGGTCTCTGGAATCTAGGCACAGGGGTGGAATTTTGTGGTGTGCCGTTGTTTCAGGTTTATATGTGTTAGACTCGATATTTATATAGAAGGGTCTCCCATTTATCTATGCAAGTTGAGGGACGAATTGGCGGTAAGGTCTCGCACAAGTTAGAGGCTTTGCTGTCAATTCAGAGCCAGGAAATACTGCTGACGTGCCAACATTGCGGTAGGAAAGGCCATTGTGAGCAAGCTTGCCTAATCCCGCCCCTAATTTACAGTAAAGGGTTATAGGAGGTTGGGAGCGGGATGCGTAATTTAATGGGTCACATATATATATATATATATGTATATATTATGGTAATGGGTTGATTGATGTTATGGTATAGTGTAACATATGTGTATTTTAGGTAAGTAATATGGGCGAGTAAGGCCCTCCTCGAGACTCTGTATCTGAAAATTGGTTAATATGTTGCTCCAAGTGTATGCTGGTGAATGGTGAGTGAATGGACACCCCTTGCCTGTATTGCATCCCGTCGTGAAGATACCGGAAAGGAGAAGACACAGAATGGTGACATGGAAACTGTCACTGAAGAATGATGGTGGTGTGTCACTCAGTGGCAAAGCGGCACATGTTGGGATGCACAACACATTAAGACCGTTATGGACTGTTCCATAGGAACTGGTTTGGAGACCTATGTTGGGAAGCGCAAAGTGTTAAGACAGTTATGGACTGTTCCATAGGAGCCATGTCTGAAGGGTGATATGCGCCTTTTAGGCACAAAGCAGCATATGTTGGAAGGCAACATGATTTGATATCATATTTCTGGAGTTTTTTTTTGTTGATACAACCAAGCCTTTGCTTTCTTGGGGACGGTCTGGAATTCTAACAGGTTGCACATCAAAGCTTTGTAGAATATCAGGCCTCCATCAAGGCTGGACAACTTGGCTCCGGATCGTCGGTTTTTATAACGCTATGCAAGCAGGCTTGAAAGGGACCATGTGGGGAAAATTAAACCGCGCTAGCCAAGATGTAAATAAGCTGCCGACACTACAATTTGACCAATTTGTGCAAAACTATAAATATTATAAAGTGTAGCGCTAAATATGTCTCTACCCCAGCAGAAGTCTGTGAGGACGAAGCACGCAGGGTTATATGCTCTCCCTGCCTATTTTATCATATCTTGTAATTAAGTTCCTGGCCAATCATCATTTACTATGAAATGTGAGGCTCGGTCTTTACCGATTCTAGTTAGGGTCTCGTATCCCCCATGTTCCATTCAGGGTGGGAAGGCAGGATTGCCTAGTATTGGGTATAGAGGCGAGTTATCTTTGGATATGGACGTTAGGAGTAAAATGGATGCCCCTATCTTCAAGGTCGTTCCTATAGTGGGATGTGTTTTAATTGTGGGGGGTAGCCTGTCATAGCACCATACCGCCCCTTTCAGTGAGGGAGAGCATTGTGCCTGTTCTAGTTGTACCAATAGTCGTCATCCGGTTACAGGCCCCGTGGATTTTAGGTAGTGTGAGGTATTGCCTGCACAGTCTAGGTTTTGAGTTCTTCCATCCAAATTTGGTGAAGATGGAGTGTATTTTCTTGAAATATTGGGGTGGGATCTGTATCGGTAGCGCTTGGAGTAGATATAAGAATTTTGGGAGTATTGTCATTTTGAGTAAGTTACATCTGCCGAACCAGGAGTGAAGCCCCTTGGTCCAGTCCTCCAAGAGTAGTCTAGTTCTAATCAACAGGGGTGGAAAGTTCAATTCAAAAACACGTTTTAGGTCTTTGGGAATCTGGGTACCTAGGTATTTAAGGGAGGAGTCTGACCATTTAAATCTGAACTGCGATTTCAGTACCTCCAATCTCTTTGGCGGTAGGTTAAGTCCCATCTCCTCCGATTTATCGAAGTTAATTTTAAGATTAGATCATCCCTGTCTGGTCCCGTTTGTTATTGGGAATGAGTCGGTTATCCACGGGGGGTGTTCGGTGTAGGAAGGAATCTTGTCGGTCATTGGGGGCGTATATGGTGGCCAGTGTCACTCTCGTGCCTCTTAGTGTGCCTTTTATAAATAGGTACCTGCCGGAAGTGTCCGCTAAGGTAGTACTATTTGTCCACGGGACTGATCCCGATATCATTATGGAGACCCCCTTAGATTTGGCCTCTGTGTTAGTGGCATGGTACGTGTGGGGGAAGAATCTGCTTTGGAGGCATGTGGGGTTTCCTGTCCTGAAGTGAGTTTCTTGAATGAATGCTACGTCAGTTTGGGCTCTTTTGAGGTCGTTTACTAATATTCGTCGCTTTTCGGGTGTGTTCAGTCCCTTGGCATTTACTGAGTATATATTAATCGTGTCCATTATGTCCTGGGTAAGGGTGGGATTTTAGGGGGTGGGCAAAGGTGGGGGAGGGGGAGGGGGGATATAGAGATAGGCTTAGAGGGGAGGCGAGAGAGAGGAAAGAGAGAGAGAGAGATAGTGAGGTGAGATTCACCTCTTTACAGGTAAACGGATAGTTGACTATATACACTATCCGTTTGTTAAACTAAGTGCAAACCAAAAAACTTTGCAATGAAGCGTATCACAGCACTTGCTGTGATATCCGCTCCGTCCTATTGGGGGTAGAGGTTGGAATGGACCGGGGTGAAGCCCCCGACCCGTCCCCGCCCCCCCAGCTTGGTGTTATTAAAAATAACCAACTGCTCTTACTCGATCTATGCATAAGATTATTCCAACTTTATACCCAACAACTTGAAACGTATAACATGTTTCCTGTATAACATATCATAATTATAAACATCTCGTACCGTCTTACCCTTTGGGATCCCTCTTGGGCCTGGTCCCTTGAACCTTTGTGGGGCTATGGGGGTTGTTGCTGTAGGCACCTCTCTGGTTTTGAGAGCTCTAACTTGGCCATCTAGAGACCCCAAGGGCTGGCATCTCGGGCCTTGTGTTTGGGTATCCCCCTGGAATCCAGGTTTATTACCGTGTGTCCTCGTCCTTTCTCTGTGACTAACCCCTCTCCATGCGGCCCCTCCCTCCTCCTTGTACCGTGAGGGAGAATTGTAGTGTTGCTGTTCCTCGTTCTAAGGTTGTGTGTGGGGGTCCCTTGGTCCTTGGTCTCATATGTGTGGTAATAGTGTGCGGTATGTTGTGCCTTCGGCATATCTATAGTTGTCTGGGACCTGGGTTAACCCTTGACCCTTTTACCACCTGTCTTCTGAACACAATGTTAATATTCGGGTAGTCATTCGGTATACCAGCAGTTATGTATTACCTCTTACATTTCTATAGACATATACCTCCCTGTGCATTCCTAATTTTTCGCTTAAGGTCCCCAGTATCCCCGCTCCCTCATGGTAACAAATATTTTCCCCCTCTCAAATGCGTCTCTTTTGATCTCTCCGGAGGGTCGCCATCTCCAGTTGCCTTTACAAGGCTAACACTTTGTGTTCGTGGGGTGTTTTCTGTCTACTCCACTTAGGGTTTCCTATGTTTTGATCCTTGGGCCCTCATGGGGGGGTAGTCCTGTAGGCGGTGGTGTACCTCTTAGTTAGCCCTTCCCCTGTTCCGTATCTCCCGGGGGATGGTGTATTATGGCCATGGTAGTATATATGCAACTCCATCCGATTCATCATATCCGGGTATCCCACAGAACTCAAAAAAAAAAAAAACCTCACAAAAGATGATCAAAAATAAGGGGCGGTAAACAAACAGTGCAAAAGACGAAAAACTGGTGGGGCTGGTGACTTGTATGTTATTGAACGATCACCCCCCTCTCTTATGACTGTCCCTCTGGTTCCCTCTTCTGTTGCTCCGTCCCTGCATATAAATGCGGTTCCCCTCCATATGCATGGGGAGTCTCCTTGTCTCTGATCCCCGGCCCCCCCTTCACCCCGGTGAGGTCTTTCCCATGGCTGGCCATGGTTGTTGCCCGTGTTCCGTAGGGCCAGGGGGTGTACAAACCCAATGGCAGGGGGGGGGGGGTGGGGGGGTTGCGGGGGACCGGCGGGTCGGGTGGGGAGAGGTGTATTGCAAAAGACGCTTACCTCTGGTGAGGGAGGGTGTCTGGAAGTCTTCTGGTGTGGAGGGACAGCTTCCAAAGGAAGGGCTGTAGTGTGTTGTCCGTTGGGGGGTGTCGTTCGATTCTTCAGTCTTCTCTCAGCGCTCCTCCCGGGGTGTACCGTGGTCTACTCATGTTCCTCTGTGGTCTCGGAGATCGCGATCTTCTTATCCTTGCTGGTCCGGTTCTAGCGGGGAAGCTCTGGATTGCTTGTAGCCAGTCCGGTACGTCTACGGGGTCAGTCTCCATGAACTCGAACAGTGCGGGGAGGTCCATGGGTGTCCGGAGGGTGAAGGAGTGCTGAGCCTTTTTAAAAGTTACAGAGATGGGGAAACCCCATCTGTAGGTTAGTCCGGCATCTCTCGCTGCTGATAGTATTGGCTTAAGAAGTGCTCTCCGTTGCAGTGTTTGTCTGGACAGGTCCGGCATTATTTTTATCTCAGCCCCGTCAAATGTGATGTTCCTCTTTTCCCAGGCAGCTCGCAGGATTGTTTCTTTGTGGGTGTATTGATGCACCCTGCATATTACGTCCCTCGGTCTGTCCGCGTCTGGCGAGCGGGGGCCCAGAGCCCTATGGATCCGGTCAAAGGATAGGTTAGCGGGATACAGTTCTCCAGACACTTCCCTGAATATTGCCAGGGTGGTCTCTATTAAGTCTTCCGCGCCCGTTGCCTCCGGCAGGCCTCGTATCCTGAGATTGTTGCGCCTGCTGCGGTCCTCGGCCTCTTCTAACCGGAGCTGCTGTGTTAGTAGCATGTCTGCCTGTGCCGACTGTGTGGCCTCTACCGCCGCTAGTCTCTGCTCCATTGTGGATATTGTCACTTCCCCGGACCCCACTCGGTCTGCTAGAGTTTGGACGTCTTGCCTCATCACCGTCATGTCTTGACGGAGGGTCGCTTCTATTTTGCCGACTATCGCCTCCAGGCCACGCCCCCCGTTTTTTTATACTATGAGGAGCCTCTCCTTTTGTCTTTTTCTTTCATACTTTGGAAATTACTACCACTTGTGAGAAAATTGGAGCAACTTTCCCAAGTATCTTTTTACTTATATGATTTACATCTATTGGTGAGTACCTATGGTCATAGTACCACTACTCAGAATTCAACAGGAATCACAATATCAGTGATGCCGATATTCATCCACTATATGTTGGAATAAGCCTGATTGACTCTCAGCTTTGGGTTGGAGAGTCCACCACAGTCGGTAAGAGTACCAAACCTTTACTTCCAATATGTTTTATGCATCAGTACACAATAACTTCAAGTAGTATTGGAATTGCATATGTGGAGTATCACTGGATCATTTGCGCGTGTGACACCCCTGTTATCAGCCTGTTTGACTCATGGTTCATAGCCAATGAGTCCATTGGAGCCGGTAAGAGTACCCACCTATCAAATTGGTTTTACTGTTTGTGAATAGTTTAAACGGATGGTTGTTTGGAGACATTGAAGATTCTCCAACTATTCAATCAGTTTGAGTGAACATTTGTCTGCATCCATTATATGAAGCAGCTAATTTTCTGTATTTGGACTGCATAATTCACCAGTGTTTATATTCATGTTCATTGTTTATACACGTTATTTTGTTCACTGATATCACCTACAGTCAGAGTACTATTCATTACTAGATCTGTGGTTCATGTATCACATAGTTTATTTGTGTCACTTTTTATTGTTTTAGGATTTGTCCTATCACTCTTCTTTGAGTCACATGAGGGAGAGGCTTACTACCTCCCCATTGTCAGCTTGAGTTTTTTGTATGTGGAATATATTCACATATTATTTCACCATAGAGCAATTTATATGTATTCACATGTTGTCAATTTCCATTAGCATTTCTCTCAAATCATCCATGTGCGTGATTTCCATATCCTGCACAAATTGAGAGATTTAGCATTTTATTCTCTTTCACTAAAGAGATGCCATCAAACATCTAACATAACACATTGTTCTCCAGATTTCCATTCTGGTAGACCTGGCTAATTAGAGACCTATTTAGCGCTACACTTTATAATATTGAAAGGGACCATAGCTGACAGGATGATTGATGAATGTCCTGCTGCAGAAGATCAAAAGATTAAAGGTATTGAAGATTGACCAGGATACATAGACATGGACAATGCTGCCCCTAGAGGCCAATACAGCAGGACGGACAGTAATATAATATATTAAAAGGACTACCGCTTGGCAATATCTCATTGGACAGGAGGCAAGTGGGGGTGGTTACGAATGGGTCTGAATGAATGTGTAAAAAGGGCACACAGGAGGATATTAATCCCTTTTCGCGTTTGGCTTGTGCCCCCGCTGATGAAACAAAATCTTGAGGAAAGCATTTTGATAAGTATCTTTGATATTCTTGTATTATATGTTCTGGTGTTATATGCTTTGTAATAGCTTTCTTTAGTATTTTCATGTTAGCGTTTTCCTATTTTCTTGGGAAATAAATAAGACTTTGTTTTCTTAAGCAGTGTGCTTGGTTTCATAGCTAACCTTGTATTATAGGGATATCAACAGTAACGTGATCAGAGTTTTAATAGACTAGCTAACTAGGGGAATAGACAAGTTAATACATATATGCAATAAATAGAGGGAATCTGTAACCACCCTTGAATAATATTTATTGTACCAATTACTTACCAAGGATTATAACAAACGTTGTTGCAGATTCCTACCTTTTGTTATTCTGAAGAAATCCATGTGTGTTTGTCTGTGCCTCTGTTCTGAGCGAGTGTAATGGGAGTGGTTTCATAATTAACTATCAGGTGTGGAGGGCACTAATAAGGAAATCTGCTGGGCCTGCATCCCTTTAGACATGTTCCTATTGAAAGTATCTCTCAAAAAATTAAATTTTTGTTGCAAGGGATGCCTGAAATCTGATTTGTACCTTAGGCAGACTTCTGGGAAAATTGGTGAGCCAATCACACAAGCAGGAAAGGATGTTTCTGGTGAGTAGTCAGTACACACTCTGTGTACAGAACAGCTCCAGGTAGCCATATTGCAATGTATTGTCAGAAAATTACATTGACTGCAGATTGAAAAGAAAAGGTAATTGTTAATAACAATATTGCAATATGATTAGTGTCGCAATTATATGCGCTATATTTCTTTTTTATTTGCTATTTTTTTCCCACGAAAAGGGAGTTACCCTTTAAGGAAAGTCGAATTTTCAATCCACACTCAGGCTGATTACAACCCAACAGCACTAAATTTAGGGACACTTCTGCATAGTTTTCACCAGACACTGTACTTATATGTTTAGGACTAATAAAATATGCTTATGCTAACAAGTGAGCTGGTCTATTACATTCAAATACTGTATTAATGTCAGGAAACCACTATAGCAAGTGCTCATTTCCGTGCGCCAGCTGCCAATCTCCGTTCCTCTAATGCTGATACGCGTGCGCCAAGTCTTAGGCAAAAACAAGTGAGGTCCGGAACAATCATGCGCAATGGCGCATCCATACGAGAAAGTGCACGCTAGCGCATGCACACCAACCAGTCCCGACACACGGCGCCCTATTTAAATGAGCAGCTTACCCAGTGTCAGTGCTGGATTGTCTTCAGCTCATCCCTGTGTTCCTGTTTGCTGTCTTGCTTGATTGATCCTGAACAACCGGTTTCCTTTGACCATTCTCTCGGATTATCCCTGCGTCCTTGTCTGCCTCTGCTCCTTGCACCGACCCCGGCTGGAACTTCTGACAATGGCTCTGTCTCCTGATCTTGTACCCCGCTGCCAGTCTGTTGCCAACCTCTGCCTCTCCCCAACTACGAGTCTGCCTTCTAAATTTTGTACCTTGCTGCCAGCCTGCTGCCAGCCTGCTGCCAACTTCTGCCTGTTCGAGACCGTGCAAGTGATTCTCCTAAAGACATCCCTGAACTAGTCCAGGGACCAGTATCACATTCCCTCAACGAAGGTTCTGGTGTTCCTGATCTCCAGTCACCAGCCTGCAGGCATCTGCACCCTTCCGTTGCCCTAGCAATTCCTGTCTCAACCTCCAGGGGTGCTAGGACCGGGACCGCGCAAGAGGCCACCCTCGTAATTTCAAGCTCAGCTGTAAGGTACGCGACAATTAAAAAGGACGGTTGATAGGGCATTTCTTTGCTTCAGCCCTCTTTGTATGGTATGCTCATGCTAAAACTTTTCTTGTACTATCCAATAACTTCCTTCCAGGATTATTTTTATCAAATGCTGTCATTTAGTTCTGGTGCTCCATACTGTACATGTTCAATGCTTTATGCAGAAAGTTTATATATATTCTGTTGCTTTCTTTGAAATCACTGAACAGCAGATGAATGTCCTTGTTATCTATATTTATATCATTTTTTTTTCTTCAAGAATTCTTGTATGCTGTAAATCTGGTCTACTCTTACCCTGGTAGAATCTAGATTGTTATTCTGCATACTGTGTAGCCTTGCATGGAAAGAGACATTTTGCCGTTAGGTGTTATTATTGACTTAACTGATCCTAAGAAGGCTTGGCACCCGTGGCTGGGGTTTGCAAGGCCAGTTATCAGGACTGATAAACAGAGTCACTAGGGTATTACTACAGCTGAAATCTGAATGTTTTTTTTATAGCCAAAACACTGCATTAATCCAGTTTATAAATCTCACACAGGCAGATAATTGAATGAGATAGGTAACGTCTCAGTTACATCCCTATAGAAAAAAAGGCTTTTTTATATATACAGGACTTATGAAGACATAAAGAAAGGTAGTTCTAACCAGATCATAAACCTTAATGGGCAGGGTTGCTTTTAAAAGATTTTAATGTCTTCCATGCAGTTATTTTTTTAGTTATTTTATGTTATTGTATCTGCCCTAAAGGACTAGGATGTTGTCATTAGATTAAATCTACTAAGTAGTAGCTTCCAGGGGCATACGTAGAGGGGTAGCAGGGGTCACAAATTCAACCTAGCCAAATGCTCCAGGGGGCCATGCAGCCCCCTGTACACCTGGATGGAAGAGAAGGCTGGGGCAGCATTTAGAGGATCTGATGCCCCTCACTTTCCTCCTGCAGCCTTTTAGCTGCTGCAGGAGGAAAACAGAGTGAATTGGTTCCTCTACATGCTGCCCCTCATAACCACGCTTTGCTGTGATCGGGCTCTTGTGTACTCCCCTGCAGCACTGCCCGGTTTCCCCCTCCCATTTCAGAATGAAGAGTTGGTAAGGGGGCAGTAAATGTATCATTAACCGGCACCTTACCTGTCTTAATGAATAGAGTCAGTGATCTGTACCGATCACTGACGCTATTCAATCATAACTGAGGCATAGTAAACTGTGTTTACTATGGTTATGTTTGTGAACGAATGGGAATCTCTGTACAGAGCTATTCCTATCCATTTATTCTGTGCTGCTGAGGCTGCAGAGATAGAGATTGAGGGCCGTGTCACTGATATTTCACCAAAGCCCCCCCACGGACTCCTAAAATTAAAAAAAAAAAAAATTAAATAAAGCTGGAAAAAATAAATAAAATAAAATTAAAAAAAAAATATTTTTAAAACACAAGTAAAAAACTACTAACACCAGTGGCGACACTACCAGGGTCGCAAAAGTCACACTTCTGATTGGGCCCTGGCATTCTGCCACTGTTGGCCAGGGGTCAGGGGAGCCCTTAATGGTTACTTGCACTGGGGCTCTGAATGTTCTAGTTACTCCTCTGGTGGCTTCCTTGGTTATTTTAGAAAGTAAGCCTAAATTTGAGTGATTTAGGATATTAAATTCAGTCTTTTAAGATGTTTTTCACATCAATATGGTCAGCATGTTAGTGAAGTTAGCCCCTATTAGATGATATAACCTAAACGTCAATGTTTTTTTTTTTTCATGAGAGCTTATACTGACAGTAGCAGCGATTTATTGGTATGTCTGAAATGGACAAAGGCCTTTCCATTGTATAATGAAATCCCAAACAAGCAGCATACTAATGATTAGGATGTGTGCAGCACATCAGTGCTGGTAGCAGGTAAGCAAAGGTAATCCATATCAGATCATAAGCCCTAATAGGCAGAATTCTTGTGATTACACTGGAAGCTCTTATAAGCAGCATTCCCCTTCCTAGATGAGATTGTAAATCCTTATCTCATTGTAAGCACTCATGAAAAGGGTTTTCCATGTTATGTTAGAATCTTAAGTTTATGATGGATTTTAGAGTATTCTTGCATACATTCTTATCATCAGAGTTCTCTAATGTATTCAATAGGATTTCTCTAATTCAAACCTGTGTATTTTTCTACGCAATGTACTGCTCAGGATGTTTGCATTTATACCCATGTTCTGGAATGAAGCCGTGCAGCAGTGTGCTCCATTACTCCCACATGCAGCAGTTTGAATATCCTTTCATCTTCTCACCATTTTTAAACTAGTCTTTTTGCCCTGTAATTTGTTCTGTGCATCTTAGCTTGTTATCTGTTGGCCCCATGCACACGAGACGCTGTTAAACGCGCCGTCAGAGGCAGTTGGACACTTTTTTTCAACTGCCCCCGAATGCATGCAATGTTATCCTATGTGTCCATGTACACAGTCTAGTTTTTTCACGTTTTTATGCAGTTGCGTTTAACTTCGTTTTTCCAGAAGCAAAAAAATGGGTTCAGACACTTTGCTTATCCATGTTTCAGACGCAAAGCGCGGCTAAACGTTTGCGTTTATAAGCGTTTTTAAAGGAACCCAATTTTTTGGACCAGAAAACTCAGAAATATGATGGTAAACCATAAAAAATAAAAAATAAATTAGTTTAAAATGTCGTAATTACTTTAGATACTTCATAGAGCATATATACGCACTGATGCAATGCCATAAAAAAAACCTCTAGTTTTTTAGGTAGCTTAGACAATGAGGAATGCCTCCACTTCTTTGCCCCAACCCTTCATCCAATTTCTAATCTAATCAGTGACTCCACCTAGTCTGACCAAAGCATAGCAATGTCTATTTTTCACAAAGAAAAACCTGCATACCAATGTCTAGTCAGCCCCAACCCCCCACCATGTTTGTGAAATATCCAACGGACATTCGCTGTGCCATCAACGGATGGGTCCATTATCGACGAGCTCTGACTCTGGACCTCTCACACAATTTGCGACGAAGTTGCTGCCTCATCAAGAGCAACATCAGGAGCATTTCCTGACATAGATTCAATATGGGATCCATTTCAAACAAAAAAAAAACACAAAGAAAGAGAGGCAAATGCAAGCACATTTTTCTTATTAAATGTAAGTCCTAAAGAATGATTGTGATGTGTAAAGTAACTTTTTGGGGCATCCAAAAACGGTACACTAGCTAGAGGAGAAGTCTACACTAATATATTGACCAAAAGTGTAGGCTATGCATTTATGTGTCTGGGTTTATGTACATGTATATAGAAATGTACTTTGTGCTGGGGATTTGTGGGTTGGAAACGCTGGACGTTTCCTCTATTTTGCCTGTATATCTCTCCTGAAATGTGTGTGTAACTGCTTTTGCCTTTTAATACAATAAACTGCTATTTGGATGTCTGCACTATGAGGATTATTTTTCTCTCTAACTGGGTATTGAATGTTGCGGAGGCGCTGCAGTTTATATCCCCATGCCGCGGAGGAGCTATATTGAGACATATCCATGCTTGTTTATACCTACCTGAGGGTAAGGGGCAGTGTGTTTGGGTGATGGTGGTGGTTTTATTCACAACTGTGATACCTCAAGACACCTTTGGTCATTTATGGACATTAAATTAATTATATTCACCTATTCAAATTAGGTGAATTCACATCAGTATTATACAGTTGATTTATGTTGGACTGTGTTTATGATTGTATTAGCGCTACACCAATTTCTACAGTCCATAACCTTGCATTTATTCTCCTTTAGCCATTCCTAATCTTGGTGGATTTGATAGTGTGCTTTGGATCATTATGCTGTTGAAAGATCCACTCTCATCTAGCAGACTTTGATATGATATATTCATAGACTTTAATATGATGTATTCATAATTGACACAATGACCACCAGGCCCTGAAGAACCAAAGAAACACCAAACCATAACATCTCCACCACCATGTGTCATGGGCAGGGGTCCACATCCACTAGGAACAGTCTGACCAGGGCTTGGTAGGAGTAGCTGTGTCTGTGTGGTGGTACAGGCCACAGAGGAGACACTTGACCGGTATCAGTTCTCCAAGGGTTTCAAAGTGTCAGTGAAGTAGATGACAATGGGTTACACTGGACACAGGATACTCTACAATAGGAAAAAAATAGACAGTGTGCCTGGATGATCAGCAAAGGCGAGAGCCCTAAAAAAGGCTGATTAGTAGGGTCTAAGGATCTGTCTAGTATTCACCAGAGCACCCTCAAGGAGTGATGGGATTTACTGCTGACAACTCCCAGGTTGCTGTCCTTAGGCACCTACTGAGCAGTAAGTAAGGGAACACAGGAGAAGGAAAATAAAACGTGGGAGCACTGGGGTGCTGGGATCATGGGACACAGCCACGAGAGTCACTTGCAGCAAGCACTTGGGGATGGTGGGAACACATAGCGACAAGAGTGAGAGTCTCTTGCAGAACTGGATAGTAATCACACAGGTGCAGGAATGCAGGAAGCTCTCTTAGACCCCTTTCACACTGGGGCGGTTTTCAGACGTTTTAGCACTAGAAAAAGCCTCTGCAAAGCGCCTGAAAACCGCCCCCCAATCTTTTCACACTGGGACGGTGTGCTTGCGGGACGATCCAAAAAGTCCTGCAAGCAGCATCTTTGGAGCGGGTTGGGAGCGCTGTATTTAGCACACCAAAAACGCCCTGCCCATTGGAATGAATGGGTGGCGCTTTCAAAGAGCCTTAACAGCACTTAGAAAGTGCCACAAAATGGGCCCCTTTTTGGGGGGGTTAAAAGCGCCCTGCTAACAAGCGGAAATTTAGCGCTAACGGCTGGCGCTTTCAGTGTGAAAGCAGCCTAAAGCCCCATACACACTGTCGGATTTTCGCATGGATTCTGTCCGATAGGACAATGTTGTTGAAAAATCCGACCGTGTGTATGCACCATCGGACAGTGTACGTCGGATTGTCCGACGGACAAAGTCCTATCTCCTGCTGGATAGATTTTTGGACAACAAGGTCCGATCACACCAAATCCGATCGTGTGTATGGTAGTCCGACCGGACAAAGTGCTACGCATGCTCAGATCACATTACAAGACCAAAGCTATTGGCTACTAGCCTCTACGTAGTCCCGTCGTAGGCAACAAACGTCACCACGTTCAGAATGATCGGATTTTCCGACAACTTTGTCCGACCGTGTGTACGCAAAACCAACATCAGACAAAGTATGACGGACATGGTCTGACGGACCTGGTCCTCGGATAATCCGCGCGTGTGTATGGGGCTTTAGAGTACACAGGGTACACTGGTGCAGGAATGCTGGAAGCTTTTCCTAGAGTATGCAGGCACAAAGGTACAGGAGCACTGGAAGCTCTCTTGGAGTACACAGGGCACACTAGTCTAGGAATGATGCAATTATCATGGGTTCATTTGGTGTTTGTCTTTTTATTTACATGATTAAGGCAGGACAAAGATGTTATTATGGTAATATAGCCCATTTCCCATGTTTTATTAATTGATGATTTCTGTCTAAAGTGTTTGTTCAGCCTTAAAATAAAAAAAAAAATGAAAAGGTGAACTAACACCTTACACCACAGGTGTCAAACTAGCGGCCCTCCAGCTGTTGAGGAACTACAAGTCCCATGAGTCACTGCAAGGCTGACAGTTACAAGCAAGACTCCCACAGGCAGGGGCATGATGGGACTTGTAGTTCTGCAAAAGCTGGAGGGCTGCCAGTTTGACACCCCTGCCCTACACCACGGGTGCACAACCTTTGACCCTTCAGCTGTTGTAGTCCCATGAGGCATTTCAAGGCTAACAGTTACAAGCCTGACTCCCAAAGGCAGGGGCATAATTGAATTTGTAGTTCCGCAACAGCTAGCGGGCCACAGGTTGAGCACCCATGCCCTACACCCTCTCCGTCCCCCCAGTACCCTCTGTACTTACCTCCGTGGGTGATTAACCACTTTCAGACCGGACCATTTCGCTGGCAAAAGACCAGAGCGTTTTTTGCGATTCGGCACTGTGTCGCTTTACTGACAATTGTGCAACGTGGCTCCCAAACAAAATTGCTTTCTTTTGGTGGTATTTGATCGCCTCTGCGGTTTTTATTTTTTGCCCTATAACCAAAACAATAGTGACAATTTTGAAAAAAACACATTATTTTTTACTTTTTGCTATAATAAATATCCCCCAAAAATATATAAAACATGTTTTTTTCCTCAGTTTAAACCAATACGTATTCTTCTACATATTTTTGGTAAAAAAAAAATGCAATAAGCGTTTATTGATTGGTTTGTGCAAAAGCTATAGCGTCTACAAAATAGGGGTTATTTTTACGGCATTTTTATTAATAATTTTTTTTTTTACTAGTAATGGCGGTGATCTGCAATTTTTATCGCGACTGCGACATTATGGCGGACACGTCGGACAATTTTGACCAGTGGCGTGCACGTGATGGCGCGGCGGCGCGCACACGATGGCACAAATTCAAAGGGACGTACAGGTACGCCCATTTGCCTGTCCGTGCCATTCTGCCGATGTACATCTGTGTGCACCGGTCGTAATGTGGTTAACTGTCAATGCTGTTCCCCCCCTCTTCTTTCTGCAAGGCTTCTGAAATGGAATAGAGCAATTCTCTTTGCAGATGCTAACCAATCAGATCTGTCCGGAAGCACTGCAAAAAGAAGGTAGAGAAGAACTGGCATTTCAAATACCAGGCCCACTACACCAACAGCGTGTGCACTGACACCCATAGAAGTAAGTACAGCAGGGACCAGGGGGGTGCGGAGGGTGTACAGTGTTATGCCCTGTACACACGGTCGGAAATTCCGACCACAAAATCCGTCAGATTTTTTTCGACGGATTTTGTCCGACACTGGTGTTGCATACACACGGTCGGACAAAGTTGTCGGAAAATACGATCATTCTGAACGTGGTGACGTTCGTTGCGTACGACGGAACTACGTAGAGGCTAGTAGCCAATAGGTTTGGTCTCCTAATTTGATCTGAGCATGCGTGGCACTTTGTCCATCGGAATTCTCTACACACGATCGGAAAAAGTCCGATCGGATTTTGTTGTCGGAAAATTTGAGAGCAGGATCTCAAAAGAGTCAGATGGAGCCCACACAGGGTCGGATTTTCCGACAACATGGTCCGATCGGACATTTTCCATCGGAAAATCCGACCGTGTTAGTTTACCTTTTCATTTTTTCTGAAAAGATGAGCTAACACTTCAAGTACATTTGTGTATTGTATGTTTATACTGCTTGCTGGAACTTATACTAGAAACTAGATAACTCTTTGTAACCTGTTATTA
Source organism: Lithobates sylvaticus (assembly GCA_028564925.1). Lineage (NCBI taxonomy): Eukaryota > Metazoa > Chordata > Amphibia > Anura > Ranidae > Lithobates > Lithobates sylvaticus. The sequence goes on along the minus strand of CM053033.1, from coordinate 24,184,751 downwards.
GATAATGAAGTTTGTTAAAAATAATTATTTTGTAAAGGTGTAATGCCCACTGAACATCTGAATCTTAGATTTGTTACCAGCTAAACATACTGTATAATGCCAATAGATTGGAGGAGTTAAAAGAAATTCACTAGAGATACAGAGGCACGTTATACTATTGAAATGTACCTGATCTCCTCATTCTTTTCTATCTGGGTATAAATGTAATCAATATTGTTGCAAACTGCCCCCCTGTCAGAGAATTGATAAAATCTTCAAGGTTAACGCCAGACCTACTTGAAAGGATATTGACAGAGTGAAATGAATAACGCCGACTATCATTTCCCCAGAGGCTTGAATTAGTGTAATAAAGATCTGCCTTCTCCTCCCCTGCAAGCTCATTTGTTATTATTAGAATGGACAGAGGAGAATGGCCCATTTCATATACCGATTGGAAAGTTAGTCATTATTTATCAGTCAAGCCGTATAAATAATTGTGCTGGTTAAATTTTTATCTTGTGGCACACACTTCTGGCAGCATATCAAAATTTAATTAAAACAAGGTCTGACTCCCAGGAATATTTGACATTTCAGTCAAATCTGCCTCTGTTTCCCATTCATATACGTTAGGGAATCTGAATTGAGTCATTACGTGGAATCAGCACAAATTTAAAGTGAAAAGTTCGTTAAGAACAATACCTTAATACCTTAAAGGGTAACTTTCATGGAAAAAAAAAAATAGCAAATAAAAATAATAATAATAACATAGTGTATACAATTGCTTCACAAGTCATATTGTAACTGAATGTTATCAAAAATGGCCTTTCCTTTTCAATCTGCAGAGCTGAAATTTTCTATAAAATACAATGCAATATGGCTACCTGGAGGTGTTCTGTACACAGATGGTGTACAGTATGTCCCCCAGAAATTGAATTTCCTGCTTGTGTGATTGGCTCGCTGATTTTCCCAGAAATCTACACCAAGTTACAAGTCAGAGTTTGAGTATCTCCTGCAACAAAAATATGTTTTTTTTTTGTGAGATACTCCCAAAGGGAAATCATATCTAAAGGTATGCAGACCCTGCCACTTTCCTCATTAGAGCCCTGCTAGTGCAGCATCTGATTAATAATTATAAAGTTACTCCCATACAGATTCACTCAGCACATGAACACAGACAAATAGCTATTTCTTCAGAATAAGAAAAGGCAGGAATCTGCAAAAAAGTTTGTAAAAATATCTGCAATGTCACTCAGAGGGGAATTTCTTTTCTCAACAAAAGGGGTGTTACTCTTTAACACTAACAATACATTTCTCTTATTTGCCCTTTTTTGGTCTGTTAACCACATGCCGACCGGGCCATAGCCGAAAGACGGCTACAGCGTGGTCAGCTTATCCTAGGTGGACGTCCTCCCAGAAACTTGCTCCCACGCGCCCCCTGGGGCGCGCACTCGGGAACATCTGTGACGCTGGGTTCCGAGGACCCGGCGCATCACGGATCACGGTAAACGGCCGCTGATAGCGGCCGTTTACCACGTGATCGCTCCGTCAAATGATGGAGCAATCACATGTACACAAACCGGCGTCACGTCATGACGCCGATTCCTCCCTCCCCTCTCTATACCGATTGGTACAGTGAGAGGGAAGAAGCGGAAAGTGATGAGATGGGACCAGCACTGTGGGCTGGATGTGTAGTGCCCACAGCGCTGGTCAGTGACAGCTACACTGCCACCACTGTGCAATACTCTGCCACCACTGTGCAATACACTGCCTACTCTGCCACCACTGTGCAATACTCTGCCACCACTGTGCAATACTCTATCAATACTGTGCAACACTGCAATACTCTGCCAATACTCTGCCAATACTCTGCCAATACTTTGCAATAAATTTTAATAGAAACAAAGAATTTTTTTTTTTTTTACCGAATTTTCAGTATTTTTTAATTTATAGCGCAAAAATTAAAAAACCCAGCAGTGATTAAATGCCACCAAAAGAAAGCTCTATTTGTGTGAAAAAAAGGACACAAAATTCATTTGGGTACAGTGTTGCATGACTGAGTAATTGTCATTCAAAGTGTGAGAGCACCGAAAGCTGAAAATTGGTTGGTTAGGAAGGGGGTTTAAGTGCCCAGTGGTTAAAGTGTTTTTTACACAAACATTTCTTATTTCTAATATGTGTACTTGTACAATACACTTGTATTAAAATGTATCCTGTTATTTTTGTATTGCTTCCTTTGTGTAATATTCCTGTGATCCTGTCAGGCCCCCTGCTTTCCTATTTCAACCTGACCATGCTAGGAATAGAAGCACATCTTCCCAAAATTGGTCAGCTTTCTGTCTGTTCTGGGAGCACAGCCTGTCTGTCTTCCAATGGCCAATACTTGTGCTGACACACCCCCCTGCAAGGCCATTCACTTGTATTTTGCTATTTCACTGCCTCCTGCTGACACACTCCCCACCTCTTATACATGGTCCGAAAAATATGGTAGTTCTATTGTTGGTATCATCCTATAGGTTTTCCATTGCATACTTTCCAAGAAAAAGAAAGAACAACCGTTGTACTCAACAGATATTTTTTCTTAAATATCCTAAAGTGGAACTTCCGCTCATCGGAACCCTCCCTCCCTCCGGTGCCACAGTTGGCACCTTTTAGGGGGGAGGGGGGTGCAGATACCTGTCTAAGACAGGTATTTGCACCCACTTCTGGCATAGACTCCTATGGGACTCTATGCCTCTTCCTGTCCCGCCGCACTGTCTGCTGGGACACGCACGGGTCCCAGAGACAAAGCGGACGATTCTCATTGCACTGCGCGACTCGCCGTAACACTTCACTACCTGATTCCCTCAACGAGATTGGCGGCGGCAGCAGCTGAGAACCAAGCGACCCGGTCGGGAGCTCCGTGACCCCGGCCGCGGGACCAGCGGACCCGATCGCTGCTGGTGTCCCGCGATCGGGTCACAGAGCTGAAGAACGGGGAGAGGTATGTGTAAACAAACCTCTCCCCGCGCTTCCTACACTGCCTGTCACTGATCGGCTGTTCCCTGTCATCGGGAAAGCCGATCAATGACGTCAGACCTCAACCCCGCCCCCTAATGTAAAAAAAACACACACACGTCACAGCCCATAACCCCTCCCCTCCCCCTAGTGGTTAATTCTTTCATTGCATGTGTCATTTATACAGGAATCAAGGCATTTAAATAGCATTGATTGCTGTATAAATGACAATGATCCCAAAAATGTGTCAAAAATGTCCGATGTGTCCGCCATAATGTCGCAGTCACAATAAACATCGCTGATCGCCGCCATTACTAGTAAAAAAAAAAATATTAATAAAAATGCTATAAAACTATCCCCTATTTTGTAAACGCTATAACTTTTGCGCAAACCAATCAATAATCGCTAATTGCGATTTTTTTACCAAAAATATGTAGAAGAATACGTATCGGCCTAAACTGAGGAAAAAAATGTTTTTTTTTATATATTTTTTGGGGATATTTATTATAGCAAAAAGCTCTATTTTTGTTTATAGTGCAAAAAATAAAAACCGCAGGGGCGATCAAATACCACCAAAAGAAAGCTCTATTTGTGGGGAAAAAAGGATGCCAATTTTATTCAGGAGCCACGTTGCACAACCGCGCAGTTGTCAGTTAAAGCGACGCAGTGCCGAATCGCAAAAACGGGCCTCGTCATTTGGCTGCCAATTGGTCCGTGGCTGAAGTGGTTAAGCTGTTAATAATTTCTCCCTATTTCGGTGACTTCTTTTTAGCTTACAAAATTAGTGGCTATGACCACTAATGTAAAGAATACAATTGAAACTGAGGTATGGAGCATCTGTACACATACACAGGATATCGGTGGATATTTTCATCAGCAAAAACATTTGTCTGGTGTTAATATTCAAAACTTTGTCTATAAAATAAGTAATGCTCTTTATTTTTCTAAACAAAAAAATGTAAAAGCTCTGCCTACTCCCAGCTTTCAGTTAAGAGTGATGCCTGCAACATCAGCAGTTTCTTGCTATGTCTCATAAATAATGTATCCAGATGTAGAGACAAACATACAGTTAGAGACTATTTATGCAATGTCCCTAGGCTGCACACTCAGAAGTCCATTGTTACCCTGACCAACAAGCACTCTAAGCAACAACACATTTGCATTAAAAACCAATTGAAGAAATTGTGTTAGTCTATCGCAGTCATTATTATCACCAGGCATAGCAAACTTAAATTATACTTTTCAGAGCATTTTAAGGGCTTTAGTAGCCAGCAATGTGCCAAAATGATTTATTTCAAATAACACATCATATAATGCACATTATATTACTTTATTTTATGATGTGGAATGTGGACACTTTATTGAAGATTTATGAGCAGGAAGCAACGATGGGACTACTAGACCAAATGTGTGCGGTAAACATCAAACATACCTTTGTAAGATGTTTAGTTATACTTGTAGCACCCTGGTGTTTAGGCAGGGTTGCTAACAAATTTAGTCTGCCAGATAGTAGGTGTCCTGGCTAATTGTTAGAAGATCCACAGTTTTTTTTCCCTAAATCTGTGTTTGCTGCACTTCTCTCCTCTGTCACTGGGTGACCCTCTTGCCAGTGACATTGGATTGACAAGAGCCAAGCAAAGTCAGACTATGAGTGGATAGGTTGTCTTGGCCAGGTCTATTTAGCCTCTTGGCCTGCTGGGAGAGCCTATTTATTTGGTCAGAGTCAGGTGATCGGGGCTCTGTGCCACCTGGACGGCTGTCTGGGTGGACGTGTGTAAAAATCCTCCGGGTTGCTAGGCCAGAAGCCTGACGCCTATCCTGGGAGTACCTGGCTTCTAGGCTGCCCAGCTGCCCGGCTGCCCAAAGGAGTAGGAGAAGCAGTGCAGGGTTGGGACTTCAGGCCTGGAGTCCAACCAAGTTGCAGAGGTTCAGCCGGATGGGGAACCAAGTTGTTGCTATCGGTTATTGCCAGTCCCAGAGCGGCCCCCGCGGCCCCCGCGGCCCCCGCGGCCCCGGAATGGATTCGTCCTGCAATGGGGACGACACAGACTTCGTTTACAGGTAAGTGTCACATAATGTGCTAGTATGCGATGCATCCACTAGCTCCGTGATGTCGTCATGGAGGAGTGGAAGAGGATCCAGTGGCAACCTGTGAAGCTCTGGTGAACTCCATGCCTAAGAGAAAATAATGGTGGCCACACAAAATATTGTCATTTTGGGCCCAATTGGGACATTTTCACTTAGGGGTTTACTCACTTTTGTTGCCAGCGGTTTAGAAAATAATGGTCGACCAAAGAAGTTGCACATGCTCAGCATCATATCCACACAAAATATTGGTCAGCCTCTTTGGGCCCAATTGGGACATTTTCACTTAGGCGTGTGTGGTGGCAACCAGGTGAGGAGTACAAAGACTTTTGTTGCCAGCGGCACTTTAGACAATAATGGCTGCATGTTTGTGTTATTTTGGGAGTGGACAGCAAATTTACACTGTTATGAAGCAGTATAACACACAGTGGGACATTTTCACTTAGGGGTGCCTTTTGTTGTGTTTGTGTTATTTTGTGTTGTTATTTAAAAATTTAAAAAAAATCCTAAACTTAGTAGACATGTGCCATTAGTTTCGTACAAAGTTTCGTACGAATTTCCGTAAATTCGTACATTAGGGAGGTTCCGAAATATGAATTGCTATGCTTCGGAATTTTGTCCGAAATACGAAATTTTGTTTACAAAGTTCGGATCCAATTTCCATTACAACGGAAACGTGACTGGTGTTTTGTTGACCAATCAGAGGTTTTCTTCTGCTGCTGAGTGAGGGTTGGGAAAATTACCTTTTATATAATGGGAGTGGGAGACTGAATCGGACAAAATAAGAATGTTCGTTAATTACGATTATTCATTATTATGAAGTTAAAAACCCAGGAAGTCAGCACATCACAGGGATGGTGGGAGCCCCTCATAATGATAAATTCATCATAACGATCTGGTGGTCTTGGTAGATCATAAGCTCAATAATAGCATGCAATGCCAAGCTGCTGTTTCTAAAGCGAGCAAAGTCCTTTCTTGTATTAAGAGAGGTATGGACTCCAGAGAGAGAGATATAATTTTGCCCCCCTGTTCAAATCATTAGTAAGACCTCATCTGGAATATGCAGTTCAGTTTTGGGCACCAGTTCTCAAAAAGGATATCGGGGAACTGGAGAAAGTGCAGAGAAGGGAAACCAAACTGATAAGAGGCATGGAGGAGCTCAGCTATGAGGAAAGATTAGAGGAACTGAATTTATTCACTCTTGAGAAGAGGAGAATAAGGGGGGATATGATCAACATGTTCAAATATATAAGGGGTCCATATAGTGAACTTGGTGTTGAGTTATTCACTTTACGGTCAACACAGAGGACAAGGGGGCACTCTTTACGTCTAGAGGAAAAGAGATTTCATCTCCAAATACGGAAAGGTTTCTTCACAGTAAGAGCTGTGAAAATGTGGAATAGACTCCCTCTAGAGGTGGTTCTGGCTAACTCAGTAGATTACTTTAAGAAAGGCCTGGATACTTTCCTAAATGTATATAATATAACTGGGTACTAACATTTATAGGTAAAGTTGATCCAGGGAAAATCCGATGCCTCTTGGGGGATCAGGAAGGAATTTTTTTCCCTTGCTGGAGCATGCTCTGCTGGGGTTTTTTTTTGCCTTCCTCTGGATCAACTGTGGGTATAGAATTGGATATATTGGATTGTACGATATTTTTTATTTAGATTTATTATTTCTTTTTTTTTTATGGTTAAAGTGGATGGACTTGTGTTTTTTTTCAGCCTAGCTAACTATGTAACAAAGGTTTGTAATTGTTACGAAAAATGAACGAACCTAACGAAAATTCGTATTTCTTAGGAATCCAAATTGAATTTCGGACACGAATTACGAAATACCAATTAACGGCTAATACGGAACGGAACAGAACGGAACAAAACAAATTTATTGACGGCGCACATGTCTAAAAATTAGGCCTTAGAGGAAAATTTTAAAGACAGGAGGGAAATTCAAAGTTATATGACTATGACATTCTCCCCCAAAAAAAGACTCCTCAAAAAGTGTTTCAACAAGCAGCAATGTGCTTCTAATGCCCCGTACACACGGTCGGAATTTCCGACGGAAAATGTCCTATCGGACCATGTTGTCGGAAAATCCGACCGTGTGTGGGATCCATCGGACTTTTTCCATCTGAATTTCCGCTGGAAAAAATTTGAGATCCTGCTCTCAAATTTTCCGACAACAAAGTCCGATCTGACTTTTCCGATCGTGTGTAGCGAATTCCGACGGACAAAGTGCCGCGCATGCTCAGATCACATTACAAGATCAAAGCTATTGGCTACTAGCCTCTACGTAGTTCCGTGGTACGCAACGAACGTCACCATGTTCAGACTGATCGGATTTTCCGACAACTTTGTCCGACCGTGTGTATGCAACACCAGTGTCAGACAAAATCCGTCTGAAAAAATCAGACGGATTTTGTGGTTGTAATTTCCGACAGTGTGTAGGGGGCATAAGAAGTAATATGTGATCTCAAGCAGATTGTGATTGAAAACGTCAAAGTAGAACAAAAAAAAATTACAAAAAATTGCTAGTAGATAGTATTATAAGTAGAAGAAACTTTGCATGTCTCTTCCACTAAAAAAACTATTTTCTTTGTCTCTTAGCAATTTTGTAAGTCGTTTGCACTGCCTGTGGCACATGTGGAAAACAGTGTACACTTCTTGCCCATCATTGGTGGCCACTCAATGACTAAAGAGGAGCAACAGAACCCAAAAGAAGACCAGGAGAAGATGTGGCCAGACACAGGAACGAGGAACAGCGAAGGGCAACTTTGATCTGTCAACCCTAGCAGAGGGTGAGCAAGCAGGTGAGTCTGCCATTGCACATTATAGCAAGAGAGGCAGAACGCCATTTCCACTTTAGCTAACCATTTTTGTTTGCAGTCAGGGGCAGACTGACCATTCGGCCACTCGGGCACTTCCCAAGGGCCCCCCGGCCACTAGGGGGCCCCATTAGGGTTGCCAGCCTCAGTAAAACCAGGGACAGTATGTAAAAATCTGTGTTTTTTTCACATCTGTTTCTGAAATATCCCTTACCGACATCCTTTTGGTCTAAAAATCCTGAGATTATAGCTGCCCCGCCTCTCCAGTACCTTCTCAGCCAATAGAAACATGTCTGTGTGTACATGTATGTGTATACTGTGTGTGTGTATACTGTGTGGCCCCATAATCTCTGATTGCCTGGGAGCCCCATAATCTCCTATTGCCCGGGGGCCCCATGAGTTGTCAGTCCGCCCCTGTTTGCAGTTCGCCTTTAAATTTTTGACTGCAGTCCAAGAGTTGTTAATCTGTGTATGCCATGATATTTAATAACCCATGCAAGATGGTGCAGGAGTCAAAACAATTTCAATGCAATAACCTTTGTTACTAGCAGAGTAGCAGACCAACATATTTCAGAGCTGAACAACCCTAGAGAACTATGAGATTCTTCACAATGAAATCATTGGTTTAATTCCAGGTTCATGAAAAGGTCTCTAGTTAAAAAACGTTAAAAAAAAAACAGAAGCAGTTCATTATATGAGAGGTGTAAATGTAACGTTTTATTATCTGGTGCAGAATATATAGATATGATTACATTTTATTGCTATTGTGTACTTGCAAAAAAAAGAGGTAACAGATTTCTCCCGAGAGGTCTAACATAGCAGAACATTATAGAACCTGAAAAGATGAGACCAAACTGCAATTGTAAAGCAGCATTATGCTGTAGACTCAGATGCTAAGTAACATTTTATGGACTTATAGGTTATTACAGAAATGCAGGCATCTGCCAAAGTTAAAGTTTGCATATAGCTTAATTTTTTTTTTTTAAAGTTTTGTGTAGATTGAGAAATGGATAGATCCACTGTTATGCCCCATACACACGGTCGGATTTTCCGGCGGAAAATGTCGGACAATGTTGTCGGAAATTCCGACCGTGTGTAGGCTTCTTCCGGAGACAAAGTTTTATCTCCTGCTCTCAAATTTTCCCGACAACAAAGTCCTATCGGACTTTTTCCGATCGTGTGTAGCGAATTCCGACGGACAAAGTGCCACGCATGCTCAGATCACATTACAAGACCAAAGCTATTGGCTACTAGCCTCTACGTAGTCCCGTCGTACGCAACGAACGTCACCACGTTCAGGATGATCGGATTTTCCGACAACTTTGTCCGACCGTGTGTATGCAACACCAGTGTCGGACAAAATCCATTGGAAAAAATCAGACGGATTATGTGGTCGGAATTTCCGACCGTGTGTACGGGGCATTAGATTTAACCCCATATTTGGACTTTCGGCAATTGTCATCAAAACAGAGAACTATGGGAAATCCAAAATGTTGTCGTTGTCACTTGTTTTAGGGACAATTGTTTAAGGAAGGAGTTGCATCTCCATGACAGGAAGTGAAGGGACATCTCTCCAATGGGATACAGACAAAAAAACGAGACTGTTTAACCGGTTCCTGACCGGCGCACGATTATGTACGTCGACAGAATGGTACGGACAGGCATAAGGGCGTACAGGTACGTCCCCTTTAAGATGCAGCCGTGCTATCGCGCTGGTCGGGACCCCCGTTAGTCCGCTCGCGGGTCCCGCGGACTCGATCGCCGCGGGGTTACTCGCGATCGTCTCACGGGACGGCTGAATAGGGAGATGCGGAAGTAAACAGCATCTCCCCGTTCTGCCTAGCAACTAGTGACACTGATCTCTGCTCCCTGTGATTGGAGCAGAGATCAGTGTTCACTAAATCACAGCCACGCCCCCCCCCCCACAGTTAGTAACACGCCCCTAGGAACACTTAACCCCTACACTGCCACCTAGTTGTTGACCCCTTCACTGCCAGTGTCATTCATATTGGAATCAGTGCATTTAAATAGCACTGATTGCTGTATAAATGACAATGGTCCCAAAAATGTGTCAAAAATGTCCGATGTGTCCGCCATAATGTTGCAGTCTCAATAAAAATCGCTGTTCGCCGCCATTACTAGTAAAAAAAAAAAAATATTAATAAAAATGCTATAAAACTATCCCCTATTTTGTAAACGCTATAACTTCTGCGCAAACCAATCAATAATCGCTTATTGTGATTTTTTTTTACCAAAAATATAAGAAGAATACGTATCGGCCTAAACTGAGGAAAGAAATTTTTTTTTTATATATTTTTGGGGGATATTTATTATAGCAAAAAGTAAAAAATAATGTGTTTTTTTCAAAATTGTCGCTCTTTTTTTGTTTATAGCCCAAAAAAATAAAAACTGCAGGGGCAATCAAATACCACCAAAAGGAAGCTCTATTTGTGGGAAAAAAAGGACGTCAATTTTGTTTGGGAGCCACGTCGCACGACCGCGCAATTGTCAATTAAAGCGTCGCAGTGCCGAATCGCAAAAAGTGGTCTGGTCTTAAACCAGCAAAATGGTCCGGTCTGAAAGTGGTTAACAAGTGGTTGTAAACCTCTAATATGAAAATGAACTAAGCATATCCTGCTATAGTGTGTACTAGGCTCAATCCAAAGCACCAAGAGACATTTACCGTATTTATCCCCGTATAACACGCACCCCAAGTTTAGGAGGGCATTTTAAGGAAAAAAAGTTTTAGGAGGGAAGTTTAGGGAAAAAAAAAACTTACATTTAAGCGTCATTTGCAGCTTGCCCAGCGTCATTTGCAGCTTGCCCAGTGTCATTTGCAGCTTGCCCAGCGCCATTTTCAGGCTTGCCCAGTGTCATTTGCAGCTTGCCCAGTGTCATTTGCAGCTTGCCCAGTGTCATTTGCAGCTTGCCCAGCGCCATTTTCAGGCTTGCCCAGTGTCATTTGCAGCTTGCCCAGTGTCATTTGCAGCTTGCCCAGTGTCATTTGCAGCTTGCCAGCGTCATTTGCAGCCCTGCCCACGTTTAAATTTCCCGCCGCCGAGATAGACCGCGCGAGCGCCGCTGAAAAAGACCGAAGCGCCGCTGAAAGAGACCGAAGCGCCGCCGAAAAAGACCGAGCCGACTGTTCGGCTCCGCTCGCAGGCCCGCCTCCCTGCTGTTTCGGGAGCGAGCGCAGGGAGGCGGGACTGCGAGCGGAGCCGAACAGTCGGCTCGGTCTTTTTCGGAGGGCTTTGGTCTTTTTCGGTGCCGCTCGCTATTTTTCGGCGCCGCTCAATTTTTTTGTCACTTTTTTTGGGGGGATCGGCGTATAACACGCACCCACGACTTTCCCCCGATTTTAATAAATACGGTATCTCTGCTGTCTCTTTCTTCTACTATCTGCATGAGTCACTGAGAGTAGTCTATGCCAAATCCACAGCCTCCTGGGTGAAGACTCTGCCCCCTTCTCCAGCACATAGCAGCTGACTGTCAGCCTCTGCTGTGTATATTTCCCTTTGATTCTGTGTAAAGGGGTGTGCCTATTCTCTACACTGAGGTTTAAGGTAACTCTGTGCTCTAACTGTGAAGTGTGTGACATCGGATTAGAAATGTACTTTAAAGGCAAAAGAGAAGGTTATAACCCCTGCCATGTTTGGTTTTGGCATCTGTGTTCCATTAGGGAAATTTTCCTTCACTTCCTGTCCTATAGCCAAAACAGGAAGTGAGAGGTAATACCAACAAAGTGCGGAAATCCCTCTTTCTCACCAGGGTCACCAGAACTAGTTTTCCCATTGGAAGATTTCCCACTACAGAATTTTTTTTAAATGCATTTAGTTATACTTTAACATACTATTGCTTCAATTTTTTTAATTTCAAAATGTGTTAAAGCTACAGTAAAGTCTATTTACAAATATATGTCAAATTATATTTTTATAATTGTGTAGCGCCGACACTTTTCTAAAGTGTGCACTATTCTGTAAATGTATTTTTTTCCAGAACTGTAACTGAGTTCTGGGGGTTAATTGTTCTAAGTTTTTACTTTGGCATCAGTTTGGCTGGGCTGTACTAGAGTTCTGCCTGGTCATAGGTGAAGTGAGAACCTGTGACAGGCTGAGAATATGGGTTAGGAGGGCGGTGCCCCTGCGCCCCGTATAGACGGGCCGCCGCTGATGAGCCGTCTCCTGGAAGGCTGTGGTGTTGGCTTAATCTTTTAAGAGTGAGTCAGACAGATAGCAGAGAAAGGGGAGACTAGAGAGGAACCAGACTGGGTGCTTTGTATTCTGGTTAGTACACACTATAGTAGGATGTGTTTTGTTCATTATTCAAGTATAATGTTTACAACCACTTTAAGCTTAAAAATACTGAGGGTTTGATACTACTTTAACACTACATGAACACAACATGAAAATCTATCTTTAACCTAAACCCAAAAACTATCCCTAAAATACTGAATTATTAGCTATGCAGAAGTATTGGCTCCAAAATCTATGTTCCCTACTGGAGTCCTCACGTCAAATGTAAGTGTTCATTGGAACTAGGGATGAGCTTCGAGTTCGAGTTGAACTCATGTTCGGCTCGAACATTGCCTGTTCGGCTGTTCACCGAACAGCAAACAATTTGGCGTGTTAGCGGCAAATTCGAAAAGCCGCGAGCACCCTGTAAAAGTCTATGGGAGAAATCCAAAGTGCTAATTTTAAAAGCCTATATGCAAGTTATTGTCAGAAAAAGTGTTTGGGGACCCGGGTCATGCCCGGGTCCTGCCCCCATGTATCAATGCAAAAAAAAGTTTTAAAAACGGCCGTTTTTTCAGGAGCAGTGATTTTAATAATGCTTAAAGTGAAACAAGAAAAGTGTAATATTCCTTTAAATTTCGTACCTGGGGGGTATGTATAGTATGCCTGTAAAGGGGTGCATGTTTCCCGTGCTTAGAACTGTCCCTGCACAAAGTGTCATTTTTGCAGGAAAAAAAGCTATTTAAAATCACTCGTGGCTATATTGAATTGTCGGCTCCCGTAATACAGAGAACAGTCATTGAAAGTCATTGATAAAAAAAAAGAAAAAAAAAGCGTGGGGTTCCCCCAAAATTCAATTACCAGGCCCTTCAGGTCTGGTATGGATATTAAGGGGAACCCTGGGTCAAATTAAAAAAAAAATTATGTGGGGTTCCCCCTAAATATCCATACCAGACCCTTCAGGTCTGGTATGGATTTTAAGGGGAACTCCACACCAAATTTAAAAAAAAATGGCGTGGGGGTCCCCCTCAAAGTCCAAAAAAAAGCCGCAGGAAAAGAGGGGGGACGAGAGAGTGCCCCCCCTCCTGAACCATACCAGCCACATGCCCTCAACATTGGGAGGATGCTTTGCTGGTCTGTGAACCCTCAAAGCACCATGTCCCCATGTTGATTTGGAGAAGGGTCTCTTCCCCACAACCCTGGCCGGTGGTTTTAGGGGTCTGCGGGCGGGGAGCTTATCAGAATATGGAAGCCCCCTTTAACAAGGGGACCCCAGATCCCGCCCCCCCTGTTTGAAAGGGTAAGGGGGTACAAAAGTACCCCTACCATTTCACAAAGAAAGTGTAAAAAAATAGTTAAAAAACACACTGACACCGTTGGGAAAAGTCCTTTATTAAAAAAAAAAAAAAAAAAGATTCCAGCAGTGGTAATCCACTCTTGCTATCCAGCGATGGGTGGTCTCTTCTCCGGGGTCCAGCGATGGCTGATCTCTTCTCCAACGTCCAGCGCAGCACATCCTGTCTCCACGGAGACACTGCGGGAATCCCGTCTTAGCAGAGGAGGACTGGGCCACTCCGTCACCTGACCCCACCCCCTCTGATGTAATGCAAACCTGCATTACATCAGAGGGGGGCGGGGTCACCCGTACGTCACTGGGGAAACCCAGGCTTCCCCAATGATGTAAGGGTGACCTCGCCCCCTCTGAAGCAAGGGAAAAGCTGGGCTTCCCCAGTGATGTACGGGTGACCCCGCCCCCCTCTGATGTAACGCAGGTTTCCGTTACATCAGAGGGGGGGCGGGGTCACCCGTACGTCACTGGGGAAGCCCAGCTTTTCCCTTGCGTTGTGTCAGAGGGGGGCGGGGTCAGGTGACGAGTGTCCCCGTCTTTCTCAACTAAGACCTGGGATTCCCTCAGTGTCTCAATGGAGACAGGATGCGCTGCGCTGGACGTCGGAAGAGATCAGCCATCGCTGGACCCGGAAAAGAGACCACCCATTGCTGGATAGCAAGAGTGGATTACCACCACTGGAATCTTTTTTTAATTTCTTTTATTTTTAATAAAGGACTTTTCCCAACGGTGTCAGTGTGTTTTTTAACAATTTTTTACACATTCATTGTGAAATGTTAGGGGTACTTTTGTACCCCCTTACCATTTCAAACAGGGGGGAGCGGGATCTGGGGGTCCCCTTGTTAAAGGGGGCTTCCAGATTCTAATAAGCCCCCCGCCCGCAGACCCCCACAACCACCCCTGAAGGGTCTGGTATGAATATTTAGGGGGAACCCCACGTCATTTTTTTTTAAATTTGACCCGGGGTTCCCCTCAATATCCATACCAGACCTGAAGGGCCTGGTAATTGAATTTCGGGGGAACCCCACGTTTATTTTTATTTTTTTTATCAATGACTTTCAATGACTGTTCTCTGTATTACGGGAGCCGACAATTCATTATAGCCGCAAGTGATTTTAAATGACTTTTTTTCCTGCAAAAATTACACTTTGTGCAGGGACAGTTCTAAGCACGTGAAACATGCACCCCTTTACATGCATACTATACACACCCCCCAGGTACGAAATTTAAAGGAATATTACACTTTTATTGTTTCACTTTATTAAAATCACTGCTCCTGAAAAAACGGCCGTTTTTAAAACTTTTTTTTGCATTGATACATGTCCCCTGGGGCAGGACCCAGGTCCCCAAACACTTTTTTTGACAATAACTTCCATATTAGCCTTTAAAATTAGGACTTTTGATTTTGAACATTTGAGTCCCATAGACTTTAATAGGGTTCTAAAGTTCACACGAGCTTTAGGTCTGTTCGCAGGTTCTGGTGCAAACCGAACAGGGGGGTGTTCGGCTCATCCCTAATTGGAACTAAGCTCACATGCTTAGCTCTGTAAGATGAATACACCCGTAATAACAGATTTGTAATTAAATGATCATGCACATATGGTAAAGTATTTACTTCCAAACAAGCTGACAAAAATTGCCTAAAAAATACTTTTTGAAATCGGTGCAGCTCCGCAAGTGCAGCGTGGCACCGATTAGGACAGTGCCATTTCCGGCAATTGCCGCCGATTTGACATGTCAAATTGCACCAATGTGAACCAGGGCTAGATTTATTTTTTAGCTGCAAGCCCTGTAAGTACCTGGTTTTGACCTGATATTGCCCCCTTGCAGTCCCTGCTCAGTAGGGCTCTGAAAGGATAGGGTATACTGATAGGAGGAGAGAGGATAGTGACAGAGAGATAAGCTAATTACTGTGCTCCAATTGCTTTCACAGTCCAGTCACAGGCAAGTCAAGGACGGTATGGGCTCTGAGAAAGTGGGTTAAATTATGTTGGACATCAGACAGAGGATGTCTTGTGGTGGAATAACAGTATTGAATAGGAGAGCTCTAGATTCGAAGTAAATATTGCAAAAGTTGTTTATTTTTTATTTTTTTTTATTTTTTTTTCCATATGAAAATGTACTTTTATTCATAGGATATATCTTAGGAATATATAGTAAACTGTCATATTATTTTCTTTATCATCCCATTACCTTTCCCATACATCTTAATACATTTATTTTACTTAGTTGACTTATTTATTTTTATTTTTTTGATTTTCAAAAAAAGTTTATTGAAGCATGACAAACATCTGACAGAGGCAAAGATAACCAAAAATAATGTTGGTACAAAACGTATGTCAAAGAAACAAGAACTAGACAAAATCAATTTAGTTAATGAATGAAAACCTCAGGGTAACTGGTGATCTTCTGAAAGGAGCGAGCAGACTCTGTATACCGGCATGGGCTGGGGGAGGTCGTGACTTAAACTTACAGAGCCCTATTCCCGGACCCTCCACGGTCAGACCCCCGCACACCATAGGGATCTTGCTGTCCGGGGTTCAACCGAGGAGTTCCCGAGGACCCTCCGGGGAGATCCAAGCCAATCTCATTACCGTATTTCCCAAACCCGTAGAGGTTAGGACCAGCTATGCTGTTATCTGGGGAGGTATGGCCTAGGTAAGTTAAAGTTAACTAGACAGGGGGAGGACAGACCCTCCTGCTCTTCAACTAAGGTAGGCCCGATGGTTGGAGTGACCAACCGGCGTAAAGCTCACTCCGGTTCATATTGTAGGTCAAAGCGACCTAGCGCTGAGGCAACTAAAATAATAAACCAAAAGGAAAAGAAAAAAAAGGGGGGGAGAGGAGGAGGAAAGGAAAGAGAGAGGGGGAGAGAATGGCAAGGACGAGGTCAGAAAGAATTTTACGATGTAGGGGATAGGGGGGACAGGAACCCTCGCAGAGGGTACATGGGTCTGGAGGGGAATGTAGATTGAGAGGGCAAAGACGAGGTCAGAAAGAATTTTACGATGTAGGGGATAGGGGGGGCAGGAACCCTCGCAGAGGGTACATGGGTCTGGAGGGGAATGTAGATTGAGAGGGCAAGGACGAGGTCAGAAAGAATTTTACGATGTAGGGGATAGGGGGGGGCAGGAACCCTCGCAGAGGGTACATGGGTCTGGAGGGGAATGTAGATTGAGAGGGCAAGGACGAGGTCAGAAAGAATTTTACGATGTAGGGGATAGGGGGGGCAGGAACCCTTGCGGAGGGTACATGGGTCTGGAGGGGAATGTAGATTGAGAGGGGAATCCCTGGGTTCTTTTTTCATATTTAAATGGGTTATCCATTTTTATCTTGCTATTTTTGGATGGGTTCTACTTTAAGTAACTTTGGGATATATACAACTAATATTGACTTTGACAAACCTCGAGCTTTCAAGTTTACATTAAAGTGTATCCCTAGTCCAAAGCTATTTTATTTTATTTTTAGATAAAATGTAGCTGGGTAGAAAGTTCTGCCAAGGTTTTATTGCTGTCTGGTGCACTACAATGGCATGGTCCACCAAAACAGTGTGTGGCCAAGGTATAAACACCAGCTCAGCAGTAAAATGCCTCTGGAGACCATTTTGAAATGTTGAAATGTTGTTATATATACCTTTACTATATAGCAAATAATCCTGACGTTTGAACCCCTGCCCCAAAGTTGTTTGGCAGCACATCAAAATCTGCCTAGTTAAGCACACAGAATTCCAGCTCTCCAGCACACAAACAATGCCGTCTTTGAGCGTTCTTTGAAACCGAGCACAAAGTCCAGTTTTGGTGTGCAGTCTCTGACAGACAACTCCAGGGAGAAGTTATCACAGACAAGCTAATTTAGAAGGTACTTTCAACTTCTAAGTGAGAAATATTCCCTAATCCTTTGGCTTCTATGATTAGAGTGGTTTGGGAGCAGGCCCAGCAAAAGTTCAGTGTTTATCTACAATGGTACAGACTGACTTGTAACAGGCATATGAATTAAGGAGAGACATTAGGAAAAAGCTCTCCCTTAGGTCTGTCTCAGCTAGCAGACAGTTGCTGATTCTGTACCGAACATATGATCCTTTAATTGATCCAATGCTTTTTTTTTTTTTTTTTCTTGGTGTTATGTGGAGTATGACTAGAAGAACCTTTCAGCGGCTGTGAAAAAAATTCCACTCTGTAAATAACTGCACCACTTTCTAAAAGCTGAACTCGTCAGTCCAATCTGTATTAATAATACATCATTATGTGTTTTGTCCCACATACAGGTGCATCTCAAATTTGAATATCATCAAAAAGTTAATTCATTTCAGTAATTCAGTTCAAAAGGTGAAACTCATATATTTTATATAGATGATTTACACACAGAGTGATATATACACTACCGTATATACTCGAATATAAGCCGAGATTTTCAGCCCTTTTTTTAGGGCTGAAAGTGCCCCCCTCGGCTTATACTCGAGTCACTGCCGTCTGCCTACATGATCAGCGTGTCATGCAGACAGACGGCAGTGTTCAAAAGCCGCCGCGCCTCCTCCTCCTCCCCGTCCGTGATAGGAGGAACACTCATTTTCCCAGCAGTAAGTCAGTGTGCAGTGTTCCGCCTATCACGGACGTCCTGTCATTCTCATCTCATGGACGAGGATGAGAGGATGTCTGTGATAGGCAGAACACTGAACACTGACTGCTGGGAAAACAGAGTGTTCCTCCTATCACGGACAAGGACGAGGGGGAGGCGCGGCTTTTGTATATTGGAATGGCGCCTTACACGCTGATCGGCAGGATCAGCAATGGGGGACACAGGACACAGATCGAACTGGGAGTCATCTAACGATCGGCATATAAAGACTGCAATGGTGGACACAGGTGGCAGATCGCACAGGGAGGCATACACAGGACCCAGGGGATGCAGATCGGCACAGGTAGGCTGTAATGGACACAGGGGGGTATGTACAGGATACAGGGAGACATGCAGCTGCAGATGGGCATTTGCTGACCCTCTTTTCCACTTACAGTAGCTGCTGCATTTCTTACCCTCCGCTTATACACGAGTCAATTCGTTTTCCCAGCTTTTTTGTAGTAAATTAGGGGCCTCGGCTTATATTCGGGTCGACCTATACTCGAGTATATACGGTAAATTGGCTAGAAACATTGCCACTTTGAAATCAACTACCCAGATAGCAAGGATAACTTGCCACAAATTTGTGGCAGATTTGAATTGTAAGTTATATTACTGCACATTTTCACTGGCGAGTTGTACAGTCGGACCAGACTCCCAAACCTCTATTCTACTTAACTCGGATGATGGTACATGGTATTTATTGTTACGCAATTTACTGTATTTTGTGAGGCCACCCATTTTCCCAGAGCACTTGAAGCACAAGTTCTAGTTGACACTTTTCCAATTTTTGGCAAATTTGCATGGCAAGTCTCTAGGAAGAGCAAAGTTGCAGTGGTGAGTTTACAGCAAGAGCTTTACAAGACACAGTGGAGGTTATTTACGAAAGGCAAATCCACTTTGCACTACAAGTGCAAACTACAAGTGCAAACTACAAGTGCAAAGTGCACTTGGAAGTGCAGTCGCTGTAGATCCAAGGGGGACATGCAAGGAAAATAAAAAAACAGCATTTTATCTTGCACATGATCGGATGATAAAATCAGCAGAGCTTCCCCTCATTTCAGATCTACCCCTCAGATTTACAGCGACTGCACTTCCAAGTGCACTTTCAGTGCAATTTCAAGTGCACTTTGCACTTGTAGTTTGCACTTGTAGTGCAAAGTGGATTTGCCTTTCATAAATAACCCCCAGTGTCCCCTGTGGTGGGATGACTGTTGCACAACATAACTGAACCAGAACTTGCAGCAGACTTGAAGAATGTTTGCAAAGAAAGTTAATTTGGAGTCTTGCAGTGTGGCTGCAATTGTGCAACAAACTTGTGAAGTCTGACAAGTCTAGCAATAGCTTAGCAAGTCATTTTCAAACTTGCAGCCCAATTGCTTGCTATCTTGGTACGGATGATTGAATGCAGCTTGCGGGTTCACCTGGGAGTCTGATTCACTCGAATTTATAAAGTAGTTAAATGACCACTTACCAGTTCAGTTCCTGTTTGCAGAGTGTGCCGCTCCCCAAACACAAGACAAAATGCCCTCTGTGTGACATCAAAGCCTTAGTAAATTCTATACCTTTAGCACTTAATAAGGAAGTGTGACACAACCTTTTTAGATTGCTAAAATACGGGGCTCAGAGTTTCATCCCATGAGCCCCATTTGCCTTAAGGACAGTATTTTACCAATTTGCTGTTATGTTGAGGAAATATTTTCCCATTGGAGTTAATAATGGTATCCACTGTGCCAAAATCTGCCAAATCACTGGCGAAGAAGATAAACTTTTCTCTGCTTGCAAGTACCTGCATTAAAGTTCAAATTAGTTTATGTATTTGTAGAACCTTTGAGCCTTAGGACTGTAAACAAGGTCTTGACTTCTGGCCAGGTCAACTTTAAGTTCCACCACTACCATTTAGCCAATAAATGCCAATCCCTCAACCTGCCCTTGAGGTTCTGGCTTATGCTGCGTACACACGACCGGACTTTTCGACAGCAAAGGTCCGACGGAACGAATCCATCAGACAATTTGAGCGTGTGTGGGCTCCATCAGACTTTTGCTGTTGAAAAATCTGACAGACTTTAGAAATAGAACATGCTTCAAATTTTTGCGGGGGACCCAGTTCCTATCGAGAAATCCGCTCGTCTGTGTGCTAGTCCGATGGACAAACAACGACGCTAGGTCAGCTATTAGCTACTGGCTACGAACTTCCTTATTCTAGTCCGGTCGTACATCATCACGTTCGAATCTGTTGGACTTTAGTGTGATTGTGTGTGGCCAAGTCCGTTCATTCGGAAAGTTTGTCGGAACTCCGTTGAAAGTCAGTCAGAAAGACCGTCGGACCTAGTCCGTCGAAAAGTCCGCTCGTGTATACGCGGCATTAGAATCGTCGAATAAGGGGAATGAGGTTTAGTAGAAGAAGGTAGCATGGAGACACTTGTTCATGTGACAACTGTCAAAGTGTGGAATTCCCCTCACTCTGCAAAGATTCCTTGTCACTTCCTGTAGTATCTCTGGGACAGTATGTGAAGCAAAACCATCCCAATGGGAAACAAACATAAAAAAATAAAATAAACTACAGGGTGTTTTTCCTTTCCCTACTCTATACTAAAGTAAAAAAAAAATGGGTATAAGTAGACTTTAAGCACAGAAATAGGATATGTCGGTGGCCTGTGTGCCACCAACCTATGGTACAGCCTGTATTGGTTCTGCAGAAATCCAGCCATGGGCCTTGCAATCATGTTCGTCTTAAACACAGAATTTTTTTGCAGAGCAAGTTCAACTAACAAATTAAAGCCAAACCCCAGGTAATTACTGTAATGTCTGATTCATCCACTGGGGGCTCAGTCATCTCCACTATCCCCTCAGCACATTGATGAGGTCTCAGCTACATCACCTGATACCTCCTCTTGTTCCTATTCAAACAGCTGCCGCCAATAACTCATCGTTCGTGCTAGGAACCTGTTACCAGGCCTAGTTCACCATCCGCACATTGCTGCTTACTTCTTCAAGTTTGGGCCGGACAGAGCCCCACTTCATCCTCTTCGTTTTGGCCGGACATAGCCCCACTTCATCCTCTTCGTTTGGGCCGGACAGAGCCCCACTTCATCCTCTTCGTTTGGGTCGGACAGAGCCCCACTTCATCCTCTTCGTTTGGGCCGGATAGAGCCCCACTTCCTCCTCTTTGTTTGGGCCGGACAGAGCCCCACTTCCTCCTCTTCGTTGGGCCGGATAGAGCCCCACTTCCTCCTCTTCGTTTGGGCCGGATAGAGCCCAACTTCCTCCTCTTCATTTGGGCCGGACAGAGCCCCACTCCATCCTCTTCGTTTGGGCCGGATAGAGCCCCACTTCCTCCTCTTCATTTGGGCCGGACAGAGCCCCACTTCATCCTCTTCGTTTGGGCCGGATAGAGCCCCACTTCATCCTCTTCGTTTGGGCCGGACAGAGCCCCACTTCATCCTCTTCGTTTGGGCCCGACAGAGCCCCACTTCATCCTCTTCGTTTGGGCCGGATAGAGCCCCACTTCATCCTCTTCGTTTGGGCCGGATAGAGCCCCACTTTCTCCTCTTTGTTTGGGCCGGACAGAGCCCCACTTCCTCCTCTTGGTTGGGCCGGATAGAGCCCCACTTCCTCCTCTTCGTTTGGGTCGGATAGAGCCCCACTTCCTCCTCTTTGTTTAGGCCAGACAGAGCCCCACTTCCTCCTCTTCGTTGGGCCGGATAGAGCCCCACTTCCTCCTCTTCGTTTGGGCCGGATAGAGCCCCACTTCCTCCTCTTTGTTTGGGCCGGACAGAGCCCCACTTCCTCCTCTTCGTTGGGCCGGATAGAGCCCCACTTCCTCCTCTTCGTTTGGGCCGGATAGAGCCCCATTTCCTCCTCTTCATTTGGGCCGGACAGAGCCCCACTTTATCCTCTTCGTTTGGGCCGGATAGAGCCCCACTTCTTCCTCTTCATTTGGGCCGGACAGAGCCCCACTTCATCCTCTTCGTTTGGGCCGGATAGAGCCCCACTTCATCCTCTTCGTTTGGGCCGGACAGAGCCCCACTTCATCCTCTTCGTTTGGGCCGGATAGAGCCCCACTTCATCCTCTTCGTTTGGGCCGGACAGAGCCCCACTTCATCCTCTTCGTTTGGGCCGGACAGAGCCCCACTTCATCCTCTTCGTTTGGGCCGGATAGAGCCCCACGTCCTCCTCTTTGTTTGGGCCGGACAGAGCCCCACTTCCTCCTCTTCGTTTGGGCCGGATAGAGCCCCACTTCCTCCTATTTGTTTGGGTTGGACAGAGCCCCACTTCCTCCTCTTCGTTGGGCCGTATAGAGCCCCACTTCCTCCTCTTCGTTTGGGCCGGATAGAGCCCCATTTCCTCCTCTTCATTTGGGCCGGACAGAGCCCCACTTCATCCTCTTCGTTTGGGCCGGATAGAGCCCCACTTCCTCCTCTTCATTTGGGCCGGACAGAGCCCCACTTCATCCTCTTCGTTTGGGCCGGACAGAGCCCCACTTCATCCTCTTCATTTGGGCCGGACAGAGCCCCACTTCATCCTCTTCGTTTGGGCCGGACAGAGCCCCACTTCATCCTCTTCGTTTGGGCCGGACAGAGCCCCACTTCATCCTCTTCGTTTGGGCCGGATAGAGCCCCACTTCATCCTCTTCGTTTGGGCCGGATAGAGCCCCACTTCCTCCTCTTCGTTGGGCCGGATAGAGCCCCACTTCCTCCTCTTCGTTTGGGCCGGATAGAGCCCCACTTCCTCCTCTTCATTTGGGCCGGACAGAGCCCCACTTCATCCTCTTCGTTTGGGCCGGATAGAGCCCCACTTCATCCTCTTCGTTTGGGCCGGATAGAGCCCCACTTCCTCCTCTTCGTTTGGGCCAGACAGAGACCCACTTCATCCTCTTCGTTTGGGCCGGACAGAGCCCCCACTTACTACTCTTCGTTTTGGGCCAATGAACGCTTCACCACCATCTCTCCAGACATACGGAGTGTCCCCATCAGAATAACTCAACTCACTGCAAGTATACCTGAACTGCATAAACTTTGTACTTCTGAACTGCTAACGCCTTGTTGACCCTCCTGATACCTAAGTTATGGCTGTATATAAACTCTCTAAATAAACCCCAACTAATCCTTCAACATACCTTCGTTCCTTCATCTGTAATTTGCCATAAGGTGTAACCACTTAACTACATAGTATGTATATAAGTCAGAAGCTGTGACCCTCTACAAAAACACTACTAGCTCACTGCCAAAGGTTTTAATAAAACAAATAAAAGCTGACCATTGTAAGCCCCCCTGTCTGTGTTTATCTCAACTCTCTAACTTCCACTTTGCTGCAAAGCTTGATGTGTTAAAGGAAGTTGAAAAATAGCAGATTTAAGCTGGCCATACGCTCTGGGATTTTTGTATGGTTCTTGATAAACTGGAGGAAATCTGCTATGTTGCTAAGCCTACCAATACTCTCCTACCAACTACTTTTGCTTGAAAAATTGAAGGAAAATGTCAGCCTATGTTTGGGTATTCTGAGAGCTGTCACCTAACAATAGACACAGCTGGAAAGGTGATTAACTGCCCCGTATCATGTGGATGGAAAAGTCTGTTAGATTTATTTTTATTTTTTTGCTCAGCCCACAGGCTGAATAAGTAAATCTAATGGCGTATGAACACCTTTACTGGCAGGATAAGGAAACTATGTTACAATGGATCTCAGAAAAACAATGACTGCTTTGGTAATGCTAGTGACAGACTAAATCATATACAGTATATACTTGAGTATAAGCCGATCCGAATATAAGCCAAGGCACCTAATTTTACCACAAAAAAATGGGAAATCGTATTGATTCGAGTATAAGTCTAGGGTGAGAAATGCGCAGCTACTGTAAGTGGAAAAGAGGGTCAACAATGCCCATTTGCTGCCTCACTGTGCCCATTTGCAGCCATAGGTCCCCCGAAAACTTGGTAGTTAAGGGTTCCTAGATGCCCCCTAGCTGCAGCCAAAATTTCGGGTCTCTGGATCCAAAGGGTCCCGAAATGACATTGCTGCAGATGGACACAGTTGACTGACTTTGGGGCCCTGTATCTCGGGGCCACTTGCTGCTAGGAACCCCTTATATATTATATGGATATGTTGTAGTGCTAGTTCCACTGGGTTTGCACACCAACTTTGGGGGACCTAGCACCAACTGGCCCCGAGATACGGGGCCCCAAAGTCGGGTCGGAAAATGTCAAGCACTTTTCTGCAGCAGAGAATGACATTTTCTGAACCGAATTTGGGGCCCCCTATCTCGGGGCCACTTAATGCTAGGAACCTCAAATTTGGATATGTTGTAGTGCAGATGGACACAGTTGACTGACTTTGGGGCCCTGTCTCTCAGGGGCCACTTGGTGCTAGGAACCCCATATATATAATTTCGATATGTTGTAGTGCTAGTTCCACTGGGTTTGCACACCAAATTTGGGGTTCCTAGCATCAAGTGGCCCCGAGATAGGGGGCCCCAAGGTCGGGTCGGAAAATGTCATTCTCTGCTGCAGAAAAGTGCTTGACTCGAGTATATAAGCCGAGGGGGGCACTTTCAGCACAGAAAAATGTGCTGAAAAACTCGGCTTATACTCGAGTATATACGGTATGTCATTTTTGATTTTGCCTTTAATAGCACTTTAATCCTCATTGGCAACATATTTAATATTTGTTAGCCTAATACACACGTGTACACACGAAGGGACTTTGTCCGCCGGACCTAGTCCAGTGGACAAACCGCTGGACTTTCTAGCTGGGCTTCGGCGGACTTGAAAGCGAACGGACTTGACCACACACGATCACGCTAAAAGTCCGGCGGTTCACGCGATGACGTACAGCACGTACGACGGGACTAGAAAAAGAAAAATACTAGAAAAAATACTTGCTACTGAGCATGCGTCCTTTTTGGTCCGCCGGACCATACTACAGACGGCCGCATTGTCCGCTGGACTGCCAAGTCCAGCGGATCATTTTAAAACAAAACTTAAAACCTAGTCCGCCGGACTTTTGGGAAAAAAAGTCAGTCGAAGGCCCACACACGATCGGACTGTCCGGCGGACTCGAGTCCAGCAGACAATCCCGTGGGAATGTCCCTTAGTGTGTACGCGGCATAATTCTCCAGTCATAGGAAGGTACTTCTTTAGAATATAGGCAATTTAACAAATTAAAAAAACTCAGAATATCGTAGAATTTTTTTTTTTTTTTTTAACCAAACAGTACATCCAAGCAACAAAAGCTGAACAAGACAATAGTTATTAACAGAGCCTATTTGTTTCTGAATATCTGAGTTTTCTCTGGAGTTTTCTTTTAAGTCACTTGATTCATTACTAATCCACATATGACAAGAGACTTTCAGAAATGTTTGTCCCTTAGCTTAAGTCACCTTACATGAAGAAATAAGTATGACAAGTTAAGCCAGTTTCACTTGTGACTGGCAATTACAGAAGCTTTATCAGGGCTATGACAGCTGTTTAACTATAGCGCTATGCAGTCTTCAAGTGACTATCACCAGCTTAGGCCAACTAAAGGCCAGATGGGATACACAAAACACAGCTTGCTGCCAGTATGTCAGTTTTATTTCAGCATCCTTTAGAATGAGCAATCAGAACAAGTGTGCAGAATTTTGAAAAGAGGAAAAATGTTCGGGAGTGATTTTTAGAAAGTCTATCCCATAAGTGTTATATTGCACCGTGCCAAGAACTGTTTATAGCATATCACTAAATGCATGTTAAGATTGCTGGAGATGTAGGTTATGGTTAGTCATGGCAAGAGGAGACGCTAAAACTGTGCTATGGAAGTTAAATAAAGTTAGCATTTAAATTAGGGGCTTTGCTGGACTCCAGCACCTGGATACTTTCTTTTGTAGCGGCGACTTTCAAGGTGTCCGCTATGTGGAAATTTAGTTTTTCTCCTCAGAACAGTAATGGGGTTTTGAGGGTTAATTGTGCAGGTTTAACTTTGACATCAGTTTGGCTGGGCTGTACTAGGGTTCTGCCGGGTCATGGGTACAGTTAGGTGCACATGACGGGTCTTGAACCAGGCCTGGTTGGACGTTTTGGGCATCAACATTCTCCGGAGCCAATCAGCGGGTGCGTCTGGCCCCGCTGGAGGGTCTGGGGAAGGGTACTTAAGGTGCTGAAGTCACGTGTTCGGCCTTAGCTGCCTGTTCCTGGATCTGGACCGGGGTAGCCCCTCGAGGGGTCCCGGGCCTGAGAGTGTTTGCCGTCCCGCAACATGATCAGTTTGACTAACCCCAAAGACCCGCTTGGTCTGGGGCAAGGATCCATCTGTTCCCGAGTCTCGGAACCGGCTGGTCCGAGGCGCAGTAACTGAGGGAGGATTCAAGGCGTCTGGGTGTGCTCTCAACTTGGAGGGGCATCGCAGCTCGTGTAAGCGACCGGGGGAGGACTCTTCGGAGGAGGGCTAATAAGCTGGCATCCCAAGAAGTGCCTGGTTGCTGGGTTGTTAAGGACATTAATGAATCCGCAGTTTCGCAGTACTGCCAAGGAGACAGAAAATGTTTCAGGTACTGAGAAAAGGTTCCTATTTCATTCTCGGTTGAGACTTTATTCATGGTCAGAGACTTTGCACGTTCCAGATCAAAGTGCTGACTGTCGTAATCTCTGGCTAGAGATTCGTTCAGCTTTGAAGCGCCCAGCTGCGAGTGGCTACTTTCTGGGTTTGTGTTAGAGACTTTCTAATTGTCAGCAGTTCAAGGTGCCTGAGTTTCTTCACCCTTACCCTCTGTTTCCATACGAGAGTGTGTTTGTTGGATGTTACCCCTGCAAATAAAAACCTTTCTAAAGGACTTTTATGGTGTCACTTCCAAAGTTGTTGGGTAATAACCCTGGGAACCCCTAGACCTGGAGGAACAAGCCAAGCGGAGGTAACCGGTAAGCCCAAAAGCCAAGGCCGCCCCACCGAGGGTTATGGCCGCTACACTTTTTAAGGCTCATACACACACACACACACACAAATACATGCTGATCAATCATAACTTTATGACCACCCACCTAATAATGAGTAAGTCCTTCTTTTGCCACCAAAACAGCCCTGACCTGTTGAGGACACCAATATTGTTTTCTTGTTTTTTCAGCACATTTCACAAATGCTTAGCGGATTGAGATCTGGAGAATTTGTAAGCAAGTGAACACTTTGAACTTGTAATGTGTTCCTCCAACCAGTCTTGAACCATTTTTACAGTGTGGCATGGTGCAGTCCAACTGTATTACATTATTTTTTGTCCTAGCAAAACGGAGGTTTTATTTTAAATTAACCCATGCCTCTTTTATATTAATTTAAATCAATAATTATCAATTCCCCTTTTTACAACTTCCTGAAATAAAATAATAAATACAGCCCATCCAAAGGCTTGCATGGAAAATGCATGCAAATTATACATAGCAGCGCTGTGTGAAAGAAGTAAACACAGGAAGCCACCTATTGAAGGCATATACTGTACATTAGACTAAAAGTGTACCTACACTCAAAAACACATCCAGAGTACAAATGATCATGAAGACCAGCCAACACAGTAACGGCGGGTTATTTTATGTAAATATTACTCCACAGTAGTCCTCTCCTAAACATTACAAAGCAGAGAGAGAGAAAGCTTGGTAGGATTTTGAAGCATGTAAAATGTACTTAAAAAGGTAACCAGCTATTTTTTTTATGTTATGCTAATGGAAACATGTAACAAATATAAAGTAGGTGTTATCCCAGTTTGGCTGCAAAATTATAAATATACTTTAAGCCTGTGAAGAGTGCCAACCAAAATGAATATTAACGTTTGAAATTGAGCATATAAAAGCTTAGTGTAAAAGACATAAAACAACTCTAGAATGGTAAAAAATCAGTTCACTTATTAAGTTCCTATTTATATTGTAGTGTTTCTGTATGCTCTGCTTTCACATACATTTTATACACACATTTTGGTGTGATTTATTACATTGTGATATGCATTTGTATTCCTTTTGGTATGTTTAAGGCACCCAAGTGCATCCGTACACACACACACACACACACACACACACTAAAAAGCACAACAAAAATAATGCAAACAAATATTTAAAAATGTACAGTAATTGCAAGATTTTCAGATCCCTATAGTGTAAATCGGGGGTTCAAAGTTTCAAAAGCACTCATAAAAACCAATTGTTTAAGATCATAAGAAGGTGAAGAGCTCCTTTTAAAGGGGTTGTAAAGGTTCGTTTTTTATTTTCTAAATAGGCTCCTTTAAGCTAGTGCATTGTTGGTTCACTTACTTTTCCTTCAATTTCCCTTCTAAATGTTTTGTTTTCTTTGTCTGAATTTCTCACTTCCTGTTCCTCCTCGGTAATAGACATGGGAACTGCCAAAAAATTCGTTTCGTTTCGTTTCGTCCCGTTTCGTATATAAAAAAATTCGTAATTCGTAATTCGTGTACGAAATTCCGTTCGAATTCGTACGAAATACGAAATTCGGACGAATCGTAATTTTTTTTACGAATCGTTAGTAAAGTTACGAATCGTTACGAATCGTTACGAATCGTTACGAATCGTTAACGCGGCTAATGAATTGTTGGTTCTCATAACACAGAGAACAATTCAAATCCAACTACAAATATCGAATTTCAATTTCAAGTTACGAATCGTTACGAATCGTTATGAATAGTTACGAATCGTTACGAATCGTTATGAATAGTTACGATTCGTTAGTAAATCCAACTACCAATATCGAATTTCAACTAATTTGAACGAAATTATTATAGCAGATATAACGAATGAATTCGAATGACAAAGTGTCATTTTTGCAGAAAAAAAAAAAGCGTAGGGGTCCCCCCAAATTCAATAACCAGGCCCTTCAGGTCTGGTATGGATATTAAGGGGGACCCCAGCCAAAAAAAAATAAAAAAAATGGCGTGGGGTCCCCCCCAAATATCCATACCAGACCCTTCAGGTCTGGGATGGATTTTAAGGGGAACCCCGGCCAAAAAAAAAAAAAAAATGGCGTGGGGTCCCCCTCAAAATCCATACCAGACCCTTTATCCGAGCACGCAACCTGGCAGGCCGCAGGAAAGGAGGGGGGGACGAGAGCGGCCCCCCCTCCCGCCTGAACCGTACCAGGCCACATGCCCTCAACATTGGGAGGGTGCTTTGGGGTCCCCCCCAAAGCACCTTGTCCCCATGTTGATGAGGACAAGGGCCTCATCCCCACAACCCTGGCCGGTGGTTGTGGGGGTCTGCGGGCGGGGGGCTTATCGGAATCTGGAAGCCCCCTTTAACAAGGGAACCCCCAGATCCCGCCCCCCCCCCTGTGTGAAATGGTAAGGGGGTACAAAAGTACCCCTACCATTTCACCAAAAAAGTGTCAAAAATGGTAAAAATGACAGGAGACGGTCTTTGAC
The DNA here is from genome assembly GCA_028564925.1 of Lithobates sylvaticus. NCBI lineage: Eukaryota > Metazoa > Chordata > Amphibia > Anura > Ranidae > Lithobates > Lithobates sylvaticus. Next base: position 24,155,295 of record CM053033.1, on the reverse strand, counting down.
AATTCCTTTATTAAAATCTTCTTTCTTCTGGTCTTCCTTTCTTCATCTTCTCCTTCCGGCATCTTCTTCCATCTTCTTCTTCCTTCGATTCGCTTCTTCTTCCTCCGGTCTTCTCGTCCTTCTCGTCCGGCGTCGTCCTTCTCGTCCGGCATCGTCGTCTCTTCTCGCAGGCCGCTCCTCGCAATGGGAGGCTCCCGCTCTGTGAGGCTTCGCTCCGGGTGACAGGTCTTTTATAACGAAGGCACCTGGTGACCCCGCCCCCTCTGACGCACGGGGACGTCATGTGGAATTCCCTATGGCTTTCCCCATGACGTCAGAGAGGGGGCGGGGTCACCGGGTGCCTTCGTTATACAAGACCTGTCACCCGGAGCGAAGCCTCACAGAGCGGGAGCCTCCCATTGCGAGGAGCGGCCTGCGAGAAGAGACGACGATGCCGGACGAGAAGGACGAGAAGACCGGAGGAAGAAGAAGCGAATCGAAGGAAGAAGAAGATGGAAGAAGATGAAGGAAGGAGAAGATGAAGAAAGGAAGACCAGAAGAAAGAAGAAAGAAGATTTTAATAAAGGAATTGTCAAAGACTGTCTCCTGTCATTTTTACAATTTTTGACGCTTTTTTGGTGAAATGGTAGGGGTACTTTTGTACCCCCTTACCATTTCACACAGGGGGGGGGGCCGGGATCTGGGGGTCCCCTTGTTAAAGGGGGCTTCCAGATTCCGATAAGCCCCCCGCCCGCAGACCCCCACAACCACCGGGCACGGTTGTGGGGATGAGGCCCTTGTCCTCATCAACATGGGGACAAGGTGCTTTGGGGGGACCCCAAAGCACCCTCCCAATGTTGAGGGCATGTGGCCTGGTACGGTTCAGGCGGGAGGGGGGGGCGCTCTCGTCCCCCCTCCTTTCCTGCGGCCTGCCAGGTTGCGTGCTCGGATAAGGGTCTGGTATGGATTTTATGGGGGACCCCACGCCATTTTTTTTGGCTAGGGTTCCCCTTAAAATCCATCCCAGACCTCAAGGGTCTGGTATGGATTTTGAGGGGGACCCTACGCTATTTTTTTTTTTTTGGCTGGGGGTCCCCCTTAATATCCATCCCAGACCTGAAGGGCCTGGTTATTGAATTTGGGGGGACCCCTACACATTTTTTTATCAATGACTTCAATGAATGACAGTTCTCTGTATTACGGATCCAACAATTCATTTGCCGGCAATAGCTGCGACTCGATTTTAAATAGTTTTTTTTTCCTGCAAAAATGACACTGCAGGAACAGTTCCCTATATTAGATATACTGAATCTCGAATCATTCGAAGCATTCGTTATATCCGCTATTATAATTTCTTTCCTGTTAGTTGAAATTACATATTTGTTAGTTGTGGTATTCGAATTGTTCTCTGTATTGCGGGAATCGGCAATTAGCCGCGAGTGATTTTAAATGTCTTTTTTTCCTGCAAAAATGACACATTGTACAGAGAGAGTTCTAAACACGGGAAACATGACCCCCTTCATAGGCATACTATAGAGTATATAGTATATAGAAGGGCGCAGGTTTCCCGTGTTTAGAACTCTCTCTGTACAATGTGTCATTTTTGCAGGAAAAAAAGACATTTAAAATCACTCGCGGCTAATTGCCGATTCCCGCAATACAGAGAACAATTCGAATGTTGTATTGTAACTAACAAATATGTAATTTCAACTAATATGAAAGAAATTATAATAGCGGATATAACGAATGCTTCGAATGATTCGAGATTCAGTATATCTAATATAGAGAACTGTCTCTGTACAATGTGTCATTTTTGCAGGAAAAAAAAAACTATTTAAAATCGAGTCGCAGCTATTGCCGGCAAATGAATTGTTGGATCCGTAATACAGAGAACTGTCATTCATTGAAGTCATTGATAAAAAAATGTGTAGGGGTCCCCCCAAATTCAATAACCAGGCCCTTCAGGTCTGGGATGGATATTAAGGGGGACCCCAGCCAAAAAAAAAAAAAAAATGGCGTAGGGTCCCCCTCAAAATCCATACCAGACCCTTGAGGTCTGGGATGGATTTTAAGGGGAACCCTAGCCCAAAAAAATGGCGTGGGGTCCCCCATAAAATCCATACCAGACCCTTATCCGAGCACGCAACCTGGCAGGCCGCAGGAAAAGAGGGGGGGACGAGAGCGGCCCCCCCTCCCGCCTGAACCGTACCAGGCCACATGCCCTCAACATTGGGAGGGTGCTTTGGGGTCCCCCCCAAAGCACCTTGTCCCCATGTTGATGAGGACAAGGGCCTCATCCCCACAACCGTGCCCGGTGGTTGTGGGGGTCTGCGGGCGGGGGGCTTATCGGAATCTGGAAGCCCCCTTTAACAAGGGGACCCCCAGATCCCGGACCCCCCCCCCCCTGTGTGAAATGGTAAGGGGGTACAAAAGTACCCCTACCATTTCACCAAAAAAGTGGCAAAAATGGTAAAAATGACAGGAGACGGTCTTTGACAATTCCTTTATTAAAATCTTCTTTCTTCTGGTCTTCCTTTCTTCATCTTCTCCTTCCGGCATCTTCTTCCATCTTCTTCTTCCTTCGATTCGCTTCTTCTTCCTCCGATCTTCTCGTCCTTCTCGTCCGGCGTCGTCCTTCTCGTCCGGCATCGTCGTCTCTTCTCGCAGGCCGCTCCTCGCAATGGGAGGCTCCCGCTCTGTGAGGCTTCGCTCCGGGTGACAGGTCTTGTATAACGAAGGCACCTGGTGACCCCGCCCCCTCTCTGACGTCATGGGGAAAGCCATAGGGAATTCCACATGACGTCCCCGTGCGTCAGAGGGGGCGGGGTCACCAGGTGCCTTCGTTATAAAAGACCTGTCACCCGGAGCGAAGCCTCACAGAGCGGGAGCCTCCCATTGCGAGGAGCGGCCTGCGAGAAGAGACGCCGATGCCGGACGAGAAGGACGACGCCGGACGAGAAGGACGAGAAGATCGGAGGAAGAAGAAGCGAATCGAAGGAAGAAGAAGATGGAAGAAGATGCCGGAAGGAGAAGATGCCGGAAGGAGAAGATGCCGGAAGGAGAAGATGAAGAAAGGAAGACCAGAAGAAAGAAGATTTTAATAAAGGAATTGTCAAAGACCGTCTCCTGTCATTTTTACCATTTTTGCCACTTTTTTGGTGAAATGGTAGGGGTACTTTTGTACCCCCTTACCATTTCACACAGGGGGGGGGCCGGGATCTGGGGGTCCCCTTGTTAAAGGGGGCTTCCAGATTCCGATAAGCCCCCCGCCCGCAGACCCCCACAACCACCGGCCAGGGTTGTGGGGATGAGGCCCTTGTCCTCATCAACATGGGGACAAGGTGCTTTGGGGGGGACCCCAAAGCACCCTCCCAATGTTGAGGGCATGTGGCCTGGTACGGTTCAGGCGGGAGGGGGGGCCGCTCTCGTCCCCCCCTCCTTTCCTGCGGCCTGCCAGGTTGCGTGCTCGGATAAAGGGTCTGGTATGGATTTTGAGGGGGACCCCACGCCATTTTTTTTTTTTTTTTTTTGGCCGGGGTTCCCCTTAAAATCCATCCCAGACCTGAAGGGTCTGGTATGGATATTTGGGGGGGACCCCACGCCATTTTTTTTTTTTTTTTTTGGCTGGGGTCCCCCTTAATATCCATACCAGACCTGAAGGGCCTGGTTATTGAATTTGGGGGGACCCTACGCTTTTTTTTTTTTTTCTGCAAAAATGACACTTTGTCATTCGAATTCATTCGTTATATCTGCTATAATAATTTCGTTCAAATTAGTTGAAATTCGATATTGGTAGTTGGATTTACTAACGATTCGTAACTATTCATAACGATTCGTAACGATTCGTAACTTGAAATTGAAATTCGATATTTGTAGTTGGATTCGAATTGTTCTCTGTGTTATGAGAACCAACAATTCATTAGCCGCGTTAACGATTCGTAACGATTCGTAACGATTCGTAACTTTACTAACGATTCGTAAAAAAAAATTTCGTATTCCGTACGGAATTCGTAAAAAAAAAAATTCGTACTACAGATTCGTAAATTCGTACGAATTTCGAAAAATTCGTACGAATTACGAATTCGTACGAAACGAATCGCACATGTCTACTCGGTAAGCTGTTCTGACTGACTAAACACTGCTTGGATGATGGTGTGAAGTTTACTGAGGAGAAACAGGAAGTGATAAATTCAGACAAAGAAAAAGGGAAATTGTAGGAAAAGGTAAGTGAACCAACAATGCACTAGCTTAAAGGAACCTATTTAGAAAATAAAAAAAAAACCTTTACAACCCCTTTAAAGAGATGTATGTTTTTTTTTTTTTAAGAATCATACTTACCTAGGTGGATGCTGCATCTGTCCCCCAGCACCTCTAACTCTGAGAACTGAGAGATCGAACACCACCAATCACTTGGTTCTCATAGTTCCCTGAGCAGAGAGCTGCTGACTGTCAGTCAGCAGCTCTTTGCTCTGCCCTCCACTGGAGCGCTGGGCTGTGGAAGGATCAGGGATCATCTGGCTCAGGCTCTCACTGGCTTGCTGAAAGGCTGAGCCGGGTGCCAGTCCAGACATGTTGGCAAATCCCGACTTCATTGTCGTGATCTTGCCCGAGCCTGGACCACCTCTTTGACGTCAGCCTACAGCAGGTATCAGCCCGCTGTCTGCTGAAAACAGGTCACAGGAGTATAGAACGTACTGCACTCGAGTGATCCACAGGAGAAGTACAGCTAAACAAGCTTTGGCAGTACTTCTCCTTTAGGTATAATTGGCACAGACAGATCAGACCCTTTACAAGTGTGGTTTCCTTGCAGGTGCTATACATCTGTAGTATCTCTGTGAACCATAAATATTTCCTTATGGCCGTGTTGATCATTCACATTATGCAGTAATTATAATCCATAAAGTAAATGATACAGGATATAACAGAAAGAAGCATCTGTCTCTCTTGTCCAGATGAGTCACTATGCAAAATTACCAGTGAACTCACATTGCAGATCTTGAGCACCTGGTTTTAATGTTTTTGATTGTAAGCTATAGCGGTACACGCACACTTAAGTTAACATTTAGGAATCAGCTCCCTGCTGAGGTAAGGGCTTGAGATACAGAGTCGGATGTCCTGTGTATCTCAACGGTGCTCGATAGTTCTCGTCGGCTTTCAGCCGCTCTCGTCAGCTTTCGGCCGTTCTCGTCGGCTTTCGGCCGCTCCCGGCTGTTCTCGCCGGCTCACGCGGGACTGCGAGAGCTGACGAGAATGGCCGAAAGCGGCCGAAGGCCTCAGAGAACGGCCGACAGCGGCCGAAAACCTCAGAGAACGGCTGAAAGCGTCCGAAAGCCTCCGAGATCGGCCGAAAGCCGCGAGAATGCCCTACAGGCTCAGAATCGGCAGGGGATCGGTGTATAACACGCACCCACGATTTTCGTGTTATACGCCGATAAATACGGTAACTAAAGGCACATTTTTTCTTTCGTTTTGGATAGAACGGAGAAGGATTGGAATACTTGTCAGGTTTTTATTGCTGCCTATGCCTCTTTTTGGGAGATTTAAACCTCTCTATTTGTCATGTTTACTGTTATCACCAAAAGTAAGAGAAAATTCCACAATTTTGGGTCGTCATCAGAACAGGTATAGAAATTACATTTTTGATTGGGACACTAGACCAGACCTGACAGGGGTTATAAACCTCCCTCACTCTAGTTGAGCCTTTAGTTCTACTTTAACCTTCTTCCTGGCAATTTTTGAAATGTTATTTTTGTGTAGAGCAGAGAAAACTTAACCACTTCATCCCCGGAAGGTTTTACCCCCTTTTTGCGATACGACACTGCGTTGCTTTAGCTGACAATTACGCGATGTACCCAAATAAAAAAAATTCTCACGAATAGAACTTTCTTTTGGTGGTATTTGATCACCTCTGCGGTTTTTATTTTTTTGCGTTATAAACAAAAAGAGTGGCAAAACAATATTTTTTTACTTTCTGCTATAAAACACATCCAATAAAAAAATTTAAAAAATCTAATTTCTTCATCACTTTAGGCTCCTTTCACACAGACGGTCCGTTCAGGTCCCTGTCAGTTTTTTAGGCGGACCTGAACGGACACTCCATAGACCTCTATGGAGGGACGGATGTCAGCTGTGACATGTCCGCTGACATCCGACCCGCTCTGATCCGAAAAAAGTGTGACGGAGGAAAACCCTATTTTTCCATCTGTCTGCGGATCAGATCGGGTGACGACGAACTCTACGGTCCGTCGTCATCCGATCCACCATAGAGGAGAGCGGTGCTCTGACAGGTCCGTCCCTGCACAGAGTGCAGAGACAGACCTGTCATCTTCCTGCTCAGCGGGGATCGACGGAGCGAGCTGGCTCCGTACACGGACACGTCCATGTGAAAGAGCCCTTAGGCCAATATGTTTTCTGCTACATACAGTATTTTTGGTAAAAAAAATCCCAATAAACATATATTGATTGGTTTGCGCAAAAGTTATTGTGTCTTCAAACTTTTTTTTTTTATGGCATTTTTATTTATTTATTTATTCTTACTAGTAATCACGATCAGCATTTTTTAGCAGGACTGTGACATTACGGCGGACAAATCAGACACCTGACGTTTTTGACACTTTTTTGTAGAACCAGTGACATTATTACAGGGATCAGTGCTAAAAATATTCACTGTTACTGTACAAATGCCACTGGCAGGGAAGGGGTTAACACCAGGGGGCGATCAAAGGGTTAACTAACTGTGTGGGGGATGGACTGACTGGGCGAACACAGAGATCCATGTTCTTGCTTACTGATCACTGTGTTCTCCCCTGACAGAAAGGTGATCTGCCTTTGTTACATAGGCAGATCGCCATTCTGCCTCTCTGGGGAATGATCGGTGGGTCCCGGCGGACATGATGACCTACTGATTTGCTCCCCCTCTGACCAATCAGCATGCATGTGCCCCCGATGTCTATAGGACTAAATGATGTACAGGTACGTCGTTTTGCGCAATAGAGCCGCTCCGCCACAGTATATCTGCGGTAGGCGCTCTTTAACCACTTCAATACCGGCCACCATCATATGACATCCACAAGGTGGATCTCCCATCCTGGGTGGACGTCATATAACGTCCTCCTATTCCAGGCCTTCTAGGGGGCGCGCGCGCCACCCGCAACGTCGTTTGGGACCCGGTGCACGTGCCCAGCGGCCACGATGTCCGCCGGGAACCCGCGATTGCCCGGGAAAACAGCGGGACCATGGAGCTGTGTGTGTAAACACACAGCTCTACGTCCTGTCACTGGAGAGGAGACCGATGATGTGTTCCAAGTACAGAGGAACACCGATCGGTCTCCTCCCCTTGTGAGTCCCCTCCCCCTACAGTTATAATCACTTGCAGGGAACATATATTAACCCCTGCAGCGCCCCCTAGTGTTAACCCCTTCCCTGCCAGTCACATTTACACAGTAATCAGTGCAATTTCATAGCAACGATCGCTGTGTAAATGTGAATGGTCCCAAAAATGTGTCAAAAGTGTCCGAAGTGTCCGCCGCAAAGTCGCAGTCATGAAAAAAATCGCAGATCACCGCCATTACTAGTAAAAAAATAAAAAAATAAAAATGCAATAAGTCTATCCCCTATTTTGTAAACGCTATAACTTTTGCGCAAACCAATCATCAAATAAACGCTTATTGAAATTTTTTTTACCAAAAATATGTAGAAGAATACGTATCGGCCTAAACTGAGTAAAACATTTTTTTTTTTTAAATGTAATATTTATTATAGCAAAAAGAAAAAAATATTGTGTTTTTTTCAAAATTTTTGCTCTTCTTTTGTTTATGGCGCAAAAAATAAAAACCGCAGAGGTGATCAAATACCACCAAAAGAAAGCTCTATTTGTGGGGAAAAAAAGGACATCAATTTCGTTTGGGTGCAATGTCGCACGACCGCGCAATTGTCAGTTAAAGCGACGCAGTGCCAAATCGCAAAAAGTGCTCTGGTACGGAAGGGGGTAAAATCGCCCAGGGCTGAATCGGTTAAGCGGTTAAAATTTCCCTTAGGTTTTTTTTTGGCTGTGCTGCCATTGGAGACAATTTCCCTCACTTCCTGTTTCTGTAACAACAACTATATAAGACGTGGGGCTGTGGTGGTAATCAGGACAGTAAGACATGGAAGGCAATAAAAATTACCAAAGTTTTACCCCTTCACAGTGTTAAAATGTGTTTTGTCCCTGTTGGTAAGATTTATCATCAATTCCTGTCCTGACGTCTAATCCAATAGGGGCATCGACTGCAATTAGAACCAGATAGAGGCCATGTTTTGCTCCCTACAAAAGTAAATTAAATGTTTTGGGGTTGAACTTTAGGGAGTAGTGAAGTATAAGCCCTCGTACACAAGGTGGGAAATTCCAATCACAAAATCCGTCCGTTTTTTTCCGACGGATTTTGTCCGACACTGGTGTTGCATACACACGGTTGGACAAAGTTGTTGGACAATCCGATGGTTCCGAACGCGGTGACGTTCGTTGCATATGACGGAACTACGTAGAGGCTAGTAACCAATAGCTTTGGACTCTTAATTTGATCTGAGCATGCGTGGCACTTTGTCCGTCGGAATTCTCTACACACGATCGGAAAAAGTCAGATCGGATTTTATTGTCGGAAAATTTGAGATCCTGCTGTCGGAAATTCCAACGGAAAAAGTCAGTTACACGGTTGGATTTTCCGACAACATAATCCGATCTGACTTTTTCCATCGGAATATCCGAGCGTGTGTAAAAATTGCCAATTAAGCATTGCTGGCACCATAATATTATTGTGGGCTATCAAGTATTGTAATGATGATGTACAGTGGTGTGAAAAAGTGTTTGCCCCCTTCCTCATTTCCTGTTCCTTTGCATGTTTGTCACACTTAAGTGTTTCGGAACATCAAACCAATTTAAACAATAGTCAAGGACAACACAAGTAAACACAAAATGCAATTTGTAAATGAAGGTGTTTATTATTAAAGGTGAAAAAAAATCCAAACCATCATGGCCCTGTGTGAAAAAGTGATTGCCCCCCTTGTTAAAACATACTATAACTGTGGTTGTCCACACCTGAGTTCAATTTCTCTAGCCACACCCAGGCCTGATTATTGCCACACCTGTTCACAATCAAGGCATCACTTAAATAGGAGCTGCTTGACACAGTAAGGTCCACCAGAAGATCCTTAAAAGCTACACATCATGCCGAGACCCAAAGAAATTCAGGAACAATTGAGAAAGAAAGTAATTGAGATCTATCAGTCTGGAAAGGGTTATAAAGCCATTTCCAAAGCTTTGGGAATCCAGCGAACCACAGTGAGAGCCATTATCCACAAATGGCGAAGACATGGAACAGTGGTGAACCTTCCCAGGAGTGGCCGGCCGCCCAAAATTACCCCAAGAGCGCAGCGACGACTCATCCAAGAGGTCACAAAAGACCCCACAACAACGTCCAAGGAACTGCAGGCCTCACTTGCCTCAGTTAAGGTCAGCGTTCATGCCTCCACCATCAGGAAAAGACTGGGCAAAAATGGCCTGCATGGCAGAGTTCCAAGGAGAAAACCACTGCTGAGCAAAAAGAACATCAAAGCTCGTCTCAATTTCTCCACAACACATCTTGATGATCCCCAAGACTTTTGGGACAACATTCTGTGGACCGATGAGACAAAAGTGGAACTGTTTGGAAGGTGTGTGTCCAAGTATATCTGGCGTAGAAGGAACACTGCATTTCAGAAAAAGAACATTATACCAACAGTAAAATATGGTGGTGGTAGTGTGATGGTCTGGGGCTGTTTTGCTGCTTCAGGACCTGGAAGACTTGCCGTGATAAAAGGAACTATGAATTCTGCTGTCTACCAAGAGATCCTGAAAGAGAATGTCCGACCATCTGTTCGTGTACTCAAGTTGAAACGAACTTGGGTTCTGCAGCAGGACAATGATCCTAAACACACCAGCAAGTCCACCACCGAATGGCTGAAGAAAAATAAAATGAAGACTTTGGAGTGGCCTAGCCAAAGTCCTGACCTGAATCCTATTGAGATGTTGTGGTATGACCTTAAAAAGGCCGTTCATGCTCGAAAACCCTCTAATGTAACTGAATTAGGACAATTCTGCAAAGATGAGTGGGCCAAAATTCCTCCAGGACGCTGTAAAAGCCTCATTGCACGTTATCGCAAACGCTTGGTTGCAGTTGTTGCTGCTAAGGGTGGCCCAACCAGTTATTAGGTTTAGGGGGCAATCACTTTTTCACACAGGGCCATGATGGTTTGGATTTTTTTTCACCTTTAATAATAAACACCTTCATTTACAAATTGCATTTTGTGTTTACTTGTGTTGTCCTTGACTATTGTTTAAATTGGTTTGATGTTCCGAAACACTTAAGTGTGACAAACATGCAAAGGAACAGGAAATGAGGAAGGGGGGCAAACACTTTTTCACACCACTGTATCTGTAAAAATGTTGAATTTCCTGTGCAAAAATATATTTAAATAGGGAGCAATGCGATGAGATGTTTACATTTAGTCAACCACATGAGGAAACCACTGTAGGTGTGCACCAATCTCATTGAACGCCATTATAGTAATAACTAGTGTGTATCAAATATGCTATCATGTCTAATGCCACGTACGCACGGTCGGAATTCTCGTCGGAAAAAGCTCTGATGGTTTTCCCGTCGGAGTTTCGACAGAATTTCACTCTAATGCCCCATACACACGTCAGAAATTCCAACCACAAAATCCGTCAGATTTTTTCCTACAAGATTTTGTCCGACACTGGTGTTGCATACACGCAGTCTGACAAAGTTGACGGAAAATCCGATCATCCTGAACGTGGTGACGTTCGTTGCGTACGACGGGACTACGTAGAGGCTAGTAGCCAATAGCTTTGGTCTTGTAATGTGATCTGAGCATGCGTGGCACTTTGTCCGTCGGAATTCGCTACACACGATTGGAAAAAGTCCAATAGGTCTTTGTTGTCGGAAAATTTGAGCGCAGGAGATAAAACTTTGTCCGTCGTAAAATCCGACGGAAAAAGTCCGATGGAGCCTACACACGGTCGGATTTTCTGACAACATTGTCCGATAGGACATTTTCCGTCGGAAAAATCCGACCGTGTGTATGGGGCAAAACTGTCTTGCCTACACACGGTCACACCAAATTCCGACGGTCAATAACACCACGGCATACAGCACGTTCGACTGCACTATAAAAGGATAGTTTAATGCTTCTGAGCATGCGTCAAATTGTTTCCAAACATGCGTCGGAATTTTGCGTGTCGGAATTGCATACACACGATCGGAAAATCCGATAGAAAAGTTTTCCGTCGGAAAAATTAAGAACAGGTTCTCAATCCAAAGTCCGTCGGAAATTCCGACAGAAAAAGACAGATGGGCATACACGCGGTCGGAAAATCCGATGAAAATCTCCCATCGGACTGTTTCCATCGGAAATTCCGACCGTGTATACGCGGCATAAGTGTAAGCAGTTGCAGTCTTGCTGGCAAACTTACAAGTTTATTATATTACACACAACTGGCTGAACTAGTAAATCAAAAGCTAGCTGGGTGCCTCTAATAGTCAGCTTGATATATAGACACTCCTGTGTGTAACATTACCCAATAAATAACTTCAGATGAAGCAGATAAAATTGTCTTGTGATGTACATATCATTGTGCTGTAAACCATTGAGAGAATCAAGTGTTTACTGTAATATTTTATCAAATTTGTTGATTTAATTAAACAATAGCAGGTTTTGTGAACTATTTCACGTTTCCAAGAGTTATATATCCCCCATAACATTATTAACCCGATCACTGACTATAAAATATTGCAAAATTGTTTAAATAATAAATAAATCTTTATAACACCTAAACTTTAGATGTCATTGTTACCATGTACTACTGACGATGGTCAACAAGCCTGAAACAGCAGTATGCACGTTGGCTTATGTATCCGGGTGTCCGGTGCGATGTGCTGCCATGTGTTGAAACGTGTTGTTGTGTGTTGCATTGCATAAAAATACAGACCTGCACTTGTATGGTGTATACATGGCACATAGAGAACAATTGTTTTCTCAGTGTCCTTGCATTGAGTTTGCATTGATCTAGGTGATCAACACAGCTTACTGCAACTGTTGTGAACAGTGATGGAAGTAACTCAGTTAAAATAAACGGAGTTACTTAATGCAGTTACTTTAGAGGGTAACGAGTAATCTAACTGATTACTCTTCCCCTCATGGTAACGCCGTTCCCATTACTTGGGCGGCGTTACTTCAATTACATCTACCGCCCGGAAGGCCCGCTGTGAGCGTGCTGCCTGGCCGTTCGTTCCGCCGCGGGGAGGGGGGCTTTCGCCCGCTGAGCTGAGAAGAGGCTGAGACTCAGAGAGGCTGTCTGGATCGCCCCATCCCGCCCCACCTATCCAGAGAGAGAGAATGTAGGGAGAAGGGGCGGACACTGAAAAATTAAGTCAGCTGACACCAATCGAGTGAAGGGGAGGGTCTCTCTCTCTCTCCATGAGGTAAGGCATTCAAGTAAGTGACTGTCTGACGATTCGAATTGCAGTGCAATCGATCCATCCCAAGTCCTCCACCACCTCTGCTTCTTACTGATCCCATCCCTACCCACCCACCATCACTTCTACAACAGAGGTGATGGGGGGGATAGGGTAGGGATGAGATCAGTGGTGGTGGGGTATTGGATCAGTAAGAGGCAGAGGTGGTGGTGGGAGAAGATGGCACCACCACGGCTGCCACCCCCTAGTACCACCGCTGCCTGCCACCCCCCAAGTACACCACCGCTGCCACCCCCCCAAGTACCACCGCTGCCACCCCTCAAGTACTGTACACCACCACCACTGCCACCCCCCAAGTACACCACCACCACCACTGCCACCCCCCCAAGTACCACCGCTGCCACCCCTCAAGTACCACCGCTGCCACCCCCCAAGTACTGTACACCCCCACCACTGCCACCCCCCAAGTACACCACTGCCACCCCCCCTAGTACCACCGCTGCCACCCCTCAAGTACCACCGCTGCCACCCCTCAAGTACCACTGCTGCCACCCCTCAAGTACCACCGCTGCCACCCCCTCAAGTACCACTGCTGCCACCCCTGTCACAGTTACTTTTCTGAGTAACTAATTACTTTTCCAATGTAGTATCCGAGTTACTAACGCAATTACTTTTTGGGAGAAGTAATTTGTAACTTAACAAATTACTTTTTTAAAGTAAGATGACCAACACTGGTTGTGAATGAGCGAATGCATGATACGTTCACCTAAAGTATAAGTATAAAAAATATTTTTCTATGGCAGCACAGTGGTGTAGTGGTTAGCACTTTCACCTGGCAGCAATAGGGTCACTGGTTCAAATCCCGACCACAACACCCTCTGCCTGGAGTTTGCATGTTCTCCCTGTGCCTGCGTGGGTTTCCTCTAGGTACTCCGGTTTCCTCCCACAGACATGCTGGTAGGTTAATTAGATCCTGTCAATAAAATTGGCCAAATATATGTATGTTGTATGTGTTTGTAAGCGTGTCAGGACCCCACAGGGCAAGGACCGCACTATACCACAGATTGACACCAGTGGAAAAAGCGCCCTGAGGCGATTCAGTTCGCATAGGTAGCGCTATACAAGTCATTCATTCATTCATGGCTACCAGCTTGAAAAAAAATGTCCATTTGTCCTAAATCAGTCAGGGACGTTTCACACTGCCACTCTCCAGTTTGGCCACAGCGTGGCGTGGGTGCGGCGCAGTACATTCATGGTTTTTGTGCGGGTTACCAATGGTTTTCCATAGACTTTTATTAGATGGGGCATTTTTGGAGCTTTTTCTGAAAGTGCACCAAAGATGCAGCCTGCAGCACTTTTGGTGCACTTTCAGAAAATGCACCAAAAGTGCCTAATGGAAGTCTGGGAAAGCGCAGGTAAGCGGCACAAAAACAGCATGTACACTGTGCTGCACACACTACAGCCAAGCTGCAGCACAACAGTGTAAAAGAGCCCTTATGCGGCGTACACACGGTCGGAATTTCTGATGGAAACAGTACGATGTGTGTATGCCCAACGGTTTTTTTCTGTCGGAATTTCCGACGGACTTTGAATTGAGAACCTGTTCTCAATTTTTCCGACGGAAAACCTTTCTATCAGATTTTCCGATCGTGTGTATGCAATTCCGACACGCAAAATTCCGACGCATGCTCGGAAACAATTCGACGCATGCTCGGAAGCATTAAACTTCCCTTTTATAGTGCTGTCGGACGTGTTTTATGCCGCTGTGTTATTGACCGTCGGAATTTGGTGTGATCGTGTGTAGGCAACACAGCTTGAGCAGAGTTTTTTCCGACGAGAATTCCGATCGTGTGTACGCGGCATTAGAATAGCACTAATTGGCTCTCAGCTCTAGAACTCTGGATTTATTCTTCACAAGAAAAATCATCTGCATAAAGTTTCTTACTCAAAAATAGGTTAGCATGCGGTATAAATATGACCCTGGCTTGTATCTCAAATGTTATATCTGATCCTAACACTTAAAGCTTAACTAAACCCAAAAAACTAAAAATTTTATATATTGCAGTTTTCCAGTTTTCTTAGATGTATTGTCTGCATTTGTTTATTTTTTCAGGCCAAGAATTTTTTTTGGAGGAATACAATATCCTTGCCCTGTGAACATAAAAAAAGCACAAACAATCTTAAAGGGGTTGTAAACCCATTACAACAACTTTATGGAACAGGTAAGCCTATAATTAGGCTTACTTGTAGCTACCCTGGATAGCTCCTAAACCTGCACGGTTTAGGGGATATGCCCCGTCCCCTGCATGTGCCGATGTCACATGTCGGAGCTGCAATACACGGAAGTAACCCTCGGGAGCGATGAGAGTTGAAAAAGAGCTGAAATACCGAAACAGCATTTTTAGCGCCACATCCCTTAGAACAATACATATTGGAAAATTTGGGTATGGGGCTTTTAAAGCGCAAATACAGAGATTGATATAAAAATATAAATTTATTTGAACAATTAGCAAAAAAAAAAAACATATATATAATTAATTTCATGAATGAATGAATGAATGAATAATTTTTATAGCGCTACAATGCGAACCAAATCGCCTCACTGAAAATACATCACTGAATGCATATGAAAATTTGCAATGTCGATAAGTCTCTACATGTTTCACCTTGATAAGGCTTCTTCAGGAGAACTGCTAGTATCGCAAATGCTATAGTCACTATAATAAGAAAACAAAACATCAAAACAATCAACACAAACAAACACAATAAATCATAATCAAACAAATAACAGCCATAGAAGACACCAGGAAGGCAAAGATTGACCTCATGAGCTGACCTGTGCAATCAGGAGAATTAACTTGCAATCCACAGACAGTTGGGTAAAGAAGGGTTCAATATCGATGAAGCCACAGAGAGAGATAAATTATCCAAGACGTTCACATCTTAGAATCCATCTGTTAGGTTTGAGAAGGAGAAAAAGAAGGTTACTTAAATGGCACTAGAATAACATCACCAAATAAGAATATCGCATATATAATATATGATATATAATATATATATGTGTAAACACCCAATTTAAAACACCTACCAAAGATCTTATTTAGAAAAAAATAAATCCCAAGAGAGAAGGAAAACCGCCAAGTACGTCCCTTCCAAAAATCTTTCAACAATAAATATTTACGAGGGACCACTATAGAGTAATAGTAGGGAACCCATCAATTTAAAGACCTACAGTACTACATCTCCCCATAGGATATGGTTATTACCTGAATAAAAAGTTGGTTCCTCCAAATTGATTTTTCCGGAAAGATCATCCAAAGGAAGTGGTAAACTGCGGGTATGGAAACCAAAATTCCCCTCTAAAAAGATAACAGGGACGTTCTCCTATTAGAGAGAGGGAGAGAGAGGGAGAGGAGAGAGAGAGGGGGGGGAGGGGGGAGAGAGGGAGAGAGAGACCGACCTTAATTGTTCTGATCCACGGGCGGCCGTCCACTTCTCCTGGTCTCCTCGTGCAGTGGGCGGGGCGAATGGAAAGAGAAATCAGCGCCGCACAGGCCGAAAGGAACTACTCAGCGTTCTCATGCATGCTCCTCCCCTCACTCAGGCAGACAGGCATTTCAGTGAGCGGTGCCGGATGCATGCATTGCAAAGTGCGGCGGCCGCAGCTGCTGTGTATTTTGCCAACCAAGCCCTGAGTTAAAAGCGGCCCCAGGACTGGCACCTCCAGGGGCGGACTGAGCCGGCCCGGGCCCCCCCCTGCACGGGGCCCTCAGGCGGCCACCGAATCACTGAATGGTCAGTCCATCCCTGGTGGATTCTTTAGTGTCCATACAACTCAGCTCCCAGGCTCTTACCGAGTAGCCAGCTTGTTGGCCCTCCTCCGAAGAGTCCTCCCCTGGTCACTTGTACGAGTTGCCGTGTCCCTCCAATACCGAGAGCACACCGGGACGCCCCAGAATCCTCCTTCAGTTACTGGGCCTTGAACTAGCCAGTTCCGAGACTCGGGAACAGACGGATCCCTTCCCCAGACCATTAGGGCCTCTGGGGTTGGTCGGATTGACCATACTTGCGGGACGGCAAACGCTCCTAGGACCGGGACCCCTCGCGGGGCTGTCCCTGACCAGAACCAGGAACCAAAAGCTACGGCCGAACCCCAAACACGTGACTTCAGAACCTTAAGTACCCCTTCCCAGACTACGCAGCAGGGCCAGACGCGCCCACTGATTGACTCCGGGAAAAATCGGTACCCAAGATGTCCAACCAGGTCTTGTTCTAGGCCCGTTCACTGCACCTATGACCAGGCGGAACCTTAGCCCAGCCAGACTGATGCCAAAGTAAACCTGTACAATTAACCCTCAGAACTCCATTACAGTTCTGGGGAAAAAACTAAATTTCCACTTTCCACTGCTTCTTTGCAGTCTTTGAACAATCATTGGTTAAACAGAAAAGGAACTTCTTTGGTCTGTCTTGATAATAAATGCTGGAAAAACATTATTGCTTCAAACCAAAATGTATGCCTGCGCTGGAATGTGTTTGACTTTAATAAGTTTAATGTTCGGCTGTATAGACTTTGTAAGAAGTAAATGAAGTGAAAAATCATAATGACTTTAGTATAAATTAGTAGGCATTAAAATTAATGTGCTTTGTTGATATAATCAGTGAGTAATTAAGGAAAGCCAGTGCAGCTCATTGGCCCCTTTTCTATCTGAGATACAGAAGAACGGTTAATGTATTTAACTTGGTATTTCATTTGGAAGGGGTTTGTGGTTGTTACTGCAAAAAGCAAAGCTTATATTTACTATAATGGCAATTGTAGGCCAGTGCTTAGGGCAGCAGGTTGCGGGGGAACACCAAATTGTAAAATCTACACACTAAGATAGCTTTAAAAAAATAAAAATAAAAATTCTATCTAATGGCTACCTCTGAACATTTGCAGCTAACATTAGCAGGAGAGATTTAGAGATAATGGGTGTAAAGGATGTTGAGAAGAGTCAAAAAACATGAAGCCTTCTCCTCTTCTCAATAGTGAATAAATTAAGTTCCTCTAATCTTTCTTCATAGCTGAGTTTCTCCATGCCTCTTATCAGTTTGGTTGCCCTTCTCTGCACTTTCTCCAGTTCCCTGATATCCTTTTTGAGAACTGGTGCCCAAAACTGAACTGCATATTCCAGATGAGGTCTTACTAATGATTTATACCCCGACACATTTCCTGGACATTGTCCACTTCTTCATGAGCCATCAGTATCTTTGTGTACAGAGAGCAATCTATTTAAAATGCAGTCATTTCCTTCCACTAAGCCGCAATCAGAACATTTCATCTGGAATCTTCCAAAAGGAGGCGCTATACATGTTCTTCAAGGAACATCAATCTGATGTACCTAAGAGAATACCTCATTACCAAGCTTATGAGTGCTCACATCAGGAACCTTCCAGCTATTATAGATTTCTTTCCATCCAGAAAAACATATCTCTAATATATGATAATGTTCCCAAAAAGGGCCAGATAGTTGCACTATTGTATATCACAGCCCGTACACCAGAATTTCAATGAATTAATTATAATTATTAAAAATGCATTCATCATAATAAATTAATAAATGTGTTGTTATTTTTAAGGGGTTACAAAAATACAATGAATGGAAATTTTGGTGCTGAAACCAAAACAGAAAATGCAGGATACACTTGGCCAAAAACCGAAACCAAAAATTACAGTTTTTTAAAAATATATATATTTGTATATAGAATTGTAATATATTTGACTTTTTAATTAATATCATGAATTTAAATGAATATGAATTTATTATTATCGGCACCATTTTCTCTTATCGCCAAAATACCAATAACACAATCTTTGGCCAATATGTTTCTGTCGCCAAAATTTCGGTGCATCTCTAATTTCCTTTGTGGCCAGAGGCGATTTTCCAGTTGGCGTGTTTGCTGGAGGTTGATTAGGTGTTTTTTGTAACCCCTTCAAAAGAAAACACAATGTCCAGGAAAATATTTTTGTGGACAAACATGAGGAAATAAGAAAAACACCCAGGGGATGACACTCCCACCACCATGCTTGACTGTAGGCAAGACACACTTGTCTTTGTACTTTGTCTTTGTGCCACCACACACGCTTGACACCATCTGAACCAAATACGTTTATCTTGGTCTCATCTGACCACAAGACATGGTTCTAGTAATCCATGTCCTTGGTCTGTTTGTCTTCAGCAAACTGTTTGCAGGCTTTCTTGTGCATCATCTTTAAAAGAGGCTTCCTTCTGAGATGACAGCCATGCAGACCAATTTGATGCAGTGTGCTGCGTATGGTCTGAGCACTGACAGGCTGACCCCCCACCCCTTCAACCTCTGCAACAATGCTGGCAGCACTCATACGTCTATTTCCCAAAGACAACCTCTGGATATGACGCTGAGCACGTGCACTCAACTTCTTTGGTCAACCATGGCAAGGCCTGTTCTGAATGGAACCTGTCCCGTTAAACCACTCTTGGCCACCAGCAGTCAGCAGTCAGTCAGTCAGCAGTCAGTTTTCTGGAACTACTGCTAATGTACCTTTTTCTTCCACTTTCTCCCTTTCTGTTAATCCTGCCATAGCCCTGGAAACTGGCAATGAGGAGTTGGCAGAATTATTTGATCACACAATCACTGCCTGCATGAGGATGATCTTATTTATGTGCAAGTATCCCTTCTGATATTAAGGCTACGGAAGATAGTCCTTGGACCATAGAGGAAGGGAATAACAGGCATGAATAAAGCAAGAGGCAATGATGTTCCAGGAGCTGGGGCTTAATGCCAAGTAGGCTCCAGCGATGAGTAGGGGGTGGATGATGGGATAGCCGACCCCTCTTTGTGCATTTAAGAAGAGGAATTTTCTGAGAGACAGAACAGTAATGAGGGATGATTTTGCCTGGGAAGGGTTGGCTTGCACAGACAGGAGTGGAGGGAGCAGCTATGCTAATCTGTTTGGTGACATTGTCCCACAAGTACAGGCCAGTGCTATACCCAGGGCTGGTCCACAGAGCTCTGTAGTGTGAGCTGTTTTTAACATATTTGTTTCTGACAACACCAGGAACTTGTTGTCTGCAGCGTCTGCCTGCTGCATATCAGCTATGGTAAAATTAACAGCCATTTATGTTATGTTTTGCTTTGCGTCTATTAGGGATTTTTGTGGTATAAGCCAGGAAGCTTAGAAATCTCTGTAGCATATGAATGCACTTTTACTAAACAAAAATGCTGTACATACAAACTATTACAATTCTAGTAATACAATACAAGACTGACAGATATACATACAGCAAGTAAAATGCTACCCACATTCTAGCGAATAAGTATGAACTATAGTCTATATTTAATAGTAATATGCTAAAAGTAACTTAGCTCAGGTTATAGCAGCTTCACAATCTTTATAGGCAACCAGCAGAACCCCAGGCTCTTCTGTGCTCTACAAGCGATTGCAGGAAATCGGATGATAGCGTCAACAGATCTGGCACAGACCCATCTTGGTGTTCTGCTCATCTTGTAGTCCCCATTTAGTTTAAGTTAGGCCCCTTTCACACCTAAGCGTTTTTCATGTGGTGCAGCGCTAAAAATAGCGCCTGTTCACCGCATGAAAAAATCCTGCCCCTTTAACTCCAGTGTGAAAGCCGGCGGGCTTTCACACTGGAGCGGTGCACTAGCAGGATGACAAAAAAAGTCCTGCTAGCAGCATCTTTGGAGCGGTATAGGAGCGGTGTGTTCACCGCTCCTATACCGCTCCTTCCCATTGATTAGAATGGGACACCGCGGTAAAACCGCGGCAATACCACCGCAAAGCGCCGCTACGGCGGCGCTCTGCGGGGGGTGTTTAACCCTTTTTCGGCCGCTCGTGGGGGTAAAACCGCACCGCGAGCGGCCAAATACCGTGGTTAAAACGACGGTAAAGCAGCGCTAAATATAGCGCTGCTTTACCGCCACCGCGGCTCCCCACCCCGGTGTGAAAGGGGCCTTACTGACCTTTTTATTTAGAAAGTTTTACTATCCCCACATGGGAGTGTTCCCTTTCTCAATACCACCTTTCAATTGGAGAAACATTTCCCAATTCAGCCTCTAGATAACACTGTTGTATCATATGTGCCATAGGTCATATATGTCAAAAGGTCAAATCTTCTGGGGCTGAAGTGGTTAAGGATACAAAATTTACCTGCATGAGCAATCAACAAGCATCAGCTTGGGGATTGGGCACTTTTCAAACAGAAAAAAAAAAACGCTTTTTTATGTTTATTGCAACATGGTCTTTTGATGTGTACCTTGCAGCCTAACCTAGCTATTTTTTCCTCTTGGGAAGATACAGTAATTCTTTTTTTTCTATTGAGTGGTTAAAACTGTAAAGCTCTTTTGTTTACTTGTATACTCTCCCGTACCATAATATTAAGTTTAAAAGCTCATTCATTAGAGCTTGCATTCAAATATCTGTTTTCTATTATGTCAATGCATATGGTGTTATAAAGTATTTGTCGGGTTTTGTGGATATGCGTTAAAGTAGACCTGCACTGTTAAAATCATGCCCAAAAAGTCAAATGAAAAGCAAATGACTGGTCACTAGTATTGCCTTTAGGTTTTTTACAGCTGATCTTTTCCCCAGGACCAACTTACCATGTCTTGTAACATGCTGTATCTCTTGTTGGAGGTGGCTCTTTTAGTAGAGGAGCAGGTTTTTTTTTTTTCCCCACAGGTCAGACATGCTCACCACAGTGGCTGCTGATCTGCTAAACCTATGACTGATGGGGTGAATAATCACTAATCAGGAAGATGTGGAGAAGGTGGAGAGATTGAGAAGGCTGAAGGCTCCAGATTCTGAAGGAGACTGGAAGAAGACAACAGCAGCAATAGAGTGGTAAGGGTGTGTGTAGATCTTACTTCAGTAGAGAAGGGCACACTAAAATTTAAGTCTGCCATAATGTGGAAGTATGCTGTGCAAATGTCTACATTATGGCAAGAGCACTAGGGCATAGTAGAGTTCAGTTCTACTTTAATGCCCCGTACATACGGTCGGAAATTCTGACCACAAAATCCGTCTGATTTTTTCAGACGGATTTTGGCCGACACTGGTGTTGCATACACACGGTCGGACAAAGTTGTCGGAAAATCCGATCATTCTGAACGTGGTGACGTTCGTTGCGTACGACGGAACTACATAGACTCTAGTAGCCAATAGCTTTGGTCTCGTAATTTGATCTGAGCATGCATGGCACTTTGTCCGTCGGAATTCTCTACATACGATCGGAAAAAGTCTGATCGGATTTTGTTGTCGGAAAATTTAAGAGCAGGATCCGACGGAAAAAGTCCAATGGAGCCCACACACGGGCGGATTTTCCGACAACATTGTCCGATTGGACATTTTCCGTCGGAATTTTCGACCATGTGTACGGGGCATAAGGCAACACATTTTTATTTTTTTGAGTATCGGTCCCCTTTAAGTCTTGGAAACACATATTCTAGTTAGGCACTTCACATGGAAAAAGGACAGCCATTCAAATAAAGCACTGATGTTCTCCTGGTTCTTGGGGTCAGCTCAGAGGAACTGTGTGTACATGTCGACCATTACTACAGGTTCCGTTCACTTGACCCATCGAAGTCACTCAAGTGAGTCTTGCCCACTTAGCATTTTGAAACAGACAATACTTATCAGAATTTCACAGTACGGTATGCAAATATTGCCCTAGTTACTATAGCAACACAAGAATGATTTACAATTATTACATTGCTTTCTGTGCTCTGAATTGTATTAAAAACAAAACTGAACTCTCTCATATAGACATTTCATAGTCTAATTTCCTTGACCTTTTTTAAGGTTACTTGGCAGACTCCTGTAATGTTTCACTTTTTTAAGTTCCAATCTGCTCCCATCAAAGAATTAATGCAAAATGTTCCCTTTCCTTCAGAGTGATCTGTGAAACTGTAAATGTTTGTTTGCATGTTTGCCCTTGACAAAGCTTGCCATTCTCTCAATGTGAGAATATTATTGCTATAGAAGAGGTCAATTCAATTCCCTTTAATCTTGAGATTCTACGTGTGTACTTTTTATTTTTACTTTTGTTGTTCTTTCTGTGAGCTCTCAGTTGAATTCATTTAGCAAACATAAACTTTATGATAGGTAGACCAGAGATCATACTGTTAAGACACAGTACTTGTGTTTTGTACAATCAAGCTGTGAGTTGTTCCTCAATATAAACAGAAGCATAATTTGGATTCCGTGACAGCATGAAGCCTATTGTCTGTGCTAAAAGGTAAGCATCGATCAATATCCCCATATATATTTCCTGAGAGATAAAACCTACATAATAAAGGCATATCATAAGATGATGAAAGAAGAGTAATCTTTTGAATCGTTCCTACTTTATGACTTGATATGCATGGCAGCACCCTGCCTGATTCAAATATATTTTCTCACATTAGTAAATTTATAGCAACCAAACAATACCACAAACAGCATAATGAAACCAACACCAGCTTACGTTTTCCAAACTTTCCTAGGGTCGTTGACACAGCAAAGTCCATGTGTCGCCACTTATACCAACTCATTACATTTTTGTGCTGTGATGAAATTTTATTTGTTTGACAAGGGCTGAGAAAACTACAAGGACTGCTCACATATGCTCCAGCTCTTCCTGAAGGGGGCCATTCCGCATTCAATGTTCTGTACCTCACCCTGATTCACACTTATTACATAATTAAAATGTGTGTTTTTGGGTTGACAGTATTTATGAGTTTCCTTCCCTATCTGTTTTCCCGTTGACCGGTAAGGAGAGGAGCACTAAATACAATAGGTACCCATTAGTGTATTAACAGGGATCCCAGAGTCACTGAATTGCCCATGTCCATTGCCCATGTCCATTGCCCATGTCCATTGCCCATGTCCATTGCCCATGCCCCAAGCGTTACAATCTGATCCAAAAGTAAATAGTGTGGATGTATTTATTTCTAGGATTCCTTGAAGCCTCCTAAAACTTCATTGTTGTTATATGTCACAGTCCCAGCATCCTCCGGGACTGTGACAACACAAGGGGCGGGGTCACCATGTGACATGAACATGTGACCCTGTCCCCATGCCCCTATATAAGTCCCAGCGCAGCGCGGCACAGGCATTCCGGGCAGAGAGAGCGTCGTGTCAACATCGGAAGAAGAAGAAGAACAAGAAGAAGGACAAGAAGAAGGAGAAGGCGCCGGCGGCGCGGAAGACGACGACCGCCGCAAGAACAGAAGAGACCCCCGGAAGACCCCCGAAGGCGGATCGAGACCCCCAGACGACGGCGGCGACGACGAAGAAGGTAGCCGGACTTCCCCCGCTCGGTAAAAGAGCTTGGTAAATGGCGGGGGAGTCCGGCGAGAAGACCCCCAAGACGGAAGAAGACCCCCGGAGCAGTGCAATAAACTATTTTTTCAAAAGTGTGTGTGTTTTTTTTACTTTACATTTTACACCTTAGGTGAATGGGTAGGGGTACATCGTACCCCATACTCATTCACATAGGGTGGGGGGCCGGTATCTGGGGGCCCCCTTATTAAAGGGTGCTCCCAGATGCCGATAAGCCCCCGCCCGCAGACCCCGACAACCAACGGCCAGGGTTGTCGGGAAGAGGCCCTTGTCCTCATCAACATGGGGACAAGGTGCTTTGGGGTGGGGGGGCCGCACGGCCCCCCTTTCCCCAGGGCACCCCCATGTTGAGGGCACGCGGCCTGGTACGGCTCAGGAGGGGGGGGCGCTCGTTCGTCCCCACCCCTTTCCTGGCCGGCCAGGCTGCGTGCTCGGATAAGGGTAGACATGGATTTGGGGGGGACCCCCACGCCGTTTTTCGGCGTGGGTATTCCCTTTAAATCCATGCCAGGTGACGGAGCCAGCACGGCGGCATTTACTGCCTACGCTAGCTACGTAATCTGAAGTCACGTGCTAAATGAACGGACTTGCCGATGAGCGGCAAGTCCGTTCATTTTCAAAAGTCCCGCGGACTTTGGCCGGCGGATTATCCATCCGTGCGTGTGTGGGCAAGTCCGCACGTGTGTGGGCAAGTCCACACGCTCGGAAAGTCCAGCGGACCCAGCTGGAAAGTCCGGCGGGATTGTCCGCTGGACTAGGTCCGCCGGCAAAAGTCCGCACGTGTGTACGCGGCATTAGTTTCACTTCAATAATAAAGATCCATTAGAATATATCTATTTTGGTAAATAATATGGTTGAAATGTGTTGGAAGATGGTGCAGAAATGGAATTCCATAAAAAAGCAGATCAGTGGCCTAGAGCAGGATAGTCATTTAGCATACATTTGGATGTTTAATTTTCAGGGATATTGTGCATTTTAGGTATTTTTAAAACAGTGTAGTGTTCTTTTTTTATACCCCACTGAAAAAGTAAAGCCAAGAAATGTATGTAAAATCCTCATAATTTTCTCATATTCTGGATAGGCTATGCTAGCTTTTATAAGCCCAATACCTTTTCACAGTTCAGATATCTCCAGAATTGGGATATCTATTAAATATATTTGTACAGCTATATCTTTTTTAACCTTGACAATATAAAATGAAAGTATCATAGTAATTTTATGCCCCTTTATAGATCAGAGTAAATGATTTTCATTAATCACAGAAGTCATGCAACAATTTATGTTTTTTAATAAGTTAAACTTAAATTATTAAATGTATTTGAAAAGAATCAGTTTGTGTTGTTCTTAATTACGGTACATTTTAATAGAATAAGCACAAGAAAACATTATTGAGATTCTGCAGAAATGTCCTTAGTCATAACTGATTGTAAGCCCCCGTACACACGGTCGGAAATTCAGACGGAAAATGTCCGATCAGACCATGTTGTCGGAAAATCCGCCCGTGTGTGGGCTCCATCGGACTTTTTCCGTCGGAAAAAAAAAATTTGAGATCCTGCTCTCAAATTTTCCGACAACAAAATCCGATCGTGTGTTGAGAATTCCGACGGACAAAGTGCCAGGCATGCTCAGATCAAATTACGAGACCAAAGCTATTGGCTAATAGCCTCTACGTAGTTCCATTGTACACAACGAACGTCATCACGCTCAGAATGATCGGATTTTCTGACAACTTTGTCCGACCGTGTGTATGCAACACCAGTGTCGGACAAAATCCCTCGGAAAAAATCAGACGGATTTTTTGGTACGGGGGCTTACACTTACCATTTCATTTTAAAAATTGGAAGAGTTGGAGAGAGCTGCACACATACTATACCTGAATGTTGATATACCATATTTATGGTTGATTTTGATTCTTCATGACAGCAACAAGCTTTTGTGTAGCAGTTGAATAGGTCACCCTGTGCCATATAAAACAAAAAATAAACAATCAAAAAATCTAAAAATATTTTTTTTGCCAAACTAGCCCAATATATTACATTTGTGGTACCAGGGGTGTGTGTGAGTCGAATGCTTTCACTTGATGGAAAGGAGTCTGCCTGTCAGTTTCAAACACAATCCCGGAGGCTGCTGCCACTGGATTGTGTGTGAAACCTCCCTCGTTGCAAAAGGGTTAATGGTTAAGTTAGCCTTTAAAGCGGTTCTGCACTCTGAAAAAAAAATTTTTTTTTTAGGATGTAATATAAAGTGTGCTTACCTTTATTAGGGGACTCACCTGTTCCATCTTCCATCTCGATCGCCGCCGGTTTTCGTCCGATGAAGTTCCTCGTCTTCTTCTTTAGTGCTGGGGGCCATCTTGCCTGTGGGCATGTGAAACACCCACAGGAACTTTAGATGGCCCAGCATGCACTGCCGTTACTCGCGCGTGCGCAGTAACGGCTCATCTGCCGAGATCTCACGAGATTTCGGCAGATGCGGCCGAAATCTCGGGAGATTTCGGAAGATGTGGCCGAAATCTCGCGAGATTTCGGAAGATGCCCGCACTGACTCCTGGGATCAATGACACCAGATCCCAGGAGACAGTGCGGCGTGACGACGATCGACGCAAGACCCGCCCGCCGCCGCAGAGGGAGAAGACCGGAAGTCTTCAATTACAAGGTAAGTAAAAAAAAAAAACATTTCATTTAGTACTCTTTGCCTGATTTGGAAGGCAAAGAGATTTACTAAATGAAATGAGTGCAGAACCGCTTTAAATATAGGTTGCCAGTAAAAAATGTGCTCCGTCAGTAGTTTTTTAATCTTTTGTCAGTAAATAAAGTAATCAAGGGTTGGCAACAGTGCCAGATTGGTTTATGAATATGGAGTAGAGAAGGGGTTGTCATGATGAGGTGGATTTTTTTTCTTGGAGTGGTAGACCTTTTCCTTTATCTGAGAACAGCAGTAATCTGAAGTTGAGTTGGACCAGTGTTCCATACTGTCCTTTTACGAAACACAGAGATTTTCTTGCTACTTGTGTACCGAGACTGTCCTGTAATTGTGATTACAGTTTGTGCCCCACAGTTAGCCTGCAGCTAAGTATTATGGTGAGAATTTTTCAAACAGCAGCCCCGCTTCTCCTTTTCTGGGGTTACCCAATGGTGCTCTCCGCTCCTCTTCTTTAGTGTTTGACTTCATAGCAAGCTTTTTCTGTGGGGATAGACGTGCTTGCTGGCTCCCAAGCCAGCTCTATGTGTCTATAGGTACACATAGTGCGGCCTGGCCCCGCCACCAGATCTCTGCTCACTGGCTTTGATTGATAGTAGCAGAAGCCAATGGCCCCAACTGCTGTTTCTTAACCCTTTGAAGAGAGAGAGAGCAGCGGTGCTTCTCTCAGGCACAGTGCTGGAACAAGGTTGGGCTCAGGTAAGTATTTAGAGCGGGCTGCACCTGAAAGTTTTTTTTTACCTAATGTTTTGCAATCATCTGTGCTTTTATCTATGAACTTCAAAGTCATCAATCATCAATCTATCTTGCAGCAGAGTCAGCTTTATTGTCATCTCTGTGTTTGCTATGTGATTCTTGGGTGAAGGTCACATGAATATTTCCATAGGGTTTGCAGGGGCTGTGCTTTGGCCCACCTGCCTGTACCAGGACATAAAGTAATACACTATATTACCAAAAGTATTGGGACACCTACCTGCCTTTACATGAACTTTAATGGCATCCCAGTCTTCGTCTGTAGGGTTCACTATTGAGTTGGCCCACCGTTTGCAGCTTTAACAGCTTCAAATCTTCTGGGAAGGCTGTCCACATGGTGCACAAAGCAAGGTCCATTAAGACACGGATGAGCAAGTTTGGGGTGGAGGAACTTGAGTCCTGACCTCAACCCTATAGAACACCTTTGGGATGAATTGGAGTGGAGACTGTGAGCCAGGCCTTCTCGTCCACATTGGTGCCTGACTTTCCAAATGCACTTCTGGAAGAATGGTCAAACATTCCTATAGACACACTCCTAGACCTTGTGGACAGCCTTCCCAGAAGAGTTGAAGCTGTTATAGCTTCAAAGGGTGGGCCAACTCCATATTAAACTCTACAGACTAAAGCCCCATACACACGCGCGGATTATCCGAGGACCAGGTCCGTCGGATCATGTCCGTCGTACTTTGTCCGATGTTGGTTTCGCGTACACACGGTCGGACAAAGTTGTCGGAAAATCCGATCATTCTGAACGTGGTGACGTTTGTTGCCTACGACGGGACTACGTAGAGGCTAGTAGCCAATAGCTTTGGTCTTGTAATGGGATCTGAGCATGCGTAGCACTTTGTCCGTCGGAATTTGCTACACACGATCGGATTTGGTGTGATCGGACTTTGTTGTCAAAAAATCTATCCAGCAGGAGATAGGACTTTGTCCGTCGGACAATCCGATGGAAACTGTCCGATGGTGCCTACACACGGTCGGAATTTCCGACAACATTGTCTGATAGGACAGAATCCATCGGAAAATCCGACCGTGTGTATGGGGCTTAAGACTGGGATTCCAATAAACTTCATGTGCGTGTAAAGACAGGTGCCCCAATATTTATGGTAATATAGTGTATATATAATCTCCTCACACTGACTCAGAAGTTAAACTGGAACCCGGTTTTCTTGCTGTCCTTGGAGCAACATAACTGACTGACTTATTATGTTCCTATGTTTTGATCGTGTACACTTTAAAAGTAGTTTGTCAGATTTGAAATCGAAAACTTAGAGGAATAAATACTGGCTGCTCCTAATGTTGACATAAGTGATAATATACGTCGAATTTGAAGTAGAATATATATTTCTTCAAACATTTTGAAAGTTGATGTGACAGATCCATCACCTTCATTGTGAAGTAGGAGAAAGCTATTCCATAAAAATTCACATTTTGTTTGTAAATCTAAAAATACAGTCTTTGCATGAATTGTAACCTGACTGAGAACAGGGCTATGGGTTAAAAACACAGCTGAAAGGCATTTCTTTGCTTCGACGTTAGAATAAAAATATCAGCTGCACTGCAGGTGAGATTGCAAATGTAAAAGCAACCTCAAATGAATTGATAATGATTTCCTTTTGTACCTATCAATTCCCTCAGGACAGTGAGCACTGTATCTACAAGGGAGATGACTTCTTAAAGTATATCTGAAACCAAAACTTTTTTTTACATTTTAAAAAGTGTATGATATGGACAGGGTCAATCTCTCCAAGGTGAGGTAAATCCCCTCTTGGACACATTCCTCCCCGTTGGAAGATTTTTACTATATTCCTAATGTGATGAAAACTCAAAATGTTGTATTTTCCCTTATGCCCCGTACACATGGTAGGAAATTCCGACAGAAAATATCCGATCGGACCATGTTGTCGGGCTCCATCTGACTTTTTCCGTCAGAAAAATCTCAAATTTTCGCAGCAGGATCTCGAATTTTCCGACAACAAAATCCGATCTGACTTTTTCTGATCGTGTGTCGAGAATTTCCGACGGACAAAGTGCCACGCATGCTCAGATCAAATTACGAGACCAAAGCTATTGGCTACTAGCCTCTACGCAGTTCCGTCATACGCAACGAACGTCACCACGTTCAGAATGATCGGATTTTCGGACAACTTTGTCCGACCGTGTGTATGCAACACCAGTGTCGGACAAATTCCTTCGTAAAAAATCAGACGGATTTTGAAGTCGGAATTTCCGACCGTGTGTACGGGGGCTTACTCTTGTGCCACATACACACGATCGGAAATTGGCCAGCAAAAGACAGATGAGAGCTTTTGGTCGGAAAATGCGACCGTGTGTAGGCTCCATTGGACTTTTGCTGGCCGAATTCCAGCCAGCAAAAGATTGAGAGCAGGTTCTCAATTTTTCTGTCGGAAAAAGTTTTGATAAGAAATTCCGATCGTCTGTAGCAATTCTGACGCACAAAATTCCTACGCATGCTCGGAAACAATTTGACGCATGCTCGGAAGCATGGAACTTAATTTTCTCGGCTATTGTTGTACGTCACCGCGTTCTTGGCGGTCGAAAGTTCAGCGAACTTTTCGCGTGACCGTGTGTATGCAAGCCAAGCTTGAGCGGAATTCCGTCGGAAAAATCATCCAGGATTTTTCCAACGGAAATTCCGCTTGTGTGTACGCGGCATTAGTCCTTGTGATCAATGGTCTAGGACAAAGGGAAAGGCAGATCCCCCTTATCACTGACACAGTGCTTTTCCTCCTGAGTATTGCACTTAGTGGATCTTATTGATGTTTTAGTCTCCCCCATCATGCCAGAGGTTCTCCTTGCAAAGGTTTTGTGGTGATAGGCACACAGTGAACATCACTGGATTGGGGCTGGCAGTATGTATTAAAAACATATAGAGAAGTGCAGCGCAAAGAAACCAAATCAAAATTCCAAAAAAAATACAATGTAAAAAAGTCCAAATATTCAGTATGATGAACCACAAAGCCCAGACAGCATCAGCAAAGATCATCCACATGTAGGAAATAGAGACCCAGAAGCACAGGAAAATGCATTACAATCCCTACACCTACAAGATGCTTGCTCGCTCACCTTATTGAATGGACCCCTGAACCAACAGGGACTCAATAGCGCGTGTCCCCTTACGGGTAAAGTATGGAAAATAAGCAGTTATCGATCTCCAAATAGTCCCCCAGACACACGTGGATAAAAAAGGGTATTTAAGTGCTCTCTGTTTAAACGACTAATGACTTTTCTGTATACAAAGTTCCTAATCACATGTAAAATGATCAAAGTATGCTCAAAAACGAAAATACATTTTTTTTTGAGAGCACTTTGATCCTTTTATATTTCAGTAGGAATTTATTATGCGATAAAGCCATTAGCCCCCGTACACACGGTCGGAAATTCCGATGAAAAATGTCCGATCGGACCATGTGTGTGTGGGCTCCATCGGACTTTTTCCATCGGAATTTTCGACGGAAAAAATTTGAGATCCTGCTCTCAAATTTTCCGACAACAAAATCTGATCGGACTTTTTCCGATCGCATGTAGAGAATTCCGACGGACAAAGTGCCACGCATGCTCAGATCAAATTACGAGACCAAATCTATTGGCTACTAGCCTCTTTGTAGTTCCGTCGTACGCAACGAACGTTACCACGTTCGGAATGATCGGATTTTAGTCCTTTAAACAGAGAGGACTTAGATCCCCTGTTTTATCCACATGTGTCTGGGGAACTATTTGGAGATCAATACCTGCTTCTTTGCCATACTTTACCCCTAAGGGGACACACGCTATTGACTTTCTGTATGTTCAGGGGTCCATTCAATAAGGTGAGCGAGCAAGCATCTTGGAGGTGGAGGGATTGTCATGCATTCTCCTGTGTCTCTGGATAGCTCTGTTTCCACAGGTGGATGATCTTTGCTGCTGTTGTCTGGGTTTTATGGTTTATACTGAATATTTTGACTTTCTTACATCATATTTTTTTGGCATTTTGGTTTGGTTTCTTTGCGCTTAGCTTCTCTATATGTTTTGACTACTTTCTAGATGTTGTGATTACCTTTTTAGTGTTTACTTTGCAAACATTTTTTTTATAATTTCATATGTATCTGGGCTGATTATATATTTTTTCCATCTGGTATTTAATAAGGTGACTGAATTTTAGGGTTGGGATTAATTAAAGGCCAACTTCACAAGGTCAAGGTGAAGTTGACCCTTAAAAATCTTATCCAGAACATTTACATTTATTGTAAAATAATAATGTAAAATAGACTAAAGTATAAATAAAGGCAGAACATTTGTTTTAGATAGAGTGGAGAGGGAATAAAATACCTGTCAGGTTTTTATTGCTGTCTGTGTCCCCTTTAGGCTGGGTTCACATATGAGACGCATGTGACTCACAGCATGTGACTCACAGCAGGGGTCCGAGGCGTACTAGTTTACCGTTTCAGGTGCAACTTCAGCCTAAATTTTGGGCTGAATTTGGATCTGAAATGGACCAAAAAACGCATTGCATTTTTGTGCAAAACGCACCGGAACCTGCTGCAGAGATATGTGAACCGACTCCATAGAGAGCCGGTCAAAATCTCCTGCTATTGCGAATTGGATGTGGGGGATCCCGCATCCAATTCGTAATGGTGTGAACCCAGCCTGAGTTAACTCAGAGAGTGAAAGTAGAAGAAAATCCCAAATGTTGTGTTGTCACCAGAACAGGAACAGAGGGGAATCTTCCACTGGAGACACTAGTCCTGGTGACCCCGGTAAAACAAGGAATTTCCTCATGATGGGATTTCCTCTCACTTCCTGTTTTGGGTTTGGAATGCAATGGATGTTTACTAGCAGAATTTTAAAAATGTTCAATGTTAAAGAATTACATTTTTTTTGTATCTACTTTAAAGAGAACACTGTCTGTAAATCATATATTATTTCACTTACAGCTAATCTTTGTAGTATGAGACCACTATTGCAGTAAATATTGCAATGCAACCTTGATTTGATGTGCAAAATACTTGCCAAACATGTTTTGGAGTACAGTATATGGCGATTTTGCATTTTCTTTAATTATTATGGCCAGTAGTAAAAACTGTACATTTTTTCTGTCGGTTAAAATACAATTTTAGCCGTTGTGCTGAAAAAAGCCTGTTTACATAGCTCAATAGCTCAAATAGCTACACACAGTAGCTCATCTCTCTCTCTCTCATTCTCTCTCATGTTGTGTATGAGATTTGTTAAGTTTCCATCAAAGAGAGACACTCTTAAAGCAAACAGTTTCAGCTGAGCTCTCTCTCCTTAGAAAACCTATTATGCTCTGTGAATCCTAAATCATGGATGTACACTAAATTAAATGTTAATTTGTATAACAATACATTTTTTATACAAATTGTACTAAAATATATGTAAACATATTTAGATCAGATAGGAGCTCATATGTGGATAAGTTGTGTGCCAGTTTAGATAAAAAGGCAGTTTCTATTCTCTGTTAACCTAAGATCGATTCCACCTTGTTGGCTCTAATGGACCATTGGGAATACTGTCTGACAAATTAATTTGTACAGAGACAATCGATTACTCTGGGAAGATCATTTCATAAAAAACATCTCACGGCATGATACAAAGTGCACAGAACTGCTATAAATACTAACCACACTTGTATTATGTTGAAATAAATCTTTGCTATGATAACACAAAAGGGACAACGCCTGGCATTATTTTTTGAGGGTACCACTAGGTAGTTATTATGGATAGAAAATGGAATAGTTACTAGGGTATTGATTCAAAACCTTCTTTCATTTTAACATGCATTTTCTTCATAAATCCATCAGCTCTATAATTCAAGATAATATTACAGTGGTTTTAAAATTTACTGAAAGTTTTGTCAGTCAAAACCTAAAGTAGTATAAATAAAACAGCTCAATTTTGTTTGTGCTGTATACTATATTATTATTATTATTATTAATAGTAGTAGTAGTAGTAGTAGTAGTAGTAGTATACCACTAAGCAGAAGCTAATCATTATTTGGTCTTCCCTGAGTCTTGAATCCTTCCTAAGGACTTCTGCCTGTGATGGTAATTCTGTCAATGCCGATGCTGAAGTATTTGCTTGTTCTTGTAAAGCCAATATCAGTCTTTTTTTTTATTTATTTTTTTCAGCTGCCACTTCTCTCATCTGATTATGAGATGCTACTGATTGATTCTTTTCATGTTTCTCTGGAAAATTAGCCCTGGATATTTAATTTATAATTTTCCCTACACCTAGGGTAGAAATATCTACGGTAGCCAGAAAAAAATCCTCTGGCATGTCCTGCTCTTAGGAATTACTGAGCTCAGGCACCAGGCTTTGGGCCAGTGACTTTACTATTGCTGATAGTATATAGTATAAAGTGTAAGTCCAGACATAAGTGTTTTTTAGTTGTGGCTAGGGTGTTTGGTGAATCCGTTTTCCCCTAAACTCTGTGTCATGTGAGTTGGTCAGCATCTTGTCACCTAAGCTTTAGCATATGGGAAGCCACATGTTGGTTTCTGACAGTGATCTCAATGGTCACCCATCTTACAAGCAGATCTGTGAGAGGGAGCTTTGTGAATAATGATTACTTTTTTACACAGTAACCATTAATCATAGCTGTTAGAATTAAAAATAGCCGGCAGAGCTAGGGATTGTATCTGCTGTAGGAAGGAGGAGAAGAAAAACTTTTTTTTTTCTTGTGTGGAGGTGTGGTAAGAGAAGGCCGGTTTCACACTGGGGCGGTGGCGGTGGTTAAGCAGCGCTATATTTAGCGCTGCTTTACCGCAGTTTTAGCCGCGGTATTCGGCCACTAGCGGGGTGGTTTTAACCCCCGCTAGCGGCCGAAAAAGGGTTAAAACCCCCCGCAAAGCGCCGCTGCAGCGGCGCTTTGCCGGCGGTATTGCCGCGGTGTCCCATTGATTACAATGGGTAGGAGCGGTCTAAGAGCGGTGAATACACCGCTCCTTCACCGCTCCAAATATGCTGCTAGCAGGACTTTTTTTACCGTCCTGCTAGCGCACCGCTCCAGTGTGAAAGCCCTCCGGCTTTCACACTGGAGTTAAAGGACCCGCTTTTTTCAGGTGCATTACAAGCACTATTTTTAGCGCTGTAGCGCTTAGGTGTGAAAGGGGCCTAAGACTAATTGTTCTAATGTACCTATTTGCTGGACCTGTGGCCCTCTTGTTCCTTTTGTGATGCATAGAAGATACACAGTATACTTGTTAACATCTCTGCAGTATGCAAAGCATAATTGAGGGTCACAAACTTTCACATCTTTCAGTCCAGTATATTAAAAGAGAAAACATGAATCCTATAATACATTACTATGGATGTTACAGTAGAAAAAACTTTGCGAGGGAAGGGTCTCTGCCAGGCGGTAAACCTAGAGGCCCAGAGTTATAGAAAATACTATAGGATTGAAACAAATATAGAGTACAAATAGAATCTGGACTTTATAGGCACCCCAAAGATCACAACCAACTTATATTATATATTATAGTAATTTTATTTGATAACAATCATAAATGCATAATGATAAAAGCAGCAAAAGTAATGGAAAGGAGAACTTATTTGTGTGCACTACAAACAATGGACCCTTGTAGCAGATTCCAAAAGTGACAATAGATTTGGGAGATCCAGCATTCTTGTCCTCTACATGTTTCAAGGCTTCCCACTTCTTTGGTAGTATATGAAGACCAAAACAATTCTCATCTAGATATAATTGTGTGCTTATATCTATGAACACACCATTGTTTTGAATACTAGCTTTGTAACTGTGTCCTATATTTATATCTAGAAATGTTTTGGTCCTGAAGAAGTGGGAAGCCATGAAGTATGTAAAGAGCAGGGACGGTGGAACTCCAAAATCTAATGCTACTTTTGATATCTCTACAATGGTTCATTGTTTGTAGCGCACATTATGGATATTAAATTTTTCCTCAGAGTTCAGTGTCCTTTAGTGATCTTAATGCCACGTACACACAAACGGACTCTCCAGCGGAGGTCCGCCGGACTTTCCGAATGAGCAGACTTGCCCACACACGGAGTAAAGTCCGTTTATTTTGAATGTGACACGAGGTACGATGGGACTAGAGAAGGAAGTCAATCTCGCTGCTTTGATCGGCGAGATTGACACCTTGCGAGCCCCGTCGCCTGGTATGGATTTTGAGGATAGCCCTTAATCTAAAAAACGGCGTGGGGGTCCCCCCAAAGTCCATACCAGACCCTTATCCGAGCATGCAGCCTGGCTGGTCAGTAAAGGGGGTGGGGTGAGTGAGCGCCCCCCCCTCCTGAGCCGCACCAGGCCGCATGCCCTCAACATGGGGGGGTGGGTGCTTTGGGGGAGGGGGGAGTCCTGCGGCCCTCCCTCCCCCAAAGCACCTTGTCCCCATGTTGATGAGGGCAAGGGCCTCTTCCCGAAAACCCTGGCTGTTGGTTGTCGGGGTCTGCAGGTGGGGGTCTTATCGGAATCTGGGAGCCCCCTTTAATAAGGGGGCCCCCAGATCCCGGCCCCCCACCCTATGTGAATGAGTATGGGGTACATGGTACTCCTACCCATGCACCTAGGGAAAAAAAGTCATTAAAAAAACACACTAGACAGGTTTTTAAAGTAGTTTATTAGGCAGCTCCGGGGGTCTTTCCGACCTCTTCTCCCCCGCTCTCCGGTTGTTCTGCCGGGCTCCTCCGCTATCTTCTTCCAGCTCTTTTACTAGCGTTGGCCCGGGCTTCTGGTTTGCCGTCGCCACCGCTGCCTTCTTCTCTTCAATTTAATACATTTTTAATATTCAAATCAAACCCCCCCATCCATCCATATCTTCATGTTTAATTTTATGAGAAATCACTTTGAAAAACACCCCCCTAGCTTTTTTGACCCCTAGGGCTTTTTTGACCATGGTCATGCATGCAGTAGAGTGTGCTTAGCTGTGAAAATCCCTCCTCCCCTCCCAAAGACTCCTGGGATATGACATCATTTGTAGCATTTACTTCCTGGAATCCATCCTGCTTTCATGTTTGTCACACTTAAGTGTTTTGGAACATCAAACCAATTTGCATAGCAGGAGAGTGTGTTTATTATTAAAGGTGAAAAAAACCATCATGGCCCTGTGTGAAAGTGATTGCCCCCTAAACCTAATAACTGGTTGGGCCACCCTTAGCAGCAACAACTGCAACCAAGCGTTTGCAATAACGTGCAATGAGGCTTTTACAGCGTCCTGGAGGAATTTTGGCCCACTAATCTTTGCAGAATTGTCCTAATTCAGTTACATTAGAGGGTTTTCGAGCATAACGGCCTTTTTAAGGTCATCCCACAACATCTCAATAGGATCAGGTCAGGACTTTGGCTAGGCCACTCCAAAGTCTTCATTTTGTTTTTCTTCAGCCATTCGGTGGTGGACTTGCTGGTGTGTTTAGGATCATTGTCATGCTGCAGAACCCAAGTTCGTTTCAGCTTACACGAACAGATGGTCGGACATTCTCCTTCAGGATCTCTTGGTAGACAAAAAAAAAACAGCAAAACAGCCCCAGACCATCAACTACCACCACCATATTTTACTGTTGGTATCATGTTCTTTTTCTGAAATGCAGTGTTCCTTCTACGCCAGATATACTTGGACACACACCTTCCAAAGTTCCACTTTTGTCTCATCGGTCCACAGAATGTTGTCCCAAAAGTCTTGGGGATCATCAAGATGTGTTGTGGAGCTTTGATGTTCTTTTTGCTCAGCAGTGGTTTTCTCCTTGGAACTCTGCCATGCAGGCCATTTTTGCCCAGTCTTTTCCTGATGGTGGAGGCATGAACGCTGACCTTAACTGAGGCCTGCAGTTCCTTGGACGTTGTTGTGGGGTCTTTTGTGACCTCTTGGAGTCGTCGCTGCGCTCTTGGGGTAATTTTGGGCGGCCGGCCACTCCTGGGAAGGTTCACCACTGTTCCATGTCTTCGCCATTTGTGGATAATGGCTCTCACTGTGGTTCGCTGGATTCCCAAAGCTTTGGAAATGGCTTTATAACCCTTTCCAGATCTCAATTACTTTCTTTCTCAATTGTTCCTGAATTTCTTTGGGTCTCAGCATGATGTGTAGCTTTTAAGGATCTTCTGGTGGACCTTACTGTGTCAAGCAGCTATTTAAGTGATGCCTTGATTGTGAACAGGTGTGGCAATATCAGGCCTGGGTGTGGCTAGAGAAATTGAAC
The DNA here is from genome assembly GCA_028564925.1 of Lithobates sylvaticus. Lineage (NCBI taxonomy): Eukaryota > Metazoa > Chordata > Amphibia > Anura > Ranidae > Lithobates > Lithobates sylvaticus. The sequence continues at coordinate 24,117,804 of CM053033.1, read as the reverse complement.
TCAGGTGTGGACAACCACAGTTATAGTATGTTTTAACAAAGGGGGCAATCACTTTTTCACACAGGGCCATGATGGTTTGGATTTTTTTTCACCTTTAATAATAACACCTTCATTTACAAATTGCATTTTGTGTTTACTTGTGTTGTCCTTACTATTGTTTAAATTGGTTTGTTCCGAAACACTTAAGTGTGACAAACATGCAAGGAACAGGAAATGAGGAAGGGGGCAAACACTTTTTCACACCACTGTAACTGAAGAAATATTTTAAAAATAAGTAAATGTGATATCATTTCCTATCTGTTTGCTAATGCTAGCAGCATGATGATTATAAATAATCAATGTTAATTGGTAGAGTGAAGTTCTACTTTTAAAAAGAAAGATGTATTGGCTCATCTACAACTGGGCAACTTGCTGCAATATGTCCCTTCTAATGGCAGTGGTAACAAATTATGTTTCTGGTTTCCTACCTGTGGATGTGACAAGGCAAGATGCGTATATATATATATATATTGTTGAGGTTGGCAGGGTAAAGTAAACCATTTCTCTGAATGGGCAAAGCTCAGGTTTGCTTTAACCAGGACTGCCTCCTGCACATTTAGGTCCGCAGAATGGCACGGCTGGGCACAACAACATACAGGTACGTTGCTCTTTAAGAGCCCAGCCGACCCGGTCCTGAGCTCCGTGACCCCGGCCGCGGGACCCGTGGACCCGATCGCCGCTGGTGTCCCGCGATTGGGTCACAGAGCTGAAGAACGGGGAGAGGTCTGTGTAAACAAACCTCTCTCAGTGCTTCCTAGTGAGGCTGTCACTGATCGTCTGTTCCCTGTCATAGGGAAAGACGATCAGTGATGTCACACGCCAAGCAACGCCCCCAGAAAGTTAGAAACACGCCCCTAGGAACACTTAACCCCTCCCCGCCCCCTAGTGGTTAACCCATTCACTGCCAGTGACATTATTACAGTAGTCAATGCATTTTTAATTGCACTGGTCGCTGTATTAATGCCAATGGTCCCAAAAATCTGTCAAAATTGTCCGACGTGTCCGCCATAATGTCGCAGTCACAATAAAAACCGCTGATCGCCGCCAATACTAGTAAAAAAAATAATTATTAATAAAAATGCCATAAAACTATCCCCTATTTTGTAGACACTATAACTTTTGCGCAAACCAATCAATAAACGCTTATTTCGATTTTTTTTTACCAAAAATATGTAGAAAAAAACGTATCGGCCTAAACTGAGGAAAAAAAAAATTTTTATAATTTTTTGGGGATATGTATTATAGCAAAAAAAAAAGTATAGCATTTTTTTCAAAATTGTCGCTCTATTTTTGTTTATAGCGCAAAAAATAAAAAACGCAGAGGTGATCAAATACCACCAAAAGAAAACTCCATTTGTGGGAAAAAAATGACCAATTTTGTTTGGGAGCCACGTGGCACAACCGCGCAATTGTCAGTTAAATTGACGCAGTGCCGAATCGCAAAAAGGGGCCTGGTCCTTTGGCTGCGAATTGGTCCGGGGCTGAAGTGGTTAAGGTACATAAAAGGACTGGGCTGTAAGAGATATATCAGGCAAGGAACTCTAGTTATTAGGTGAACACATAAAACTTAGGGTATCGAGTTAGACATTATGCTACATGTTCTTGGTGCTGATTAAAAAATGTAAACGCAACCTGACTGGGTCATATGGGCAATGACTGTATTTGTCATTTGCTTTATTCAATATAAATGATATATGTATTTCAGTAATACATTTCTGGACCAACTGCCCAGTAATAATATTTTCCCCATATGGGGGTCAAAACAGTTCCCATTTCCTATAATTAATAGTTTCTTTATGAGGGTAATTTATTAAACAAGTACTAATATTTGTTAGGACTTTAATTCCTTCTATTAGAGTCCCAAATTACACGTTATTCTGTATGAGTGGACCTGAGACAATATTTGTGATTATATGCGAAAGCACTTTGCCTTCCAAGGCTTGAATTAAATACAATAAATGATGGTAATACATTTATTTAAAGAGGGTGAAATACTCGTGCATACGGGGGCTTAATGCCTCCCTATTCAAAACATATGCAGCTGAGCTATGAGATTTGTTTCCTAGGAGCTGCTAGCCCAAGCAATTTCATATGCTCACATTAAGGCTGATGAGTCAAGTTTTAAAGTAAAGAAATTTCAAGGGACTTGCGTAAGAAAGCAGCACTATTCTGCTGCAGAACTTTTAAATGGGCTTTTTTAATATGGAGATTATATTATTGTATAGAGGCAGTACAATGACACTTTTGAGTTTTATAATTTTAACTAACTGGTTATTAGTTTTTACATGAGTCATTCTAAAGGAATCAGAGGAGAGATGAATGTGACGTGTGGCCTAACTGCTAAGAACATTAGGACCAAAGAAGAGGACCAAAGACAACTTCTTAAACCATTATTAATTCAGCTGCTTAAAGCGGAGTTCCACCCTAAAGTGGAACTTCCGCTCATCGGAACCCTCCCCCTCTCCGGTGTCACATTTGGCACCTTTCAGGGGGGTGCCACTTCCGGGCATAGACTCCCACGGGAGTCTATGCCTCTTCCTGTCCCAGCAGACAGCGCAGAGCATTCTCATTGCGCTGCGCGACTCGCGCATGTGCAGCATGGAACCGAGAAGTGAAGCCACAACGCTTCACTTCCTGATTCCCTCAATGAGAATGGCGGCGGCAGCCGCCGAGAACCGAGCGATTTCTTGGCTTCGGCTGCTGACATCGCTGGACCCTGGAAGAGGTAAGTGTCCATTTCTGCCAGTGCCAGTATCTGTAGCTGCTGGCTTTTAAATATGTTTTTTTTTTTGGTGCAATCCCTCTTTAACATAGGCTTGAGAGGTGAGTTAACCAAGAATACAAACTTGGCGGAATACCAGGTCTCAAATGGTCCTCCATCAGTACAACCTCAGAAACAAAATCAGTGGCATGTACCATTACCACCATAAGATCTTACACAAAGCACCTGAGCTCAAGAGTACACATCATTGTAATATGATGTTGCAAACATAAGATTTGTTTTTTCATGAGAAAAGTTATAACATTTACTTTTTTTAAATTTAAAGTTGCAAATGCTTAAGAGAAGTTGTTTAAAAAATTTAGTTACTCAACGATAAAATATAAAAAAAAGATTATGGTATCATTTTAAAGCAGTGATGTCGAACCTTGGCACCCTAGATGTTTTGGAACTACATTTCCCACGATGCTCAACTACACTGCAGAGTGCATGAGCATCATGGGAAATGTAGTTCCAAAACATCTGGGATGCCAACGTTCGCCATCACTGTTCTTAAGTGTTGTGGTTATCATTCATGATAGGCAAATTATTGAGCCATTAACTATAAAATAGGTGCCACTTGTTAATACCTCTATATATTTTATTGTGAGGTTGATGTGGGGCCTTAACCCCACTGGTTTGGTATAATTTGAAAAATTTCAATACTAATAATTAGGGCTGTGAAAATTAAAGATTAATTCCTCGATTAATCTTTAATTTTTTTGATCGATCAAAATTCTTTTGATCGATCAATGTTATCTTGATCTGTACTCGCCTCTCTGCTGGCTTCCGGGCCTTCAGGGAGTTACGTCAGAGATCCGGTGACGTCACCGGACTCCTCCCCCCTTCACCAAGGGAAGTTCTGCTTGAACGTAACGTGTACGGGGGAGAAGCTACGCAGGACATCACCCGCTGCTGCCCTACGGAACTAACGCGATTGTCGGCTTTACATGCTGTGTTTTTATCATCTTTATGTGAGTAGTTTGTGTTTGCACACAAAAATTCAATATTATACTTAAGCGGTGAGCAGAAGTTTATGGTCCGTGTTAACCCTTTTGATACCCGCTTGCATGACCACCTGTTTGCACAGGGGTCCATGCCATAAGGTGAGAGTGATTAGTTAGACCGGAGGTGGAGGGATTGTCACGCTACTGTGGGGAAAAAAATTACTTACGTCAGTGCTACAGTTTGAATTTAAAACGTATTTGTGTGAACTGTGAAGTTAAGTCATGGATTGTGGAAACGAACTAGTGTCGGGTGATTGTATATAGTGTATACCACATTTACCACTGACTAATGCAGAGTTGCAATGCAAGGAGATCAGCTAAAAGTAGTTGGATCTGTATGTGCGTTATAATTGATCGAAATTAGTCAATTAATCGATTAAAAAAAAAATTGATTAATCGCACACGAAAATTTAATCAGTAACAGCCCTACTAAAAATTGAAAAAGAATTACCAGGTTTCAGGAATTATATGTCCCAATAGTTGTGCTGAAATTCCCATACTGAACTATCTCAAAACTTGTATCCTGTTTTGTAATGAGTGTTGACATTAATCTCAATAGCTGCTGAAAGCAATCATGTGGCATATGTAAGTAGTTACGAAAAGCTGTCAGGGTTGTTATCCTTTAGTTCCTTTGATAATTCCACATATGAGAATTTACCTCTGTTCTTCAGCCACTCCTTACTCCATATTCTCCTCCTTTTGCTTCACTCATTCTCTACTTCTTGTATGGCCAACACTTTGAGTATTGCAATAGCAATGTTTTTCTGTGTTGCAGCCACACATTCCATCCTGAAGACACAAATATTCCTCTCTATGAAGCACACAAAAGATTAATCGCCTCTACAGTTAATGATTTGTGTACCCCAATGTAGCTGCACTAGGTTGAAAATCAAGGTTTGCAAAATCAAGTATTACAAAATGGCTTAAATCAGTGCTTCAATATATATCAGCAAAAAAACTGTGTTATATAAAGCATATAAACCAAAATATCAAGTGTCAAACAAAAATGTCCATAGAATCATGCAGTGCTCTGTGCTCCTCAATGTACTTCAAAAAGCAATTTCTTCTATGTGACACAAGTCACCCATGTGCCACCACTTTTAATACAAACCACTCACCAGATTGCCATGATCTTATATTATAATGTGGGTCATGCAGCGCTTTTCCCCTATAAGAAGGGGACCCCTAGATCTGTAGCTCTCTCGCCTCTCAAGTACTCTCCAAATTCAGGCGTCACCAAAAAGAAAAAAGAACTTGCATAGTGTAAAATCCTTACTTTATTACAACCACTCAGTTGAACTCCCAAAAATGCTCAATCACATTAAAATGTGCACAATCCTGCACCAGGAATAAAGTCCTATGTCATGTAAAGTATCGGCCACCGCTACTGCTGGTCTTCCTTACTTACCATACAGGTATACCTGGCCTTCTGGCCTTCTGGATTGTGACAGCAGGATGATGTCACTTCCTGCCTGCCCTCCCCTGTCATGATGTATTAAAGGTGGTGGCACATGGGTGACCCACACAAGAAATTGCTTATTGAAGTACATTGAGGAGCACAGAACACTGCATGATTCTATGGACATTTTAGATGGACACTTGATTATTTGGTTTATATGCTTTATATACCACAGTTTTTTTGCTGATTATATATATATGTATATATATATATATATATATATATATACTGAAATACTGATTTATGTTGTTGTGTGATACTAATGCTACAACCTAGCGCAGCTACATTAGGGTAAATATTTTAGCATGTATACACTGGGTAGCAGTGGCTTGTACACTTTTTTAGACTTTTTTGGCTAATCCAAGGGGCAGGTTTATTGATTTGTAAATTGTGCAAAGAATAATTGACTCCCCCACAGAAAATGTACAAGTGCAAAGGTCAAAAAGTGCATCACCTAACCAATAATTTGAATGCTAAACCTACACATAGTATGGCATTCAAACTATTCGTCAAAATTTGGTACCTACATGATGGTAGAGTTGTTTGGTCTCAGCGAACAAATTATCGTTTTTAAAGTGAGCGATCGCACAATTTTTCTGCATGACCAGAATAAGTCCAGCCTGCAAATATTTAACTCCTGGGTTCCAACAGTCAGTGTACAAAATCCAGGCAAACGTAGACTGCATTTCTTTATATAGATAGCTGTGTTCATTATACTTTTCTTCTGTTCAAATTATTTTTTTTTTTCATTTTTGATCTATAAGTTTAACCAATTAGCTGATAAACTTATAGAGTTTGATTTAATTGCATATGCCTGAATATTATAATGTTGTAAATCAGTTCTGTTCTGAATATGTTGGATCTTTAGGTTTATGACCCATATAAAGACAAGCCTATGTCCTATTTCATCTTTCAGCGCACATTAAGCCCCATACACACGGTCAGATTTTCCGATGGATTCTGTCCTATCAGACAATGTTGTCGGAAATTCCGACCGTGTGTAGGCACCATCGGACAGTTTCCATCGGATTGTCCGACGGACAAAGTCCTATCTCCTGCTGGATCGATTTTTTGACAACAAAGTCCGATCACACCAAATCCGATCGTGTGTAGCGAATTCCGACGGACAAAGTGCTACGCATGCTCAGATCACATTACAAGACCAAAGCTATTGGCTACTAGCCTCTACGTAGTCCCGTCGTAGGCAACAAACGTCACCACGTTCAGAATGATCGGATTTTCCGACAACTTTGTCCGACCATGTGTACGCAAAACCAACATCAGACAAAGTATGACGGACAGGATCCGACGGACCTGGTCCTCGGATAATCTGAGCGTGTGTATGGGGCTTTAGTGTGGACTGGACAGGGAGTAAAACACATCTTGGCATTTACGCTCCCTAGCTTTTGTATACAAGAATAAATACTTTAAAGCCCAGAGGAGCAATCATTTTAGATATTGAGATGGCTTCTAATATAGTACAGTGATGGAAGCCAAGAACCGGCTTGGAGTAGACTGCAGTAAACTAGGGCTGTTACTGATTAAAATTTTCGTGTTCGATTAATCTTTTTTTTTTAAATCGATTAATCGACTAATTTTGATTAATTATAACGCACACACAGATCCAACTACTTTTAGCTGATCTCCTTGCATTGCAACTCTGCATTAGTCAGTGGTAAATGTGGTATACACTATATACAATCACCCGACACTATTTAGATTCCACAATCCATGACTTAACGTCTCAGTTCACACAAATACGTTTTTAAATTTAAACTGTAGAACTGACGTGAGTCATTTTTTTCTACAGTAGCGTGACAATCCCTCCACCTCCGGTCTAACTAATCATTCTCACCTTATGGCATGGACCCCTGTGCAAACAGGTGATCATGCAAGTGGGTATCAAAAGGGTTAACACGGACCATAAACTTCTCTCACGTCTCCTTAGATCTCAGCAAGGACGCCAGGTCATGGGTAGAAAGAAAAGATCTAAGTGCTCACCGCCTAAGTATAAGATTACATTTTTGTGTTCAAACACAAACTACTCACATAAAGATGATAAAAACACAGCATGTAAAGCCGACAATCGTGTTAGTTCCGTAGGACAGCAGCGAGTGATGTCATGCGTAGCTCCTCCCCGGTACACGTTACGTTCAATCAGAACTTCGACGTCACCGGACTACTTCGTTAGCAGACGGAGGCACTTGGGGAAGGGGGGAGGAGTCCGGTGACGTCGACATCACCGGATCTCCGACGGAACTCCCTGAAGACCCAGAAGTCGGCTGAGAGGTGAGTACCGATCAAAAGAATTTTGATCGATCAAAAAAATTAATGATTAATTGAGGAATTAATCTTTAATTTACACAGCCCTAATATAAATGTGAACCTAAAGGAGACTCAACAGCTGACAGGGACTCATACTAGACCATAAATCCTATTTAATACCAATACCTACATTTCCAGATTGCAAGCTTGGTTCTCTAAATGATTGGGGATTAATTGCAATGTAAATGATACTTGATACAATTAATTGAGCATATGCTATTTACCTTATCCTGAGTTCAATACGTACAAATAGTCATAACCTCTTATGGGCTTTTTGAACACCATGGGCTTCTCCTGTAAAAAAAATCAAAAAAACATCAGTGCCTATCTGTTCATAGATTTGTGTAAACCTGACCATACACCATGGGATCTGATCATTCAGAACCTCAGATTATTCTCATATGCTTGAAATGCATGTACATTTTCTGCAAATTGGATAATCTGCCCTTTGCTGTTTATGTGCGAGCAACAAAGAGAATGGGGTTAGTTATCAATTTCTGCTCTATCAGACAAAAATTTCTAACTCACCAGATGCTGTGCAATGCTGATACCAGTATTCTAAGTTCTATAGCGTGATTATTTGTATTCCATTGAGACTGTCACACAGTTGAACCAAATGTATGCCTCTTATGAAAAATGTTACCTATTCCCACCTTTCGACTTTGATGTATGGGTTTCACCACCTTTTCTCATTTGTTATTGTATATATAATATGCTATTGTCCGTAGGCTACAAAGTTACATTTTATTTGCTCACTTAATGGATTGTAGTGTTTTATTTTTTTATTTTTTAAGCAGTAGTCCTACCCTACATCTTCTCATGGTGTTAATTCTGTCACTCTTATGTCAGTTTGTTGATCCTCATCTGTTTTCTAGGGAAAGTCAAAACACTATAATTAAGAGGCCACCTAATGGCATGCGAAAAAACAACAAAGCCAAATAAGCAGGTCCATCTATACATCAATTAACTGACTTTGAATAACTAACCTAAATGCTATTTTTATCTAAGGAATTAAAAGAAATTAGCAGACTGCTGGTACTGTTTTACTCATCATTATGTCTACATAATTAATGACGCTGCATACAAAGTGCAGGTGTGTTATGTTCTGCGTGCAAATCTGTTTTGGCATTAGCATTATTATGAATAAACACAGGATTGAAAAAGAGATGAGTAATTGGTCTTATTATTGTTTTGCTATGGCACACATAATGTTTCTGCCATTAAAAGTCATGTTCCCTAGTAAAAAAATATTTGATGAGTCACAGAATGTGGTACAGTGATTCAAAAATGATTGCAGATAATGAGAAAGCTTTTAATAAAGAGCACGGCATCTGCACATTTAAACAAGATTAATCCAAATTGTGTAAAGTCTGACAAATTGTTCTACACATGATAATGTATGGAAATTAAAAATCATTTGATTACTAGACATGTGCATTTGTTTTCGTCCGAATGCATTTTCGTCCGAATTTCAGGTATTTTCGTTATCGTTTTAACAAACGATAACGAAAGTGCAGAATCCGAAAAACGAAAGATCCAACATAAACAAATGCTTTATTTTATTTTCGTTTTCGTTGTGACAACAGTTCGATATAGATAGGAGATTCGACGCTGACAATAACAATCTGTGTCCATTGAACCTGTGGTCGAATGTGCCTAACCTTAACTCTATTAGTCCAAGATTATTCTTCATAGAGAGAAAAGATTTGACGTAGAGAGAAAAGATTTGACGTAGAGAGAAAAGATCGCTGCTGGAATTGGGTGGAATTGCAGCTAAACTATATAGAGTCATACAGTTTAGCTGCTCCGTTGAATCTTCTTTGAACATTCGACAGACACCACAAGCCTTCAATGACAGATTCGACCTTAATTCATTTGGATTTTCGGATGAATGCAATTTTTAACGAAAAACTAAATAAATAAAAACTAATTTCGGGAGTAACTAAATAAATGTATTTTTCGGACAAAAACGAAATTCTGAAATAAAATATTTCAGTGTGCACATGTCTAATGATTACTAGTGTTGGGCCAACGGTTCGGCACGAGCCAAACACCCTGCTTTCGCCCCGCCAAACATCCTGCAATGCACTGCGTGCAGCACCGTGCATTCTGCACCCTGATTGGGCAAAGCTTTGCCCAAATAGGGCACAGTGTAAGCTGGTTGTTAAGGAGCGGGCCCGAAAAAAAAAAAAATGTTGGTTACAAAAAAAAACGCGTGGGGTCCCCCCAAAATCCATGCCAGACCCTAATACGGGCATGCAGCTTGGCAGGTCAGGAAAGGGGGGGCAATCAAGTGCCCCCCCCTGATGAACCATACCAGGCCACATGCCCTCAACATGGGGGTATGCTTTGCCCCCCCCACTCCAAAGCACCTTGTCTCCATGTTGATGGGGACAAAGGTCTCTTCCTGACAACCCTGGGCTGTGGTTGTCGGGGGCTGTGGGTGGGGGGCTTATAGGAATCTGGAAGCCCCCTTTAACAAGGGGACCCCAGATCCAGCCCCCCCTATATTGTACATAATACCCCTACCCATTCACCAAAAGATTGTACAAAAAAAATTAAAACAGGAGACAAATCATTCTAGCAGTTTATGATCCGTTCCTTTAATGATTACATAAGTGCAGTGTAGAAATGATCATGTATATCTAGTGCCACTTAAGGCATTGATGTAACTCATGTAAGGTGAGCAGACAATCACACCTGTATTGTGTTTAACCACTTTCCTGTCCATACATCACTTGAGTTTCCATGGTTGCACCCTGATGATGCCTGCAGCTGCAGGCATCACCCTGGTATCGTTTTTAGTCGGTGGTCAGCTCTCTTTTAATAGCAATCGTACCTGCTCACCAGCCACTCGATTGCTGTTACAAGCACCGGGAAGGGATACCCCCCTCCCGCCGCCTTTCACGGGTCTCTCGGGCTCTCCCATCCCACCGGAATCAGCAGTTCGTAATAGTAACCGGAAACAATGACATGACATCACCTCCGGTTTACTCTGACAACATTGGTGCTATTTTTTGATAATAAAAAGGCCTCGTACGTCATTCACAAGCTTGTAAACAGTCAGCCTGTATGAAGGTACGGGCTGAAAGCTGCAGGGCTTGTGTGCAGGAGTCTGACATTGTACCCCTGAGCCACTGATCACGGATGAAATGCTTTCCAGGCTTCTTAGGGAAAAAATATGTGCAATAATTATTTTTCCCAAAAGGTGAACGTATCCTTTAACCACTTGCCGACAGCCGCATGCACATTTACGTTGGCAGAATGGCACGGCTGGGCAAATGGGCGTACAGGTACATCCCTTTGAATTTGCGACCATGTGGTTGCATGTGGGCCACCGGCATCGCGCGAGCGACCCTGCCGCAAGCTCCGTGAGTAGGTTTGTGGGTCCCAGGGACTCGATGTCTGCGGAGATACCCACGATCGTCTCACGGAGCTAACGAACGGGGAGATGCTAATGTAAACTAGCATCTCCCCGTTCTGCCTAGTGACACTGTCACTAATCATAGCTTCCTGTGATCGGGAGCTGTGATCAGTGATGTGTCACACGTAGCCACGCCCCCCTAATAGTTAGAATCACTCCCTAGGACACACTTAACCCCATTCCTAGCCAGCTAGCGGTTAACCCCTTCACTGCCAGTGTCATTTTTACAGTAATCAGTGCAATTTTATAGCACTGATCGCTGTAAAAATGACAATGGTCCCAGAAATGTGTCAAATTTGTCCGATGTGTCCGCCATAATGTCGCAGTAACGATAAAAATCGCAGATCGCCGTCATTACTAGTAAAAAAAAAAAGATTAGTAAAAATGCCATAAAACGAACCCCTATTTCGTAGACGCTATAACTTTTGCACAAACCAATCAATAAACGCTTATTGCGATTTTTCTTTACCAAAAATATGTAGGAGAATACATATCGGCCTAAACTGAGGAAAAAAATAGTTTTTTTATATATTTTTGGGGGATATTTATTATAGCAAAAAGTAAAAAAATAATGCATTTTTTTCAAAATTGCCGCTCTATTTTTGTTTATAGCACAAAAAATAAAAACCGCAGAGGTGATCAAATACCACCAAAATAAAGCTCTATTTGTGGGAAAAAAAGGACGTCAATTTTGTTTGGGAGCCACGTCGCGCGATTGCGCAATTGTCAGTTAAAGCGACGCAGTGACAAAAATGTGCTCTGGTCTTTGGCCAGCCAAATGGTCCGGGGCTTAAGTGGTTAAAGAATGCTAAAACTTTTTGATGGAAAAAAAATAAAAAATAATTGTGCATATATTTTAATGGGTTTTGTGATGTCATATTTATGTATGTGGCCAAAGTGTAGATGTGCCAGGTAGTAAATTGTGTTATGCCCCATACACACGGTCGGAAAATCTGACCACAAAATCCATCGGATTTTTTCCGACGGATTTTGTCCGACACTGGTGTTGCATTCACACGGTCAGACAAAGTTGTCGGAAAATCCGATCATTCTGAACGTGGTGACGTTTGTTGCCTACGACGGGACTACGTAGAGGCTAGTAGCCAATAGCTTTGGTCTTGTAATGTGATCTGAGCATGCGTGGCACTTTGTCCGTCGGAATTCGCTACACACGATCGGAAAAAGTCCGATAGGAATTTGTTGTCGGAAAATTTGAGAGCAGGAGATAAAACTTTGTCCGTCGGAAAATCCGACGGAAAAAGTCAGATGGAGCCTACACACGGTCGTAATTTCCGACAACATTGTCCGATAGTTTGTGCAGGCTTCGAAAAAAAAAATAGTTTGAAGAAGAAAATAAAAATAAGAAAAACTAGGCATGGGAGCTTACAACAGCCTGTATTGCTGGCTGTTAATAGTTAAGTAAGCAGTGGTGCTTTAAAATGCAGCTTTTTTCATCTCACAGTATTTTAATACATCTGAAACATTATAAGAACATCAAGAAATTAATTTCACAGCCAAACAAAATTCCATTTGCAAAGTAATCATTTTCAGAAGTAAGTAAAACTACATTATTGATTGAAGAAATGTGAATAAAGTAAAAACCACAACCAAAGTGCAGAACTATTATAAATGCAAAACAGGGAATGCTCTGCAGATAAATTCAATCAATGGAATTCTGTCATGATATATTGTGATAAACAGCCATTACTAATGGAAAAATACAGAGAGTTAAACATATGTGAATGTTTATGTACGTTAAGTTATGGTTTTGTACTTTAGCAATGCCTTTTTAGTATACCAGCTATAACTGCCAAGGTCTGCATACAGGCATATTTATTTTAGATACCGTATATACTCGAGTATAAGCCGAGTTTTTCAGCACATTTTTTTGCCCCCCTCGGCTTATACTCGAGTCAATCACTTTTTCGCAGGAGAGAATGACATTTTCTGACCCAACTTTGGGGCCTCGTATCTCGGGGGTTTCCACTCCAAATTTGGGGTTTCTAGCACCAAGTGGCCCCTAGATACGGGGCCCCAAAGTCAGTTCGGAAAATGTCATTCTCTGCTGCAGAAAAGTGCATGACATTTTCCGACCCGAATTTGGGGCCCCATATCTCGGGGCCACTTGGTACGAGGAACCCCAAATTTGGTGTTCCTAGCACCAAGTGGCCCCGAGATACAGGGCCCCAAAGTTGTTCATTTGTGTCCATCTGTAGCAATGTTATTTCGGGGCCCTTTGGGTCCAGAGACCCCAAATTTTGGCTGCAGCTAGGGGGCATCTAGGAACCCTTAACTATCAAGTTTGGGGGACCTATGGCTGCAAATGGGCACGGTAAAACTGCAAATGGGCATTGTTGACCCTCTTTTCCACTTACAGTAGCTGCGCATTTCTCACCTTATACTCGAGTCAATAAGTTTTTCCATTTTTTTGTGGTAAAATTAGGTGCCTCGGCTTATATTCGGGTCGGCTTATACTCGAGTATATACGGTACTTATTTTTTTATCATTTTATTTAAGATGTATGTATGGTGTTCCCTCTTACAAAGAAGAGATGCACTCCTTCTATATAGTGAAACACACTATGTGGTAGATTTACTAAAGCTAGTGCACTCAGAATCTGGTGCAGCCATGCATGGTGGCCAATCAGCTTCAAACTTCCGCTTGTTCAGTTAAGCTTTGGCAATAAAACCTGGAAGCTGATTGGTTTCTATGCAGAGTTGCACCAGATTTTGCCCTCTCCAGCTTTAGTAAATAACCCCATATGTTTATCTGGTAAACTTTAGATATCTTGGATTTCTGTTCATGAATGATTGACACAAGGAGCAAAGGATTGCTAGTTTATGCAAGAACAGTTTTAGCCCCCATACACACGGTCAGAAATTTCGACGGAATATGTCCGATCGGACCATGTTGTCGGAAAATCCGCCGGTGCGTGGGCTCCATCTGGCTTTTTCTGTCTGAATTTCCGACGGAAAAAATTTGAGATCCTGCTCTCAAATTTTCCGACAACAAAATCCGATCGGACTTTTTCCGATCGTGTGTAGAGAATTTCGACGGGCAAAGTGCCACGCATGCTCAGATCAAATTACGAGACCAAAGCTATTGGCTAATAGCCTCTACGTAGTTCCGTCGTACGCAGCGAACATCACCACGTTCAGAATGATCTGATTTTCAGACAACTTTGTCCGACCGTGTGTATGCAACACCAGTGTCGGACAAAATCCGTGGGAAAAAAAATCAGACGGATTTTGTGGTCGGAATTTCCGACCGTGTGTACGGGGGCTCACAGATCTTGTATTAGTCTCTGATGGTGAAATGTGGATGGAGTTGACCACCAACTGGGATTTGATTCTCAATCAAAAATATGTTATTGCTCAGAGGAAGGTATATGCTCACAACAACTGAATAAGGAGGCACAGCTGCTCTTGGTTTACACCACAGATATATTAGTGCACCCCTAGACCTCCAGCTAGGTTTATTATTGGTTCCTTAAATGCTGCATTAGGATATAAAAAAATACTATTGCATTAATAGCAATATATATTATATTATAGCATTAATTGCAGTAACATAGGGGTATATGCAGGGCTTTTTTTCTCAGAAAATAGGTGCTGGAACTCAGCCGCCCCAGCCAACGACCCACCCCCAACCACACCCACAACCCCACCCCAGCCACACTTTCGTTTAGAGGTGAAAATTATGCGGTGGCCAAATAGTGGGTGTGATCGAGGCTCATAAATGTGTATCGCAGGAGGCGCAAGGTTCACAAAAGTGAAACACACAGAGTACAGGACTCAGTATGTATTGTGCAGTGCAGGGAAGTGCATATCATACAGGGTGCAGTAGCCATAAACATGTACAGTACACAACATGAAAAGGTACCGTATGTACCATACGGCACAGCATAGAGACTATGACCAGGAGTATGTAATGTACACTGTACATACATAATCTGAGGCCAATGATACACTATCTCTACCAATACCCCTGTATACTGTGCTATACATTATCCGCTTCCCGACTGCCTCCTGCACATATACGTCAGCAGACACGGGCACGGGCAGGCAAAACCACGTACAGGTACGTGGCCCTTTAATTGCCTGCCCGTGGGTCGCGCGTGCGCCGCCAGCGGCGCGCTCGCGACCCGGTCAGGAGCTCCGTGACCCCGGCCGCGGGACCAGCGGACCCGATCACCGCCGGTGTCCCGCGATCGGGTCACAGAGCTGAAGAACGGGGAGAGGTCTGTGTAAACAAACCTCTCCCCACGCTTCCTACTCTGCCTGTCATTGATCGGCTGTTCCCTGTCATCGGGAAAGCCGATCAATGACGTCAGACGTCAGCCCCGCCCCTGATGTAAAAAAAAAAACACACACGTCACAGCCCATAACCCCTCCCCTCCCCCTAGTGGTTAACTCTTTCACTGCATGTGTCAATTATACAGGAATCAATGCATTTAATGGTCCCAAAAATGTGTCAAAAATGTCCGATGTGTCCGCCATAATGTCGCAGTCACAATAAAAATCGCTTATCGCCGCCATTACTAGTAAAAAAAAAAAATATTAATAAAAATGCTATAAAACTATCCCCTATTTTGTAAACGCTATAACTTTTGCGCAAACCAATCAATAATCGCTAATTGCGATTTTTTTTTTACCAAATATATGTAGAAGAATACGTATCGGCCTAAACTGAGGAAAAAAAACGTTTTTTAATATATTTTTTGGGGATATTTATTATAGCAAAAAGCAAAAAATATTGCATTTTTTTCAAAACTGTCGCTCTATTTTTGTTTATAGCGCAAAAAATAAAAAACTGCAGGGGCGATCAAATACCACCAAAAGAAAGCTCTATTTGTGAGAAAAAAAGGACGCCAATTTTGTTTGGGAGCCACGTCGCACGACCGCGCAATTGTCAGTTAAAGCGACACAGTGCCGAATCGCAAAAAGGGGCCTGGTCCTTTGGCGGCCAATTGGTCTTCTGAAGTGGTTATATAATCATGACCTCTGTTCTCTTTATACTAGGCTGTTACATACTTCTGACCACTGCACTCTGTCAGTTGTGTTGTACCTTACATACTCCTGACTGCTGAACTCTTTATTCAACATATAGCCCTGTGTACAGAGTGCAGTGGTCAGGAATATGTAATAGAGAGTGTAATGTGCAGTCCAGCATACAGTGTGCAGGGGTCAGGAGTACGTAACGTAAAACCCATTGTACAGAATAATGCAGAATAATTAAAAAAAAAAAATGGAGTAATCATTCATGTGTGGCTTGAGCAGCCCTGAATTTGCTTTGAATTAGTTGACAGAATAATTTCATAATATTCTCCCAACTTCTGGCAAGTGGAGTGCAACTCCAAAGTACAACCAGGTTCTTTCTAGGTAAAAGCTGAAACTATCCAAAACTCTTTAAACTTTTTTCATTATAAAGGAGTAAAAATTAATAATGGGGTTAATTGTTCTGAGAATTGTTTCAACATTTCACATTAGTACAGGCAACTATCTATTGTTGCTAGAAGTGAGATTTTAATTAGAATCAAATGTTCTTTGAACTGTATTATTTTAAGAGGGACATGGCAAATTGCTTCTCTAAATGAGTCACTGCAAATTGAGAAGCATATGTGCAAGCTTGTTAATATTATCAATGCTGTTGTTGAAATTACACCATTGTATTCTTTAGAATAGTAAGACCTAAGCACTATTTACAGTAGGTGCCAGGGTCATCAATTTGCAACCAAATTGAAAGTTAATTGATGAGCTATTAATCATTTATTGATGATATTTTAGTATGTGCAGCCCCTAGTTTCATTATTGTTTATCAATAATCATTAATTTGTAGATGCTTGTAATGTAAAATGATTACAAGCTTAAATTCAATCACTATGCAAGTTTACATCTATAATTTGGGTACTTGCTGGAAATAGTAAAAGGTACTATGCACATATCATGTCTGACACATGCTTTTGTATTACCTGATGTTAGTACAATAACATTATGCTGAGCAATATTCTGAAATGGATTTTCACATTATATCTGAACACATTTAACACCTTTGTTATGCATTTAGTTACATAAACAATTAAAAAAAGACTCATGCATGGGCGCCCGCAGAACTTTTTTTTGGGGGGGGGGGGGCATAATTTTATGGTCTGGTCGTGTGATCTTACCTGTGTCAGTCAACAGTGGCTGCAGGGGAGAAAGCGCTTAGCAACAGCTGATAAAGCCTGAGGAAGTGATGTCACCCATAGGTTCCCATGTCACAGTTGTTATTGGAGCTCCCTCCTCTCCCCTGCATACGGTGCTGGATCACACAGTTGAGATAACATGACCAGATTGGAACAGTTTGAAAATAGGTTAGTCCGCATAGGTGTTAGAGGTAAGGGGGCGGGGGCAGTTTTTAAGGCTAGCGCAAGCTGGAATTCTACTTTCAATCTACCCTCCCTATTGGTGGCTTGTGGCAGTGTTAAAGCAGAGCTCCGCCCAAAAGGGGAAGCTCCACTTGTTTGCACCCTCCCCCATTCCACTGCCACATTTGGCACTTTTTGGGTAGAGAGTGTACCTGGTTTTGGCGTGGAGATCTGAGCCATATGCAAAACCATGCAAAATATGCTGCGAGCGACCACAGCAAGTGAAGGTATAAATAAACATACAATTATGCCGCGTACACACTGTTGGAATTCTCGTCGGAAAAAGCTCTGATGGTTTTCCCGTCGGAATTCCGACGGAATTTCGCTCAAACTGTCTTGCCTACACACGGTCACACCAAATTCCGACGGTCTGTAACACAGCGGCATAAAACACGTTCGACAGCACTATAAAAGGGAAGTTTAATGCTTCCGAGCATGCGTCGAATTGTTTCCGAGCATGCGTCGGAATTTTGCGTGTCGGAATTGCATACACACGATCGGAAAATCCGATAGAAAGGTTTTCCGTCGGAAAAATTGAGAACAGGTTCTCAATCCAAAGTCCGTCGGAAATTCCGACAGAAAAAGACCGATGGGCATACACACGGTCGAAAAATCCGTTGAAAAGCTCCCATCGGAAATTCCGACCGCGTGTACGTGGCATTAGGCAATACATCAATTACAAAAAAAAACTACACCTGCATGGTGCAGCATTGGCTTAAGAAAGTTGAGATTTTAAAATCTATATGGACACAATAGCATCTTTATTCTGTTGTGCCCATATAGCTGCTTTTGTGCCCATATAGATGCTGGTGTGTCTCTATATGGGTGCAACAGCATCTATATAGGCACAATAGCAATTATATGGGCACAATAGCATAAAGATGATATTCTGTCCTTACTGTATAACTCTACTGTGGCCATACAAATGCTACAGTCTCCTATTGTGCCCAGTGACACTGACCTTGCAGCGCTGCCAGTGCTGGGACAAGGTTATCTGGTGACCAGCGTGAAGATGCCAAACTACGCTAAATTTTGGGTGTCTTTAGTTAGCTTAAAACACAGAAATATATTGTAAAATATTAACAGCTACATACAGAATGCCCAAAATGATTTATACTGAGTGAGAGATTTTTAGACATTTGTAACTGACCTTAAAGAATATGTAATCGATCACATGCTTGGTCAGAAATTAATTCTTGCAGACGCTTACCTCCTTTGCAATCAAAACATGTAGCCTTAAAATGTCCATTACATTGCATTCATCAAATGGGCACAAAGGTAGAGCACCCGAAGATCAGCAGCAAAGCACAGTGTGAGCCCAAACAAAAGAACTGCCGCTACTTTGCATGTATAAGCCCCTGTGCACAAGGTGTGCCCCTGACCAGAGGTTCTGGAAGTATGATGGACATTTCTTCTGCAAACTAAACATATCCAGTTTTAAGTGGGATTTTCTATGCTGTTATTCCATTTAATTGCATGCATTTCAAGTTTCCAAAATTTCAATATTACTATGTGTTGCCAAGACTAAATTCCATTTTCTGGATGTATTCTTACAAGTAGTTTATACACACAGGGTTTTACAGGGATAATAATAAATTTGCATCACATATGTTTATCTCCCTGTTTATGCATCCTACATTTTTATTTGCTTTTGTATCTGCCACTTGCCAATGTAGGATGCAGCAAAGCTTATTGCTAACAAATATTTTAAGTTCTTCTCCTGCTGTTTTGTTCCAATATATTTAATTTAGTTTATAGGGGGGATGCTGATTCTACAGCCTAGGTACCTAACGCTTTGTAACTTTTATTTTATCAAGAGCCTTCAGTAACACTTTAGTAATTTTATGTAATTTTATTTCCTCACCAAAAAGGCCAAACTAATCTATTTTTTTTTGCCCAACAGATCATAAATAAGTAAGTGAGTTAAAAGGGTCTCTGATTTTGACAGAGTCTCTGAAGTACTGATTTTAATTTCTTTAGCACGTATGCCTTTAGCAGTCTTAATTTTGTTTAGTCATTATTGCAACTATTAGTTAAATGGAGGTGAATTGGGACTGGTTATCTCTCTACATCATATTTTCAGGCACTGGTAACTCTTTTGAAACCTTTTTTTTTTTTTAATCTTTAGTTTTTGTTTGCTCTCACTGTTATTTTTCTAATCTTAACCTTTAGAGGTTCAGTATTGTAATGCCCCGTACACGCGGTTGTAAATTCTGATTTGACTTTTTCCGATTGTGTGTAGAGAATTTCAACAGACAAAGTCCAATGCATGCTCAGATCAAATTAGGAGACCAAACCTATTGGCTAACAGTAAAGAACCCTCTACATAGTTTAAGTTTAAACCTATTTTCTTTTAATTTTAATGTGCGGCCAAGGCAAGGGTCTTGTTAAACTCCCTTCCGCAAAAAAGTTGTATCCCTATTGTGGGGTCACCAGTACGGTATTTATAAATTGAAATCAGAAATCATATTCCCTCTCAAGCGTCTCTTCTTCAGAGAGAATAAGTTCAGTGATTGCAACCTTTTCTCATAACTAATATCCTCCAGACCCTTTATTAGCTTAGTTGCCCTTCTTTGTACTCGCTCCATTTCCAGGACATCCTTGCTGAGGACTGGTGCCCAGAACTGGACAGCAGCATACTCTAGGTGCTGCCGGATCAGAGTCTTGTAGAGTGGGAGAATTATCGTTTTATCTCTGGAGTTGATCCCCTTTTTAATGTATGCCAATATTCTGTTTGCTTTGTTAGCAGCAGCTTTGCATTGCATGCCGTTGCTGAGCCTATCATCTATATGACCCCCAGGTTCTTTTCCATCCTGGATTCCACCAGATTGCATTCGTATTTTTGCCATCCAAATGCATTATTTTACATTTTTTCTACATTAAACCGTGTTGCCTTATGAGTTTATGTGAATTCTCTATTAATCGCTGTAAAATATTGCAATTAGAAATATATTTCAGTTAGAGGGAAATATATTTATTATTTATTAAGTATTGAGTGTTGTGTTGGTGTTACTGTAATTAGTTCAACTTCAAAGCTTGGCCTTTTGTTTTCCCTAAAAACATCTCACCTGGGTAGCAAAAAACAGCCTTCTTTTGCCCAATATATTGTGCCCAATATACATTTACTAGGTACAGTGACCAATTAGGGAGAATTATATTAGCCACACTACAGAAAGGAAGGGGGGGGGGATATAATGCTCTGTGACCAAGCTAACTCTCTCTCTGGTGTGGGAACAGACAGCAGTCACCATGGGCTGACCTGAAGTTAACAGCTAATCTAACTCTATACTTGCATCTTATATTGTATTGTAAATATGGTTCTGTGAGTAAGTTGTAAATATCATGTAAGCCAGGGGACCTACACTGTACATTGTGTTGTAAATACTGTCTGGTGTGTAATTTGTATAGATTATGTAACTCTATCAATACATGTGTATTGCAGATTGAACTACCTCTTTTGTACAAAATCTCTCAGCTCTAGATATGTATATATCCATACTACTACAATGATTGAGCTGTATGCACATAAGCACAGAAACTAGTCAACAACCTCATTTGCCATGTAGTTGCCCACCCCATTAATTTGTTCAGATCTTTTTGAAAGGTTTCCACATCCTGCAGAGAAATGATTGCCCTGCTTAGCTTAGTATCCTCCACAAATACAGAGATTGAACTGTTTACCCCATCCTCCAGGGCATTTATGATCAAAATAAATAGGATTGGTCCCAGCACAGAACCCTGGGAGGCCCCACTATCCACCTCTGACCATTCCGAGTACTCCACATTTATCACTACCCACTGAACTCGCCCTTGTAGCCAGTTTTCAATCCATGTACTCTATGGTCCATTCCAATGGACCTTATTTTGTACAGTAAAGGTTTATGGGGAACTGTGTCAAATGCTTTTGCAAAATCCAGATACACCACGTCTACTGGCCTTCCTTTATCTAGATGGCAACTCACCTCCTCAAAGAAGGTTAATAGATTGGTTTGGCAAGAACGATTCTTCATGAATCCATGCTGATTACTGCTAATGATACCATTCTCGTTGTTACTAAAATCTTGTATATAGTTCATTATCATCCCTCCAAGAGCTTACATATTATTGCTGTTAGGCTAACTGGTCTGTCATTCCCAGGAATGTATTTTTGGCCCTTTTTAAATATTGATGCTACATTGGCTTTTCTCCAATCACCTGGTACCATTCCAGTCAGTAGACTATCAGTAAAAATTAGGAACAATGGTCTGGCAATTACTTGACCAAGTTCCCTAAGTACCCTCGGATACAAGTAATCTGGTCCTGGTGATTTATTAATGTTAAGTTTCCCAAGTCTAATTTTAATTCTGTCCTCTGTTAACCATGGAGGTGCTTCCTGTGATGTGTCATAAGGATAAACACTGCAGTTTTTGTTACTGAAGCCCCCCGATTCTCTTGTGAAGAATGAAGAGAAGAATAAATTCAATATGCCATTTCCCCATCCTTTGTAACCAGATGTCCTTCCTCATTCTTTATGGGGCCAATATGGTTTGTCCTCCCTTTTTTACTGTTTACATACTTAAAGAATTTCTTGGGATTTTTTTTGCTCTCCTCCGCTATGTGTCTTTCGTGTTCTATCTTAGCCGCCCTAATTGCACCCTTATGCCTCGTACACACAAAGGGACTTTCCCACGGGATTGTCCGCTGGACTCGAGTCCGCCGGACAATCCCCCCGTGTGTGGGCGCCAAAAGTCCAGCTGACCAGGTTTTAAGTTTTGTTTTAAAGCCAAAGAAGAAGGCGGCGGCGCAGCGGCAAGAACAGAAGAGACCCCGGAAGACCCTTGAAGACCCCCGAAGGCGGATCGAGACCCCCAGACGATGGTGTCGACGACGAAGAAGGTAGCCGGCCTCCTCTGCTCGGTAAAAGAGCTAGGTAAATAGCGGAGGAGTCCGGCGATAAGACCCCCCAAGACGGAAGAAGACCCCCGGAGCAGTGCAATAAAATATTTTAAAAAAAATTGTGTGTTTTTTTTCTTTACACTTTACACCTTAGGTGAATGGGTAGGGGTACATCGTACCCCATACTCATTCACATAGGATGGGGGGCCGTGATCTGGGGGCCCCCTTATTAAAGGGGGCTCCCGGATTCCGATAAGCCCCCGCCCGCAGACCCCGACAACCAACGGCCAGGGTTGTCGGGAAGAGGCCCTTGTCCTCATCAACATGGGGACAAGGTGCTTTGGGGTGGGGGGGCCGCACGGCCCCCCTTTCCCCAGGGCACCCCCCATGTTGAGGGCACATGGCCTGGTATGGCTCAGGAGGGGGGGCACTCGCTCGTCCCAACCCCTTTCCTGGCCTGCCAGGCTGCGTGCTCGGATAAGGGTCTGAGATGGATTTGGGGGGGACCCCCACGCCGTTTTTTTCGGCGTGGGGATTCCCTTTAAATCCATGCCAGGTGACGGGGCTAGTGCTGCGGCATTCACTGCCTTCGCTAGCCCCGTCTACCTGCAGTTACGTTCTAAATGAACGGACTGCTCCGTGTGTGGGCAAGTCCGTTCATTTTCAAAAGTCCCGCTGACTTTTTCCCGCGGATTGTCCGCCGGAGAAGTCCGGGCGTGTGTGGGCAAGTCACACGCTCGGAAGTCCGGGTGTGTGTGGGCAAGTCACCCCCTCGGAAAGTCCGGCGGTTTGTCTGCTGCACTAGGTCCGGCGGACAAAGTCCGAACGTGTGTACGCGGCATTACATTTCTTGTTGCATTCTTTATAATGTCTGAATGCTGATGATGATCCCTCAACCTTGTGTTTATTGAAGGCCTTCTCATTTGCTTTTATATGCATTTTTATTGGAGTTAAGCCATCCTTTTGTTCTGGATTTTAAATGTATTACCCTATGGGATGCATTGGCTAATACCCTTATTAAATATGCTCTTAAAGCAAACCCATCTCTCTTCTGTGTTCTTTGTTCCTAAGATTTTATCCCAATTCATGCCTTCTAACAAGGTTCATAGTTTAGGGAAGTTGGCTCTTTTGAAATTCAGTGTCTTTGTATTCCCCTTATGTTTTCTATATTTTATTTATACTGAAGCCAATTGAACTGTGATCGCTGTTTCCTAAAAGGGACATCATTTTATTTTTTGGTTCATCCATCACACAATTTTCAGCTCATGACTGTTGAAAATTGAATGTTAATAACTAGAAAAGTCTATCATTCTGAGCCCAGCATTTTTCATTCTTGTCATAATCTTTTTTGGCCCCTACTGTCTACTGTTCTGTAAAACACTTTTTGTTAAATCATTCATTTGTTAGCAATAATAACATCTAGTTAACAACAATCATTTTCCCACAAGAAATATGTTTAAAAATACCTGGCTCCATCTGGGCTCCTCAATTTCTTCCTGGATGGAAGGCCCAGGTTGGTCCTTGGAAGCCTCAGCTGGAGTTGAGGGAAGGGTGGATGGAAGGGGGGCCGGAAGAGTCAAAAGTGATTCCCTGGCTTCAATCTGGTCTTCTAGAAAACGCATCCTGCTGTAGTACCACAGACTGGGTACATACACGTCTTCAGCTGCTGCTCCTGACCTCAGGGACTTCTGGACCTTCTGAAGCTCCTTCCTATGCGTGCTTCTCAAGCTACCAATTTTCTTATCCACAAACTCGAGGTCTCCGTTGACCCGGGGCCCGAGTCTTCACAAATTCAAGCAGTTTCTCCAGCGATGCCTTCCTTGCTGGTTTATTGTGACATAAGGAATTTTTCACCTCCCACAAATTGCGCGTATCCCTGTATCTGTCTATGAATTCTCCAAGGAAGTCTGGGTCCTTAAATTGTTTCATTTTTGCTGCAAGACCAAACAAAAGACAAAAACACTAATAATCAGGCTAATCTTATCCCAATATAGGCATCAATCTAGAATCAGTATAGGCCACTCATGTCCCAAGTTAAATTCTTACCTTCGTTATTATGTTCGTCGCTTTCGTTCCTCCTTCCTCCGCACACAGAACGTACGTACGACACACACGTGTTAGCTTTATATACACTGCGCGTGCGTGAAACTCCGCCCACGTCGCCCGCCCTGACGTTCTTTCTAGAATATTCCCCGCCCCTTCTCTTTCTTCGCAGTGGGAGACGACATGGCGGAGACACAGCAGGTGCTTAATAGCAGTAATTACGAGGAAAGCCCAGAGATCCTCCTGTTGAGTTCTGTGCTTTACCAGCTGTGTTGCGGCCAGCCGGGGCCCCCAGATTCGCCTGGCAGGATAGCTGATGTGGGTGCTGGTATTGGATGCTCTGCAGTCACACATTTCCTTCACCAGCAGTTCCGGCCATAGGTACAGATTGACGTCTACGAGGTAGAACGCATGGCCACCTTGACAGTGAACCATCAGCAGTTAGACATGTGCACAACAAAAAAAATGTGTTTATTTTCGTTTCGTTTTTTCCATTTCCGAAAAAAAATCGTTTTTTTCGTTTCGTTTTTTTCGTTTCCGCTGATTCGTAACTATTCGTACATTCGTAAGTCGTCAGTGTTCGGATTCGTAACGATTCGTACATTCGTAAGTCGTCGGTGTTCGTATTCGTAACGATTCGTACATTCGTAAGAGTTATTTTTTCGTTGATTTGTTTGTTCGTTAGTTAAATTACGAATCGAAAAAAAAAAGTTACGAATGTACGAATTTTTTTGTTCAATCCATTCGAAGCACGTTTAGCAGCACCATTGTAAGGGACACGGAAAATTACCAATTCAACAAAAAAAAAAAAGTTACGAATGTACGAATTTTTTCGTTCGTTTTCGTTTTTCGGATTTTCTTCATTAGTACATTCGTTGTTTCTAATTAGTTTTTTTTTTTTTTTTTTTCGGATTTTCGTTGTTTTTCGGATTCGTTCGATTCAAATGATTCGTTAATTGGATTTGTACGATTCGAACGATTCGTTACGATTTGTTATTCGGATTCGTATGATTCGAATGATTCGTTCATTCGTACGAAAACGAACGAACGAAAATAACGAAAAAAAACACAAATTGCACATGTCTATCAGCAGTATGAGTCAGGCAGCCCTTCCGTTCACTCCTTAAACTTGCATATGCAAGACTTTGTCAAGCTCCTTGCTCCCCCATCCGCTGAGAGACAAAGACTAAAAGAGAATCCACTTCGGTCCAGGGATAGAAAATCCATGTAGGTCCAGGGATACAGGGGAGAAGAAGCTGTTACTGCCAGTGTTTTCTCATATGTGGTTACCTCTTTACCGCAAGGTAAGAGGCCACCAATTATTAGTGTGTACCTACACAAAGAGGAGACACTCTATTCCTCCAGCACCTTATTTTGATACCTGCACATTTGAATGCTTATTCACTGAAAGAAGAAATGAACTCAATAGACTCTTGTCACCATCTCATTTGCATTTTTGCACACTGTGGACTTGCATGGACTAGTTTTAGTCAATTACCAGCACTAATTAATGTGCTATATTTTTTGCACCTTCGTTTACATCTTTGCACAGGCCAACTACCTTCGTTTGCATTTTTGCACAGGCCAGCTGCACTGGAAGTTTTATTTTGCACTATGTTGCTGATTGTGCACTCTTGCTTTACCGTTCATTACACACAGTACTGTTGACTTTGCACTTTATTGCCGATTTTGCACTTATATTACCGACTGTATGCATTTGCACAATTGATTTTTTGCACATATTTAATACTATATATTTTAGGTTTATTTTATTTTTTTTCACTTTGCACTTGGTGCTTGAATTTTAATTCAAAGGTGCTAATAGCAATTTGTTGCACTTTTGCACTAGAACGAACATCCATCTATTTTTATGTAATTTTTATGTATCTTATATTACGGAGGTATTAGCAAAATCCTTTGCACTCTGCACCTTATTACATTTGTACTGCTACCTTTAGCAGCATACTTTCCCATTGAATTTATATTTGTACTGCTACCTTTAGCGTCACATTCTGTTATCTTGCTGGGAGCAGCTTATTATCTTATTGAATTTATATCTGTACTGCCACCTTTAGCAGCATATTCTCTGATCTTGCTGGGAACAGCGCAGCACCACCTTTTAACACATTTTACTCTACGGTGGGTATGGTTTGACCCACATTCGGTGCTTGCAGCAGTCCCATTTCCTTTTACATGGTAGAGCAGGAATAACTACATATTACCGGAGCAAGAAACATTCCGATCCCGGAGGAGAAGATTTAAGGCCGCAAATATGTCCTTTGAAGAGATGGTGGAGATGGTGGACATATTGAAGAGGGCCTACTACGATGGGAAGTATGGGCTGTACCTAAACCCAAATGCGAGAAAGGCCAAGATCATGACTAAAGTAGTGAAGAGTCTGCGCTGGAAATTTGGGGTACGACGATCCTAGGAGAAATTGAGGAAGCGCTGGTCAGACCTCAAATTAAGGGAGCACGATCAGTACAGAAGGGTCAAGAAAGTGCTTCTAAAAAGTAAGTACTTGTCGTGTGTTCCTATTATTATTATTACTTGCATGCTGCGCCATGTGCTTTTCTTTACTGTTTAAAAAGGCTACTTTTATGTTCGTGGGCACAGTAATTGATCGTAGTAAACATTGTTTGTTTGCCAACTAAATACAATGTTTTTGTCATATACAGGGTTAACTACATTTGGTCATGATAATTTGTATAAAAAGAAGTTTAGGACAATGTTGTCTAGATGTGCTTGAAACTAGAATGAATTGCAAACTTGATCCAGTGTAATGTAAGGAGAGGACACTCAGCAGCTGTTTACACATCTAGACTCAGGGGCACTAGTGTGGGACACAAGAACAAACTTTTTAGGATGTCCCACACATGTGCTCCAGTGGATGCTTGGGGTGTCTCCATGTGTGAAACTTGTCCAAAAAAGGTCAGTATTCCAGCTTGGTTAAGGGAATTAATCATGTCTTCAACTTGGAACTTTGCCCAAACAGACAATTGTACCCCACTTCCAAGCAATGTTTCATATTCCTATTTCTGTGCACAAATATCGGAAAATAGGACACATATTTATTTTTTAGGTGATGTACAGGTTGTGGAAGAACAATCACATAATTTCACCAGTGACAGTGCCCAAAGGCTAATCCAGGACATAATGTTTTGTAGTCGGGATTTAGACTGTGTAAAGCAAAAAACTAATTAGATTGAGCAAAAACTGAAGAACATGATTGATGTACTAGGAAGAATCTAAATACCCAAAAAATGCCACCATTTTATAATTTTACGGACACATTTTTGTATGCATTGTAAAAGCCAAACTCTGAAGATGTACACGGTGTGTCAACATGTGCTATCTGCCATCAGGGGATATCAATGAATGCGTTTTGTGTCTCCAACCCCTTCGTCAAAAAGTAGGTGAGAGGAAGGGGTTGCACCCAAAAACACATCCATTGATCCCCCATGATGGGAGATAGCACATGTTGACATTAGGCATATGGGATCAGGAGGGAAATTCCCAATTTGTGTGCATCTTTAAAATTTGGCTTTTACAGGGGTAACTTCACCCCATCTGATGAAGGCAATATCAAGACATTTTGGACACTATAATGTCTGATATTGCCTTCAGTGTTTCAATGTTGAACTTTGTATGTTCCAGATTTGTGTATGTTATGTTTTGAAACATGCCTGTTTATGTACCATAAAAAATATAAAGAATATGAAACCAAGAATTTGGGTTTTTACCCAAAAATATATTTTACAATGCACATGTGCACAGAATAAAAGGTTTTATACTCAAAAATGTGTGGCTTCTTCTTTCAATGATCAATACCAGTTTTTGTATTAAGTTGGTGTTTACAGTGACAATGGGTGTTATTTAATCATGGAAAAACCACTTGGCACTACAAGTGCACTAGGAGAACCTAGGAAACATCAAAAATAAACCCAAGCAGTAAATGAAAATCAAGATTTTATCTGATAAAAGGGTAAATTTATTGCAAATTTGGTGGCAAAGCAATGGGCCCCAACCCGTAAAATATTGTACATATTTTTCTCTCACTTCACGGGCACTTGGGGGGGGGGGGGAAAGCCAGGACGGCCAGCTTCCAGGGCCTTCATTGGAACTTCTGAAAGTCCGGCCTTAGGTCCAACAGAGGCAATATAACTTGCATTATGTTTTTTAAGAAAATTGTGCAGGATGCAGCAATACAAAATTAGGTGATTTTGTTTATATTCCGCCATATTTATTGCTGTTTGAAACAGGCGGAACTGGCTGGCCAGGATCCCAAACGTATTCTCCAAGACTCTTCTGCCTCTGGCCAGCCGGTAATTAAAAACCCTCGTCTCCGGGGTGAGGGTCCTCTGAGGGAACGGCCTCATCACGTGGTCACCTAGACCGAATGCCTCATCTGCGACGAAGACAAATGACAGTCCTTCCACATTCTCCTCCGGAGGTGGCAATCCCAAGCCACCACTCTTGAGACATCGGTAGAACTCGGTCCGGGCAAATACTCCACCATCTGACATCCGGCCATTCCTCCCAATGTCCACATACAGAAACTCGTATGTCGCCGACACCACCGCCATCAACACGATACTATTGAACCCCTTGTAATTATAATAGTATGACCCCTAATGGGGTGGTGGGACGATGTGGACGTGCTTCCCATCAATTGCCCCTCCACAGTTGGGAAAGTCCCAACAGGTGGCAAAATGGGAAGACACAGTCTGCCATTCCTGTGGCGTTGAAGGAAACTGTGGAGTCAAACAAGAATTTTTTTTTTAAATTTTGCACAGAAACATTGCAAGCAGATTAGACACAAACATTCTTGGCCAACATCAGCATAACATTTATTTAAGTATTAGTATTTAAAGGCAAAAATATAAGGTCAACTTATCAGATTCCTCACCCCTCTGGCCCCTTGGAAATATTTTAGGGGGGTATGTTTTTGACAGCTAACCCTCTCCACTTCATTGAGAGCTAAATGCCTAAATAATGTGTGTTACTTTGGCCAGCCCCTCCTTACTTACACTGTTGGCCAGCCCACTGGACAGGTAAGAAGTGTCATAATACAAAAATATAAATACACACTGTACAAATGGAAGCACATTTTTACATTCTGCAATTACCTATCAAGATAATAATAGGAGAAAAAAAACTTTAAACAGTACCATTTGAAAGTATTTAGGCAGGCACTTTCACTACATGCTTTGGGGAATTCATCCATAAATCTGACCAAAAAGAGGTAGGTATAGTTTGTAGGTATAGTCAGCAGATAGAAGATTGGTATCGGTTGACTTAGCGGTTGGGGGGGAGGGAGGGTTCCAAATGAGTTTGGGACCCCCCCCCAAAAAAAGCCTCTTGCACTCTGTATGAATTTAAGGACACAAAAAACATTTCAAAACATTTTAGGGGGTCTTTAGGGTAAAGCAGTACTATGGATCTGACAATATAAATTGTTAAGTGACTAGGCTAGGTGTATATGGGCCCAGGAGGATAGCATGCTGGGGAGGTTAGTGAAGGCAAATTTGCATGTAGGCCAAAAAAGGAGCATTAAAAGCTTACAGCATGCATGAGGACAAAAGGGGCATTCACAGCATATTACAATCATGGTAATTAGGGAATGATGAAAGAAATAAAATACATTAGCATACATTAAATACATATAATGTGATGGTAAAGGAGACATCTTACCTTAATACAGTCCTTCTGCAGGACCTGAATAATGGCAGAACAGGTCTCTGGGATAATGGAGATGTCTATCGGGAACTTGAGGTCCTGCAGGCTTCTCCCAGTCGCCAAGTACCGCAACGTGGCGACTGGCCTCTGCTCTGGAGTGATGGCTTGCCTCATGCAGGTATCCTGGCTGCTGATATAAGGGGTCAGCAAAGCCAACAGATGGTGAAAAACGGGGTCCATCATCCTGAGAAAGTTCCTGAAATCATCAGGATTATTCTGCTGGATCTCACGCAGCAAAGGCATATGAGAGAATTGGTCAAGCTGGAGTAACCAATTCTTGGTCCATGAACTCCTCCCCACCCTGTTCATGGACTGGGCTTGGGTCAAAGCTAGAAGCCCAACACCAAGTCCCCCGAACAGCACGAACTCTACGACAAACACGTTCCCGCAACATGGCTTCAAAACGGTCAGCTGGCCAGAACAAACTAACAGAACACACTGAAGAACAGCAAGGCCTGTGAAGAGCAAGCTGAAAATCAGCAACGAGCGGACAAGAACGCACTGAAAAACAGATACGAACTGACTGCACGCACTGAAAAACAGATACAAACCCACAAGCACAAACTGAACAGCAGTAAAACGATTTGAAAAGCACAAATCTGAATAGCGCAAATCGTCTCTAACCAAACTTCCACTAAGACGAGATAAACACGAGATTAGCACTGGCTATTGAACTTCCCTTTATAAACCCATCGTACGTGTTATACGTCACCGCGTTCTTGGCAGTGGGAATTTGGTGTGACCGTGTGTATGCAAGACAAGCTTGAGCAGAATTCCGTCGGAAAAACCATCATAGCTTTTTCCAACGAGAATTCCGATTGTGTGTACGCGGCATTCGTTTCCTTTTTTTTAGGCTTTCTTTCTTCTATCTTCATCTGATGAAGCCAACAGGTCTGTTGTTTTTTCACAAGCTCAAACTCTCCAGAAAGTATCTGTTTACATGGACACATCTAATGATTGGTAAGCTGCAATATAATACATTTTTGGTTTTGGATAAAATATGGACATGACATAACTTTCAAGTACCAGATTGGCAATTACCCATTAGACCTAGAACTGGATCTAAACCAAAACAATTACTAAGATAATATGTTCAAACAATCTCTAATACTATCTATATAATCTACAATCTCTAATACTTTCAATAACTATGACACTTGAAAAAAAAAAAAGAATGAAACATTATCAATGAATTCCCAAAGGTAAAATAACATTTTTAGCAAACATTGCTAACACATGATTCATTTAAAAGATAACAGTTTAAAATAGAGAAATTATCCAACATAGGAAGATATATCATTAAAAATATTCAGAAACTATAGTTAGTTAAGAAAAGAATTTCTTGAAAATCCTATACTTCTAAATTGGAAGTGAGTTGTCCATAGAAAAGTTCAAATATAAAGCTTAGTCCAAAAGTATGAATAATGAGTGCTGGATCAAAGAAAAAAATAACTATAAATCCAAAAAAAAAAAAAAATGATATAAAGGTAAGAAAGTGGAAAAAATGTAAAACCTGCAACAAAAGAAGAGGCAATTAAATGACGGTGGTAGCAATGTGAATAAAGCATTGTGTGCTCATGGTCAGAGGGGAAAAAGAGAGTGCTTCTACAGGCATAGGGATAGACCGCCTTTTTTCTTCTCTGAACTGGGCTACACAGAAAATCTGTTCACTGATTTTCCTCTTTTATAAGGTTTTCCAAATTATTTTTAAAATGTGCACACTTGGCGTTAATTTAATAAAGGCAAATGAGCTGTTTACAAAGTTCTGGGGATTTTCCCAGAGATTAGTGAATGTAGTGACATTTCACTTTGTAAAGAACACCCTATCATGTGCAAGAAAAAGAAAAAGAAAACAGCATTTTTGCTTGCTACATTATTGGATGATTAAAGTCAGAAGAGCTCATTCACTAAGAAAATTCCCCTTTAAAGTGCAATTTTCCTTGCAAACTGAACAGTCTAGTTACTTTTAGTAAATTAGCCCCACAGAGGCCAATTTACGAATGCAAAATATTCACTTCAATTATCCAATGGTGTGAAAAGCATGTGCACATAATCGGATATTCACTGTAAATAGGATGCTTTGCTTTTTACATGACTGGACTAAAATTGAATGACTGAATTAAAGGTAATAGTCAAATCATTTTTATAAGTAAAGATTCTTATCTCCATTAGGAAATCAGTCTTTAACTTTAAATATTCATGTGTTCACTATTTTTGTTAAGCTCTGTTTTGAGGATAGTAAAGTTGGGATTTGAAATTATTATTTTTGTTCATATTAAAAACATTTTTTAAGTTGAATAATACATATTTCCAGAAATGGAAATATTCTTTCAATTCCAATAATGAAAACACATTTTAAAGTAAGTAAACTTAAGTATATGCCTTTATAGAGGCCTGCATTAAATGAACCTGTTGCGTTGCCCTAAGAGTAAAGGAATTATTTTAATTAGGTTACATATTTAGGGTTCATGGAGTGGGGAGGAGGTTGTGTTTTGTAGACTGTTTAATGTTAGAAATACTTTAGAATTTAGAGACAGGATAAGCTTTCTTCACACTGCTCCAGGCTGTTGTCACACTTCCATGGAACTCTACAGAGTCACATGGGGAGATTTACTAAAACTGAAGAGTGCCAAATCTGGTGCAGTTGTGCCAATCAGCTTCTAACTTCATTTTGTTCAGTTAAGCTTTGACAAAAAAACCTGTAAGCTGATTGGTTTCTATGCATAGCTGCACCAGATTTTGCACTCTCCAGTTTTAGTAAATCAACCCATTGACTCCCAAATATGTATTTTCTGTGCTCTGAGCTGCGACAAGTTGCTTTGATGATGAGTCTTTCTCTTTACTATCTATGTAGATAGGGATGAGTTGACAGTTTGGTACAAACCTATGTCCACACAAAACTTTGGCTGCCTGGGCATTCATACAAACTGCTGAACTTTTGGCCATTTGGTGATATTTGGTCAACCATGTCATCACTATCCCAGCCCTTTCCCTTAAAGCGTAACTCCACTTTTGTTGAAAAAAATACATTCCCCTCTGGGTGATCAATGTACATTGCAAGGATTATAACAAACTTTGTGCAGATTCTTACCTTTTGTTATTCTGAATAAATCCCTGTGTGTTTCTCTGTGCCTCTGTTCTGAGTAGGTCTAATGGGAGTGGTTTCATAATTAACTGTCAGGTGTGGAGCTACAAGGCACTAATGATGAAATCTGCTGGGCCTGCATCCCATTAGACGGGTTCCTATTGAAAGTATCTCTAAAAAAAAAAGACATTTTTGTTGCAAGGGATGCCTGAAATCTGACTTGTATCTTAGGCAGACTTCTGGGAATATCGGTGAGCCAATCACACAAGCAGGAAATTATGTTTCTGGGGAGTGGTCAGTACACACTCTGTGTACAGAAAAATCCAGGTAGCCATATTGCAATGTATTCACAGAAAATTAAATTTGCTGCAAATTGAAAAGGAAAGGTAATTTTTAATAACATTAAATTACAAAATGATTAGTGTCGCAATCATATGCGCTATATTATTTTTTCTTTATTTGCTATTTTTTTCCCCAAGAAAAGTGGAGTTACCCTTTAAATAGCTGATGACAGCTCTGGGACTGGGACACATCATTTGGCCAGAGTACCGCTGGGATTGGTCGTGTGTTCCCTTGACCTTATCCCCACGGCCCCCTGGCAAGGAACTTCCCTATTTTGAGGTCATGTAGCCTTGTATGGTTCAACTAGTGGTCTAGTATAGATTTTAAGGTAGACAATTTTTTTTCACATGGAGTCCCCTTTAAAATCCATTCCAGACACAAAGGGGATGGTATGCATTTTTTTGGGGGGGGGGGGGGGCTGGTGAGACTCTGCATAATTTATATTTTTCATTTTTGTTATAGCTATAACCAAAAGTAACATTTACAAAAAATGATGCGGTTTAAATTGCCAGAAAATTAAAACTCAATTGCCATCTTCTTTACAAAAAAAAAGCACACAGACCCCTCCAAATGTCCTACAAGATACATGACAGACTCTTAGGCCCCTTTCACACTGGGGCGGGGAGCCGCGGTGACGGTAAAGCAGCGCTATATTTAGCGCTGCTTTACCGTCGTTTTAACCGCGGTATTCAGCCGCTCGCAGTGCGGTTTTACCTCCCGCGAGTGGCCAAAAAAGGGTTAAAGACCCCCGCAGAGCGCCGCGTTTTGCGGCAGTATTGCCGCGGTTTTACCACGGTTACCCATTCAAATCAATGGGAAGGAGCGGTATAGGAGCGGTGAACACACCGCTCCTATACCGCTCCAAAGATGCTGCTAGCAGGACTTTTTTTCCGTCCTGCTAGCGCACCGCCCCAGTGTGAAAGCCCGGCGGCTTTCACACTGGAGTGAATGGGGCCGGATTTTTTCAGGCGTTATACAGGCGCTTTTTTAAGCGCTGTACCGCCTGAAAAACGCCCCAGTGTGAAAGGGGCCTTAGGGGTCTGCAGTGTATTTTGGAGAAGCTTTGGGATCGGTGTGCCAATGTTCTTTGAAGAAAAAAAAGCCAGGAGTGAGATATCATTTATTGGCTATTTCAAACTTTAAAAAAATCACTGCCACCTTCTTGCCTATAAGCCCATAACATTAGCATTTTTAATTGTAAAGATTCGGCTCCCATTGATTTTATGGGGTTTGGGTTCAGCATTCAAACTTCTCTGAAGTTCGTCAAACTCTGCTTGAACCAAACCCAGGCCAGTTCGGCTCATCACTAGTTGATGAATTTACAGTGATTTGCAAAAGTATTCACCCCGTTGGCATTTTTCGTATTGTGCTGCCTCACAACCTGGAATTAACATGGATTGTTTGAGGATTTGCATCATTTAATGTACAGAATATGCCCACAACTTTGAACATTTTTTTTTTTTTTTTTTTTTATTGGGAAACAAACAACGAATAGGACAAAATAACAGAAAAAGTCAATGTACATAACTATTTTTAAAGTCAAGACTTTGTAGAGCCACATTTTTTGCAGCTATCACAGCTCCAGGTCTCTTTGGATAAGTCTCTATGAGCTTGCCACATCTTACAACTGGGATTTTTGCCCATTCCTCCTTGCAAAACTGCTCCAGTTCCTTCAAGTTGGATGATTGTGAACAGCAATCTTTAAGTCTGACCACAGATTTTTTTATTGGATTGAGGTCTGGGCTTTGACTAGGCCATTCCAACACATTTACATGTTTCCCCTTAACCTCCCTGGCGGTATGATTCTGTCTGGAATTTGGTGCTGAAAGCGGTACAATTATTTTGCATGGAAATTTGGCGTTTTTATATTGTAGGCCTGCAATTCTTATGAATAACTCACTTAAATCTGTCCGAACCAGAGTCTAGTAGACATCCCGGGTATGATAAAGTTTGAAACACAAAATAATAAATTATAATATAATAAAAATATATATAAAAATGATTCAATAATGTAATCAAATCAAAAACACTGAAATTTGCTCAGTTGCAGAATAGTCGCTGTCATTAAATTTATTGTTTGATGATAAATTGTGATTTTAATTTTTTATCGGTGTTTTCTAGCTGGTCTAAAACCACTTTTGACATAAAGGGACACTTTTTGGTTGCTATGGACAATCTCCAGTTTCCAGGCAGAAAAAAAATCTTTTTATTATATAAAATGACATGCAGGGCACTGGGCAGACCACTAGGGACAAAGGGGGTGTGTATTTTTTGTATACAGTACTGTAATCTGTAAGATTACAGTACTGTATGTGTGTTGTGTTTTTAAACTTTTTTAAATTTGGCGCCGATCTCCGCTCCCGTGCTTCGTAACATCGCTGGGAACGGAGACCGGCACTGTGTGAATCGAGCGAGCGGACGGCTCGCTCACACAGCGGGGAGACATCGCAGGATCCAGGGGAAAAGGTAAGTAACTTCCCCCTGCATCCTGCACGCAAGCCCGAGCCTGGCTCGGGGTTACCGCTCCCAGCACAAAAAGCTGGACCCGAGCCAGGCTCGGGGTTACCGCCTAGGAGGTTAAACCACTCAAGTGTTGCTTTAGCAGTGTGTTTGGGGTCATTGTCCTGCTGGAAGGTGAACCTCCGTCCTAGCCTCAAATCACACACAGAGTGGTACAGGTTTTGCTCCAGAATATCCCTGTATTTAGCACCATCCATCTTTCCCTCAACTCCCAACTGCTGAAAAACATCCCCACAGCATGATGCTGCCACAACCATGTTTCACTGTGGGGATGGTGTTCTTTGGGTGATGTGATGTGTTTGCGCCAGACATAGCGTTTTCTTTGATGGCCAAAAAGTAACATTTTAGTCTCATCAGAGCAGAGCACCTTCCTCCATACATTTTGGGAGTCTCCCACATGCCTTTTCGCAAACTCAAAACGTGCCATTTTGTTTTTTGCTGAAAGTAATGGGTTTCTTCTGGCCACTCTGCCATAAAGCCCAACTCTATGGAGCGGACGGTTTATTGTTGTGATGTTGTCCTATGTACAGATACTCCAGTCTCTGCTGTGTAACTCTGCAGCTCCTCCAGGGTCACCTTAGGTCTCTGTACTGCCTCTCTGATTAATGCCCTCCTTGCCCGGTCCGTGAGTTTTGGTGTGCGGCCGTCTCCTGGCAGGTTTGCTGTTGTGACATGTTCTTTCCATTTTTTTCTAATTTTACTTCACCAACTTAGACTATTGTGTTCTGATCCATCACATATAATTCAGATTAAAAAAAAATATTGAACTAAAGGCTGTAATGTAACAAAATAGGTAAAAAGCCAAAGGGGTGAATACTTTTGCAAGGCACTGTACCACAGGGGAGAGGAGTGGGATACGTTGAACCTTATAACTGGACCTAGTAATGTGGGACAAAGTACTACATGTACTTTGTCCCATGGGGGGGGGGGGGCAGAATAGTGTAAAAAAAATATAATGATAGTTTCTCTTCAACATCCTTCCTGTGATTTAATTCTTACATGTTGGAATTAATAGACAACACATTTGCTAGAGCCAAGACTATGAGCTCTTAATTGTTGTAGTAAAAGATGATATAATTAGCTAAAAAAGATCTAAGCCCATCAAGTACAACCAAAAGAAAAAAGAATTTAATGAAAAATTTGCATCCTCAGAACTGCAAACCCACCATTGATCCAGAGGAAAGCAGCGTGCCTATATAAAGCATGGTCTAATTTGCTGTAACAGCGAAATGCTTCCTAAACCTCAAAGACCCCAGTGTCTTGAAATCCAACATACATGTATTAATATAAAAAAAGAATATACTTTCTTGTCAATCCAAGAACATATAATAACAATCATGAAAAATACAATATGTATTTAATGTGTTATATTATGTAAACACGATCGGATTTTCCGACAACAAAACCGTGGATTGTTTTCCGAAGGATGTTGGCTCAAACTGGTCTTGCATACACACGGTCACATAAATATTGTCAGAAATCCGAACGTAAAGAACGCTGTGACGCACGAGACGTACGACGAGCCAAGAAAAAGGAAGTTCAATAGCGAGTGCGGCTCCTTCTGCCTGATTCTGAGTATGAGTGAGCGTTTGTGGGACAGACTTGTGTACACACGATCAGACTTTCCGTCTACAAGTGAAGTTGTCGGAAAATTTGAGAACCTGCTCTCAAACATTTGTGGCCAGAAATTACGACAGCAAATGTTCGATGGAGCATACACACGGTCGGACTTTCCGACAACAAGCTCCCATCGAACATTTCCCGTTGGAAAGTCTGACCGTGTGTACGCAGCATATGTGTTATATGTATATTTCATAATTGTTGTTATATGTAATGGATGAATG
This sequence comes from Lithobates sylvaticus, assembly GCA_028564925.1. Classification (NCBI taxonomy): domain Eukaryota; kingdom Metazoa; phylum Chordata; class Amphibia; order Anura; family Ranidae; genus Lithobates; species Lithobates sylvaticus. The sequence continues at coordinate 24,079,938 of CM053033.1, read as the reverse complement.
AAATATTCCAATATGAGGGATCATGTTCATGGCTTTTGTAGAGCTTCCATGTAGGTTTTTAGTATCTGCATGATGATTTTTTTTTGTACAATAAAGTATATTCTTTTTATATTAATAAATGTGTGTTATATTTCAAGCTGCATTAAAGTTCCAAGGGGCATCTCTTCTTTCTAATTCACATTTTACAGCTCTTACTGCAAAGAGGCCTTTCCATATAATTGTATCAAATCAAGAAGAAGAAGATCCTGTCCATCTTTTTTTAGGCACAGCTCAGATATCCAGTGATGTTTTTTTTTTTGGTGAAAAAATCTAGCATTGAAGGCATTAATAAAAAATAAAAATGTGGCCTGCATAGTGCGCCGCAGTGAACAGTGGGCGTGGTTTGAATTGCGCTAAATATTGGGCATGGCTTAAAGGGTGTGTGGTTAAATAGAGTCTGAGATGACTTACATAGTGCAGAATGTAGTAATTTCAAATAGGGATTGTACAGTACGGAGTGTACAGCAGTGGGTAGTAAGTGCAGGATGGTGTCAGTAGGGTAGTGGACAGTGTCCGTAGTTCTTCATTTTTATTGTTTTCATTTTTTCACAATGCTTTTTGGGGGGAGGGGGTTGGGGCAGTGGACGGAGTTGGTAGGGCAGTGCAGGATGTCAGTAGTTTTTAATTCTTTTTTTTCACTTTTTTAAATTATTTTTTACAATTTCTTTTTTTTTTTTTTTTTTTTTGGGTGGGGTGGGGGAGTGGACGGTGTCAGTACTTTTTTATTTTATATTATTTTTTTACAATTCAATTTTGACAAATACAAATGACATGTTTACTGGCCCCTTCTTCCGCTCTCCATCCTGATTCCCCACAGCCGAAGGGGACAAGGGGGAGCCGGAGGAGGACACAGGAGAGCCAGAGGAGGACACAGGAGAGCCAGAGGAGGACACAGGAGAGCCAGAGGAGGACACATGCGGTCGGAAGAGGACACAGGAGGGTCGGAGGAGGACACAGTAGAGGTGGGGGAGGACACAGGGGTCCAGAAGAGGAAACAGGAGGGCCAGAGGAGGACACAGGAGAGCTGGAGGAGGACACAGGAGGGCCGGAGGAGGACACAGTGGAGCTGGGGGGATACATGGGTCCAGAGGACGACACAGGAGGGCCAGAGGAGGACCCAGGAGAGTCAGAGGACTACACAGGGGGGGCCAGAGAAGGACACAGGAGGACAGGAGGAGGACACAGAGGGGCCGGAGGAGCACACAGGGGGTTCAGAGGAGGACAAAGGAGGGGGGACAGTTACAAGCACTGATCTCCCTGTATAGCATTCAATGAAGCAGAAGCTCACTGAAAGCTACACAGGGAGATCAGTGCCTTTAACTGCCCTGCCCCCCCCCCCCAGTCGCACCGATCATCCCCCACTGTCAACCAGGTCATCAACCATGGGTGTAGTGTGGGTCACAGAGAAAACCGCCCCTCTCAGGACCCATGTTCAGTGAACACCCTGCACCCATGGATGATATGCCACTGTGTACAACAAAATAATCAAATATTTACAATTGCTAAACCAGTCACATTTTAATCCAATGTTATTAAAAAGTACCTTTCCATTACAATCTGCAGGTCTGTAATTTGCTATAAAATTCAATGCAACATGGCAACCTGGAGGCGTTCAGAGCACCCCCAGAAATGTGAGATTCACTGCAGACAGCAAACAGCTTTTACTTAAAAGCAGAAACAGGTAGGACTCTAGAACAAAGTTTGTTAAAAACCCTATGATGTACGTTGTTTACCTTGTCATGCAGACAGACGGCAGCCACTCCAGTGTTCAAAAGCCGCACCCCCTTGTCTGTGATAGGCGGAACACTTAATTTCCCAGCAGTCAGTGTTCCGCCTATCACGGACATCCTCTCATCCTCGTCTGTGGTATGAGGATGAGCGGATGTCCGTGATAGGCGGAACACTGACTGCTGGGAAATTGAGTGTCCTGCCTATCACAGACGAGGAGGAGGCGCGGCTTTTGAATACTGGAATGGCCGCTGTATGTTTTGTTTTATGACACGCTGATCGGTGCAAAACAGCACACAGAGCTGCAGATGGGCACAGAGCTGCAGATGGTCACAGAGCTGCAGAAGGACACAGAGCTGCAGAAGGACACAGAGGCTGCAGATCGGCACATGGAGGCATGCACAGGACACAGATAGGCTGCAATGGACACAGGGAGGTACACAGGACACAGGGAGGTAGGCAGATCTGCACAGGTAGGCATGCACAGGACACAGGGAGGTAGGAAGATCTGCACAGGAAGGTATGCACAGGACACAGGGAGGTATGTAGCTGCAGATGGGCATTGTTGACCCTCTTTTCCACGTACAGTAGCTGCTGCATTTCTCACCCTCGGCTTATACACGGGTCAATACGTTTTCCCAGTTTTTTTGTGGTAAATTAGGGGCCTCAGCTTATATTTGGGTCGACCTATACTCGAGTATATATGGTATTGATATCTGTTAGAAACTTTACAGCTTTACCTTAAAACTCAAAGTGTAAAAAAACTAATCTTACTAATACTATCATGATTTGTATTGTCTCAAAATGATATATAAAAACATGTGGGTATAAAAGCCTACTCTACTCATAACATAGTCATTATTTGTCCTGAGACAATGTGAATGACAGATTGAATTGAAAAAAAGGGAGGACTATAATAATTTTCTACAAATGAATGTTAGTACCACTTTCAATTAATGTAAAAGTTGTACCTGCCTCGTTCTCTACACTCATGGCACAAAAGCTTTTTTTTTTGTCTTTTATCATAGTTAAAGGTTTCAAGCTACAATATTGTTTAGCATCCCAACAATTTATGCCCTATTGAAGAACAAAAAGCCAATAGATTTTTTTTTGTTGCCTAGAAGAATCAATAAAAAAGGAGTCTGGTAGCCTTTGTAAAACAAGGAATAAAAATGATGAAGGTTTGGTGGTATAATTATAGGTATTTCTTTTTTTAAGCCATCAATTTTGGTATTCCAGTATGGTATTATTTTTCATTACTATTTCTAAAGATCTGAAATATGAAAGATATAAAGTAGAAAGAAAATTTGAAAAGGTCTGCCATTAACAACCTTAGTAACAGACGTGTATAGATAAGTGTCACATGCTTTTATGTTTTTTTCATCATCCTTCAACAGAGCTGAAATTAGGAAAAATGGTGCCTAGGGCAAAATATATATACATATAATATAGATAGATTAGTAATGGAGTTTATTACAGATCAGGGAAATTATAATACATAATCAAAAGGGTTGCTAGAATTATTTCCCACATCTATGGACAAATTCAAAAGAGAAAAGATGCTGTGAATTAGATTTGCGTGGCAGAAAGATGTACGATTAACCACTTCAGCCCTGGAAGATTTGGCTGCTCAATGACCAGGACATTTTTTGCGATAAGGCACTGCGTCGCTTTAACTGACAATTGCGCGGTCCTGCAATGCTGTACCCAAACAAAATTGACGTCCTTTCTTTCTTACAAATAAAGCTTTCTTTTGGTGGTATTTGATCACCTCTGCGGTTTTTATTTTTTTCGCTATAAACAAAAGAAGAGCGACAATTTTGAAAAAAAACACAATGGGGTTGTTTACGAAAGGCAAATCCACTTTGCACTGCAAGGTGCACTGAAAGTGCACTTGGAAGTGCAGTCACTGTAGATCTGAGGGGTAGATCTGAAATGATGGGAAGCTCTGCTAATTTTATAATCCAATCATGTGCAAGCTAAAATGCTGTTTTTTATTTTCCTTGCATGTCCCCCTCGGAACTACAGCAACTGCACTTCCAAGTGCACTTTCAGTGCACTTTCAAGTGCACTTGCAGAGCACTTGTAGTGCAAAGTGGATTTGCCTTTGGTAAATAACCCCCAATATCTTTTACTTTTTGCTATAATAAATATCCCAATTTTTTTTTAAAACAATATTTTTTCCTCAGTTTAGGCCGATATGTACTCTTCTACATATTTTTGGTAAAAAAAATTGCAATAAGCGTATATTGATTGGTTTGCGCAAAAGTCATAGCGTCTACAAAATAGGGGATAGATTTATTATTATATATTTTTTTTACTAGCAATGGCAGCGATCAGCGATTTTTATCGGGACTGCGATATTGCGGTGGACAAATCAAACACTTTTGACAAATTTTTGGGACCAGTGACATTTATACAGCGATCAGTGCTATAAAAATGCACTGATTACTGTATAAATGACACTGGCAGGGAAGGGGTTAACACTAGGGGGCGATCAAGGGGTTAACTCTGTTCCCCAGGTGTGTTGTAACTGTAGGGGGGATGGGACTGACTAGGGGAAGAGAAACATTGCTGTTCATATTTAGTATGAACACATGAACTCTCTCCTCTCCCCTGAGAGAACCAGGATTTGTGTGTTGACACTAGACATGTGTGATTAGTTTCGTACGAATCGGAAATTCGTACGAATTTTACGAAATTCGTACATCCGTACGAATCAAAATTACAAATTTTTACGAATACGAATTCTGTACGAAATACGAAATTTCGTTTACGAATTTCGGATCCAAATTATCCGAATCCAAACTACCAAATGATGAATTTCAACTAATATGAAAGAAATTATAGCGGATATAACGAATGATTCGAATGAATTCGAGATTCAGTATAATGAATATCGACACTCTACGAATAATAACGAATTATCCAAAAACGTATTAACGTTACATAACACATAAGTCTATTGTCTATTGTTCACCAATCACTCAGAGGAAGTACGAAATACGAAATTTCGTATTCGTAAACGAAATGAGTGATTGGTGAACAATAGACATTAGACTTGTGTTACTTAATACGTTTTCGGATAATTCGTTATTATTTGTAGAGTGTCGATATTCGTAACGATTCGTAACATTTCGTAATGATTTGTAATGATATTAACTATTTGTAACGATTCGTACGAAATTCGTATTTCGTACGAATCCGAATTAAATTTCGTACACGAATTACGATTTTTTTTTTATACGAAACGGAATGGAACGAAACTAAACAAATTTTTTGACGGCTCCCATGTCTAGTTTACACACACATATCCCAGTTATCGTCCTCTAACGAGCAATCGCAGGTGATCTTCACCGGAGGTGTCTTAAAGAGCCGTCTTACAGCTACAGCGGCTTGCACAAGGGAGCCAACCTGTCGCAGTATAAGCGGTTAAATAAAATCTAAGACTAAAGTGAACCTGTGCACAGATTGCTAAAGTATTAACATATTCTGAACAAGAAGTAAGGATTACAACATCGGCACTGAAAGCCTATATTTTTTTTCCTGTTACGTCTTATTGCAACAGAATCTTGGCTGCCTGCCAACCCTCGCATGTAAACACACAGTAGGTGTTTCTACATTTTTGGAAACAACTGAAATTTGACTTTATAGTCTTTGTCATGATCATTAAAGATTTTTTTTAGAATGTTATTACTTCAGAGTACCTGCAGCTGGATAAACCAGGCATGGCTTGTTTTAAAGCTCTTTTACTGCTTGTTAAGAACATAAAAATCCCAATAGATTGGGCACAGGTGTACTTTAACCTTCTCAGCAATGGAAGGTTTTGCTCCCTTCATAACCAGGCCATTTTTTACTATTTAGCACTTCGCTACTTTAGCTGGTAATTGAGCGTTCATGCAACACTGTATCCAAACAAAATTTATATAATTTTATTTTTTTCACACAGATAGTGCTTTCTTTTGGTGGTATTTGATCACCACTGGGTTTTTTTTGTCAGTGCACATGTCTAGTGATGATACATCTGCCGTCACTAAGAAAATCTCCTCACCTTCAGGCAATGTAATTTTGGTTAGAAGTTGGAGGAAATCTTTTGAATCCTTAAGGTATGCCTTGGTATTAACCACACTGACCAGACTGGAGAAACTGATCTAGGTATTGGCCTAACCTAGCAGTGACTGATCCTATGCAAATCACTATTGGCCTGGCAGGAGGATTGAATGTATCTTTATGGATTTGTCATCCATAATTGACCAAGTTCACTAGGCACTGATGAGGAGGCACTAATAATCTGCACTTATAGGCACTAATAGGTGGCACTGATATGTACTAGCTCATTATGAAATACTTACCTTAGAACGAGGCGCCGACATCTCACTCGGTCCACGCCGAGGGAGCTGACATGTTCCCTCGGCGTGTCTTCCGAGTATCGCGGCTCCGGCGCTGTGAGTGGTCGGAGCCACAATGTCGTCACTCCCGAGCATGCGCACGGGAGTTTTCTTACAGGGCAGGGTCTGGCGTCTGCCGTACTTTCAGCCGAAAATCCCCGGAGCGCATGCGCCGCTGCAGTCAGCGGCTTATTGCGAGGGGAATATCTCCTAAACTGTACAGGTTTAGGAGATATTTTTTTTTACCTACAGGTAAACCTTATTATAGGCTTACCTGTAGGTAAAAGTAAAAAATTGGACTATACTACCGCTTTAACTACTCAGGTGAAAGTGTTACATAAATTAAAAATTTATTTTTTAAAAAAAACTTTTTGTACACACATCATTTATTTAATTTTTTTAATTTTTAACATACTGCCCCCAGTCAGTGTCCCTAATCCCATAGCTTTAAATCAGGAGATATCCATTACTGTTTACCACCGAATGAAAGCCCAATCTGTCATGAAAAAAAGGTAACAAGGTAACATTCACCTGGATACACTAAGCAGTTGATGAAATGAAATGTCCAGCTATACTAATATATGTATACCGTTCAGTATACTTTGTTATCAGAGTGTACAGCTTTCCATTGCTGCATGACTGTTAAGAAGATCAGCATCTGGACAGCTCAGCATGCAGGTCCACAGGGAGAGGGGCTTGTAAGCAGCTGTGATCCAGACTTAACCTGAAGCCTGCTGTAATCACAGCCATTTGAACTTTGCTTGAACTTGAGCTTTGTGAATAAATCACTGATGAGCCTTCCAAAGTCAGGTGAACTAGGAATGTGGACTAGTGAAATGTCTGGCTTAGGTAATATTACTGTTATCAGTGAACCTTTAAAGAATAGCATTTGCTGTATAAACATATGTTATTCTAGAATGTGTTTGAAAAGGTATTTTTGAGTATACTTAAAGTGGTGTTTACACCAAAACCAAAAAATTGCTTAAAAATCAAATAAAAAAATAAAAAAATAAATAAATAAATAATTGGAAAAAAAAAATGTTTTACTCACCTCTAAATGCCTGTTGCTAGGGGGTCCCTCGTAGTCTGCCAGTTTCAGTGCCCGGGCACTGACATCACTTCCCCTCGGCACCGCACAGTCATCTGGGACCTGTCACGTGTCCCAGATGACTGAGCGTCGTATCACGGCGAGCGGCGCAGCCCGCGCATGCGCAGTGGGTGCCCGGCTGTGAAGCCACAGCCGGGTGCCCACAGTAAGAATGCCGGTGCCGCAAGCGGAGCCGGGAACAAGGGGGGAGGGCTTCGTTCCCCCGCTTAGCTGGACCCTGGGACAGGTAAGTGTCCGATTATTAAAAGTTAAAACTTTTCAAACATTTTTTTTTAGGGGGCACCCCACTTTAAAGCTATATACAGCATCCGTAAATATTAAAGCTACTCCATTGCCTACTCAAATGTTCTTTAAAAATTCAAAGAAGCATGTGGTTAACTACCTCTCCTGTGTTGCTGAACACTGCCCTACTGTACAGGAATCCTTGGGTAAAGTCTCTTCTAAAACTGACGCTTCCAGGAGTGTTGGTGTTTAGGGACACCCACAATGCTGAGACATTCCTCCTTTGCAGAGTTGGGAGAAAAGTTCAAGTGGAGCAAAAGTACAGCCGGAACACCGCCTGTTTGCACCATTCGGTGGGTCGTTTGCCTGCCGAGCGCCCCAAAATGCACTGCGTGCTGCACAGTGCATTCTAAGCTTTGCCCAATCAGGGCACCGTAAATAGCTGGTTGTTAAGGAGCGTCCCGGGAAGCCGGCCACGGCTTCCTTAACAATGGATGAGTCATCAGCTGTCAACGGGCTTCCCCGCTGACAGCTGAATAAAAAAATAAACATTGCTGGCAATAGAAAAATGTGAAAAAAATGGTGTGGGGGTCCTCTCCAATTCATACCAGGCCCTTTGGGTCTGATAGGGATTTTAAGGGGAACCTTGCGCTAAAATTAAGAAAAAAAAATATGCGGGGTCTCCCCCACAATCCATACCTTAGGCGATGAATTCTAATTGCTGACTTCAGGCTCTGCCGTTCAACCATTCTTATATTGGTAAGTAGCGGGGCCACCTGGCAACGTCCCCTGGTGGCACCACCCCCTTGTGACATCACTGACCCAGCATGCACTGGTCGGAGACATCACTTGGGGGCGGTGTTATTAGGTGATTTCTCCAGGTGGCCCTACCACTTACTCTGTAGTTGGCAGTTAGCCTTCATCATGGGCGGAGCTTTTTTTCTTAACACTGTGCCCAGAGCAATATAATCTTACCATAGCAACATTGCACTACTCTGGGGAAGTGATCAGTATTTTTTCTTCTTTTTTTTACACATTATGATTGCCTAAACCAATTCAATTTCATAAGCAAGCATTTTACTACAAGCAAGCATTTTACTGAATTAAATCAATTCATTCAGCTTGTTTTTTTGTGATTAGCTGTGATTGGCCCTGTACCAGGTGATCACTGTGACCAATCACAGCTAGCAAAACAATTGAACACAATGAATGGCATAAAAGGAAGCCATCCATTGTTTACAACTGTCATGTGATCTGCTGTGATTGGTCACAGCGATCAGCAATCACATGGTACTGGCAGTGGGTCGGTACACTGATCAGTCATTGGCTCTTCACACAGCCGCTGACAGATCACACCAAAGTGTGGCCCTGTGGCATCCTATGACAACCACCTGACAGCTCAAACTAGGGTTTCAATTGATTGCCAAAATGACTGTATTTTTGAGCAAGTCCAGAATAGGTGATGGAAATTTTAAAGCCACTGTTGTTTTTTTTTATTGTTTTTTTTCTTCTTGTCTTGGAAGATTTGCCTTCTGCATTTGTCTTGGTGACCTTTGTAATAAAGACAAAAGATATGGAGAATCCAGAATTTTACAATTGTCACCAAAAGAGAAACAGAGGCGATAATTTCCTGCAGGGACACCTGAAATAGCCCTCTCTCTCCCTTTCTGTCATATTTTCCCAACAGATGTCACAGTCAAGGGCCAGGCAGTAGCTATAGCAGTAGAGAGGCTTCCACTAACAAGCTGGATAAGTAAACAAGCAGTTCACCCTTGTGGATGACGTGGGCTCATCCGAGGTGCAGGGTCTAAGTATTAACTGGTGTTCACCAGAGCTTCCGATGGTGGAGATGGGTTTTGTTGCATTTTAGTACCAGGTCACAGTCCTTAGGCTCTCCTTACAAGGAGATGAGCTAACTGGGGGTTGAGCAGCAGATATAGCAGGTAAGGGTCACGCAGAAGGGTAGTCAGTAAACAAGCCAAAGGTCAGTAACAAGTGGTTGCAGGTTGGGATCAAGCAGAAGCAAAATTGAAGGCTGAAGAGAGCACAATAATATGGCAAACAGGAGGTGCAGAGACATGGCTTAAATCAGGAAGTTAACGGTAGAAGCAAATAGATCATGACACAAGACATACGGCAAGGTTGTTTAACCACTTCCCAACCGGGCTTGACGATGTACGTCGGCAGAATGGCATGGACAGGCATAAGGGCGTACAGGTACATCCCTTTGAGAATGCCGCCGCGCCATCACGTGCGCCCTGCCGGCGGCACGCGCGCGTTCCGGTCGGAAACCCCCGTGAGTCTGGTCGTGGGTTCCGTGGACTCGATCGCCGCGGGGATACCCGCAATCGTCTCATGGGAAGGCTGAATGGGGAGATGCGGAAGTAAACAGCATCTCCCCATTCTGCCTAGCAACAAGTGACACTGATCTCTGCTCCCTGTGATTGGAGCAGAGATCAGTGTTCACTAACACACAGCCACGCCCCCACAGTTAGTAACACGCCCCTAGGACACACTTAACCCCTACACTGCCACCTCCTGGTTAACCCCTTGACTGCCAATGTCATTTACACAGGAATCAGTGCATTTGTATAGCACTGATTGCTGTATAAATGACAATGGTCCCAAAAATGTGTCAAAAATGTCTGATGCGTTCACCATAATGTCGCAGTCACAATAAAAATCACTGATCGTCGTCATTACTAGTAAAGAAAAATGATTATTAAAAATGCCATAAAACTATCCCCTATTTTTTAAACGCTATAACTTTTGCGCAAACCAATTGATTATCGCTTATTGCGGTTTTTTTTACCAAAAATATGTAGAAGAATACGTATCGGCCTAAACTGAGGAAAAAAAAGTTTTTTTTTATATATTTTTGGGGATATTTATTATAGCAAAAAGTTAAAAATAATGCGTTTTTTTTCAAAATTGTCGCTCTTTTTTTGTTTATAGCGCAAAAAATAAAAACCGGGGTGATCAAATACCACCAAAAGAAAGCTGTATTTGTGGGAAAAAAAGGACGTCAATTTTGTTTGGGAGCCACATTGCACGACCGCGCAATTGTCAGTTAAAGCGACGCAGTTCCGAATCGCAAAAAGTGGTCTGGTCTTAAGCCAGCAAAATGGTCCGGTCTGAAAGTGGTTAAGCAATCAGAGTACAATTTTTTTTGTCCTCTTGTGGCCCAGAGTCAGCTGATAGTGATTTTAACAATGCTTCAAATCAAAAATGTTAAATGTAAAATTCCTTTAAATAATATCCCTGAGGGTATAGCCTTAACTTGCTCTTAAAGTGACACATCTAATCTGTATATATACAACCTACTACAGCTTAAATTACATTTACAAAGAAAAATAAATGCCACACCAGACACAATTTATAATCTATTACTTACACACACATCTCTAGAGGAGGGGGAAATGGAACGAGGGAGGAGAACAAGGGGGATTGGGGAGATTCCAAAAGAATTGGCCTCCCCTCCCCCCCTAGGTGCTCCCCCCTCTTTAATTTTTATTTTTTAAATTTTTTATTTATTTTTTTTATTATTATTAAAAAAAATTAATTTTTTTTTTTAGTTTTTTTTTTTTTTTTTTTTAATTTTTTTTTTAATTTTTTTTTTTTATTATAATTTTTTTTTTTTTTTTTTTTTTTTTTTTTTTATTATTATAAAATTTTTTTTTTTTTTTTTTTTTTTTTCTTTCTTTTTTTGGGGAGAAAAATGGGGTAACAGGGACTCAATAGAGTTATAAATATAATATGTCAGAATATAATGAAAATATGATAAAAATGTATAAATTGTAATGTACCTGAAAAATGGACACTTATGAGCTGTGGGCTTTTGGGAAATTGGTTTGCTCCCATTGGATACAATTGATTCAATCTTCCTCTGCCCTCCAAAAAAAATGACCCTCTGCGGAGGGGAGGGAGTGGGTGGGGTGGAGGAGAGAGAGAAAATTTCTTCCCCTTTTTTTTCCTCTAGGTTTTTTTTTTTTTTTTTTTTTTTTTTTTTTTTCTCCTTTCCCTCTCCTTTTCCTCCCTTCTCTCTCTCCTTCTCTCTCTGCCCACTCTATCCCCACAATGAAGAGCAGAGGAAATAAACTGTATAGATTATGCACCAATAAATCACATTGTATCCATGGGAAACAACCCAAATACCAATCTGTAATAATGGAATAACAGAATGGAAAAGATGTATATATACCACATAAACTGTCGGCTTTCAAATATAACTTCAAAGGTGAGGGGGGAGGGGGAGGGGAAGAGGATAGGAGAACTAACATAAGTAACACAATAATAATAGCTCATGAAGGTGATAAATAAGATGTAGGATTAAAATACCCATTAAAATCCTACATCATTTAAACTAAACTATTCCCAGACCAGGGACACGTCCTAACCCTAAGGAAATCCCTATATACCCCCAAATAGGGAACTTACATTGTAAGGGTAGACTCAACGAGTCATTTAGAGAATGATAAAGTATGAAAGTTTTAATCTCAAGTGAGTAGAACACCAAAGAGCATTTGACTCTTAGTGCGAGTGAACGTGAACTACAGAAGAGAAGCTTTTTTTAAAAAAGAATAAAAAATATTAAATTTTTTTTTTTTATTTATTTTTTTTTTTTTTCTCCTTCCTTCTTTCTTCTTTTTCTTTTCTCTCTCTCCTTCCTTCTCCCTCTTCCCCTCTCCCCCCCCCCTTTTGCTCTCTCCCTCTTCCCTCCTCTAGACCCCCTATTGTCGAAATATGACAGCTATTAAAGTTTGTTCTTTCAACACAAGGGGACTAAATGTAGCATCTAAGAGATCACAAATCTTATATTCTCTCCAGAAACAAAATGTAGGAATTATTCTCTTCCAGGAAACGCACTTCCGTACAAGTCAACTACCAAACATACAAAATAGACAATATCCCAACTGGTATCACGATACATACCCATATTCAAAATCCAGAGGGGTCTCAATAGTAATTCATAATTCAATACCTCATCAGGTTCTAGAAAAATGGACAAGTCGAGAGGGCAGAGCACTATTGCTAAAGCTGAATATATACGGACAGATATACACTTTTATTAATATCTATCTACCAAATATAGATCAAATTAAAACAGGCATTCAACTACTAACAAAGATGATGATTAAAGCAGAAGGGACAATCATAATTGGAGGAGACTTCAATTTTGTTCTAGATCGAAATATGGATACCACATCAAAGACAGGACCTCAAAAGAAAAGTGAGAAAAGAGCATTTAAAAAACTACTAGAACAATACCAACTAATAGATATATGGAGAATAACAAATCCAAGTATAAAAGACTATACATTTTACTCCCAGGTACACGATACATACCATAGACTGGACTACTTTTTGATAAACTCCTCGGCGATTGCAACAACCTCTACCCCCGAGATAGGGAATTTCATATGGTCAGACCATGCACCCATCTACCTAACTATAGATACAATAAATAAAAGTATGCCTAGAGGTACATGGAAATTAAATGATAATTTACTATTTGATGAATCCTGTAGAACTGAAATTGCTTCCGCGATATTGAACTTTACATCAGACCACATAGAAGATAATACATCACTCCCAAATCAATGGGAAGCCCTTAAATGTATAATAAGGGGCCTCCTTATTAAACATGGGTCTAGATTAAAAAAAATGAAAAACAATAGGTTAAAAGAATTGATACAAGAAATTTCGGCATTAGAGAAACACCATAAACAGAATACAACACGAGAAACATTAATGGTCCTCTCGGATAAAAGAGTAGAGTTGAGAACGATATTGAATGAACAATCACTTCGAATTAGAGACAAAAATCGCGCCCTATATTACCATCAAGAGAATAAACCAGGTAAAATATTAGCTGGAGCTTTAAAACAACAAACAAGAACTACATCAATTCCCAAAATTAAAACAGACTCAGGGGAACTGACGTATGATCCCAAAAAGATTATGGAAACTTTCCATACATTTTACTCTGGGTTATATAACCTACCTAACCGACTAACAAAACAAAACCTAGAAGACCTTGACCAAAAGGTAAAACAATACATAACAGAAACCCCGATACCACCACTACCTGATAGCGATATAGAACAACTTGAGAATGAATTCTCAGAAACGGAAATACAAATAGTAATAGACTCACTGACAATAGGTAAAAGCCCAGGGCCTGACGGATTTACCCCACGCTTTTATAAATTATACAAAGACCTGCTTATCCCAGTTTTAAAACGCACATTTAACTCTGTATCTATAGCTCAGCCATTTGTATCACAAAGTATGCAGGCATATATATCTCTCATACCCAAACCCGATAAAGACCATACACTATGTGGAAACTATAGACCGATCTCCCTGACGAATATAGATCTCCGAATCTACTCTAAAGTTATAGCCAATAGGCTTACCCCTAAACTACCAACAACGATACATTTAGACCAAGTAGGATTCGTGGAGGGAAGGGAAGCGAGAGATAACACCTTTAAAACTTTGACATTAGTCGAATATGCGAAAAGACACGCCATCCCATCCTGTCTATTGGCAGTAGACGCTGAAAAAGCGTTCGACAGGGTGGGATGGCGATTCTTTGAAGAGACATTGAAACAATGGGGACTGGGCCCTAGATTATTAGAAAAGATTCTGGTTCTATATCAGAATCCAACGGCCAAAATTCGAGCAAATGGGGAATTATCAGACACGATAACAATACGAAACGGAACCAGACAGGGATGTCCCTTATCCCCACTGATATATGTTTTAACTATGGAACATCTGATGACAGCAATCCGGATAAATAAGGATATACAAGGAATTAGAATAAAAGATCAGGAATATAAACTTTCAGGATACGCAGATGATCTATTATTATATATTACAAACCCCATAGTGACGCTACCCAATCTAATAAAAGAATTCAAACGCTTTGCTGAAGTTAGTAACTTCAAAGTTAATTATAATAAAACGGAAGCCTTAAACATTTCACTTACTACAAACACTGTTGATACTCTTAAAAGGAATTTCTCTTTTAAATGGCAAAATAGTACTATTAAATACCTAGGAATATTTATCCCCAATGACATCAGAAAACTCCAAGAAAACAACTATGTCCCACTAATACAAAAAATAACGAAACTACTTCAAAACTACAACAAAGGAATTTTCTCTTGGACAGGGCGTATAAATATTATAAAAATGGACATACTTCCCAAAATACTATATATATTCCAAACAGTTCCAATATTTCCCCTCAAAAACATATTGAATACTCTACGAAAACTGATAGGCAGCTTCATCTGGGCGGGTAAACCAGCAAGAGTCAGCAGGGAAACACTTATAAGATCTAAAAAAGACGGGGGTTTGGCCCTTCCGGATTTATCCACATACCTTAAGGCATCCCAGATCACTAGGATTCTGGATTGGTTTCATAATAAAGGAACTAAACAATGGGTGGAACTAGAGGAAGAAATTATGAATATAAATTTAAAAATACTACCATGGATAAAAAAAGAGAATAGACCATTAAGACAAGAAATGCCATTTTTGATTGAAGCAACACTGAAAACATGGGACGGACTGATGAAAAGGGGAATAGGGTCATCATATATAGGCCCAATGACACCCCTCTTCGGCAATCCCGATTTCCCCCCAGCAAATGAATCCAGAACCTTTTTAAAATGGGAGAAAAAAGACAACATCAGAATAGTACAAACAATGGAGAACAAAAAACTTATTCGACTAGAAGACATGGGTAGAGAACATGCACACAAATGGATACAACACAGACAGCTTCAGGAATATATAAATACTCTTGAGAAAACAGGAATACTGGACAGAACACCCACAACATTGGAAACATTATTATTACAAGAACAAAGACCCATACATAATCTTTCCAACATATATAAATATTTAATTTCAAACAGTAACACACAAGAGTTAAAATATGTAAGAAAATGGGAACAGGAGATGGAAGAGGCCATACCCAGAGAGAAATGGGACAAAGCAATTTTACTAACACACAAAATGTCTCTATCCAATAGACATCAGGAAAGAAACTACAAACTACTAGTGAGATGGTACAAATGCCCAATTGACCTGTATAAAATTAATGTAGAAAATGATAGCACCTGTTGGAGATGTCAAAAAGCAACCGGGACTATGTCACATATCTGGTTTTTATGCCCAAAGGTGTACATATTCTGGGAAAAAATATTTAAGATATATAGCGAGATGACAGATATAAACATACAACCAGAAATAAAGATCGCTATTTTATCAATGATACCAGGTACGATCAAAAAGATAAGAAAAGGGATACTAAAACACTGTTTAACCGCAGCTAGAACAGTAATAGCAAGGAAATGGAAAAACAATATAGCACCCTCAATTGAGGAATGGATCATAGAAATGGATGATATGCGTTCACTGGAAGAGAGGATTATAAAGGAAGAGGATCCTAAAGATCACATAAACGAAACTTGGCAAAAATGGAGAGACTATAGGATGTCGTCCTTATTGCTGCGGACGATATGAGAGGGAGGGAGGAAGAGGGAGGACGGGAGAGACCTTGTCAAAATCCCCTTTTTTTTTTTTTTCTTTTTTTTTTTTTTCTCTTTCTCTCTTTTTCTTTTTTTTTTCTCTCTCTACTGGACACTAATATGAATGAAGAGAGTATGATAGATTGTTTGATAAGTTTTAATGACATATGATGGGGAGTAAGAATGAAAGTAATAGCAACATTATATAACTAATACGCAAAAGTACAGGAATAAGAAACTATGGAGTTATAAACAGACACAACTGTAAATGCCTGTATAATACATGTAACTGCAAAGTTTTATGTTTGTCAAGATGTGAAAATGAAATAAAGTAAGATTTGAAACAAGAAAAATAAATGCCATTTAAATTGTTTGGAAATTACGGCTTTGACTTTTTAACTTCTCTTTGTAAACAAATGGCCAGGGATGCCTTTCATCTATACCAGACCCTTACCCTAGATGAGGGTCTGGCATAGATGTTAATAGGGGATAGACATGTGCGATTCGTTTCGTACGAATTCGTAATTCGTACGAATTTTTCGAAATTCGTACGAATTTACGAATCTGTAGTACGAATTTTTTTTTTACGAATTCCGTACGGAATACGAAATTCCGTTTACGAATTTCGTCGCCGAATGATTCGAATGAATTCGAATGAATTCGAATGAATTCGAATGGATTCGAATGAATTCGAATGACAAAGTGTCATTTTTGCAGGAAAAATTCCGTTTACGAATTTCAGCTCCAAATTATTCAAATCCAACTACCAATATCAAATTTCAACTAATTCAAACGAAATTATTATAGCAGATATAACGAATGAATTTGAATGCATTCGAATGAATTCGAATGCATTCGAATGAATTCGAATGCATTCGAATAAATTCGAATGACAAAGTGTCATTTTTGCAGAAAAAAAAAGCTATTTAAAAAACAGTCATTCATTGATATAAAAAAAAAAAAAAAGCGTAGGGGTCCCCCCAAATTCAATAACCAGGCCCTTCAGGTCTGGTATGGATATTAAGGGGGACCCCAGCCATAAAAAAAAAAAAATGGCGTAGGGTCCCCCCCAAATATCCATACCAGACCCTTCAGGTCTGGGATGGATTTTAAGGGGAACCCGGCCAAAAGAAAAATGGCGTGGGGGTCCCCCTCAAAATCCATACCAGACCCTTTATCCGAGCACGCAACCTGGCAGGCCGCAGGAAAGGAGGGGGGACAAGAGCGGCCCCCCCTCCCGCCTGAACCGTACCAGGCCACATACCCTCAACATTGGGAGGGTGCTTTGGGGTCCCCCCCAAAGCACCTTGTCCCCATGTTGATGAGGACAAGGGCCTCATCCCCACAACCCTGGCCGGTGGTTGTGGGGGTCTGCGGGCGGGGGGCTTATCGGAATCTGGAAGCCCCCTTTAACAAGGGGACCCCCAGATCCCGGCCCCCCCCCCCTGTGTGAAATGGTAAGGGTTTTGTACCCCTACCATTTCACCAAAAAAGTGGCAAAAATGGTTAAAAATGACAGGAGACGGTCTTTGACAATTCCTTTATTAAAATCTTCTTTCTTCTTTCTTCTGGTCTTCCTTTCTTCATCTTCTCCTTCCGTCATCTTCTTCCATCTTCTTCTTCCTTCGATTCGCTTCTTCTTCCTCCGGTCTTCTCGTCCTTCTCGTCCGGCGTCGTCCTTCTCGTCCGGCATCGTCGTCTCTTCTCGCAGGCCGCTCCTCGCAATGGGAGGCTCCCGCTCTGTGAGGCTCCGCTCCGGGTGACAGGTCTTTTATAACGAAGGCACCTGGTGACCCCACCCCCTCTGACGCACGGGGACGTCATGTGGAATTCCCTATGGCTTTCCCCATGACAGAGGGGGGGCGGGGTCACCAGGTGCCTTCGTTATACAAGACCTGTCACCCGGAGCGAAGCCTCACAGAGCGGGAGCCTCCCATTGCGAGGAGCGGCCTGCGAGAAGAGACGACGATGCCGGACGAGAAGGACGAGAAGACCGGAGGAAGAAGAAGTGAATCGAAGGAAGAAGAAGATGGAAGAAGATGCCGGAAGGAGAAGATGAAGAAGGAAGACCAGAAGAAAGAAGAAAGAAGATTTTAATAAAGGAATTGTCAAAGACCGTCTCCTGTCATTTTTACAATTTTTGCCACTTTTTTGGTGAAATGGTAGGGGTACAAAACCCTTACCATTTCACCCTGGGGGGGGGGCCGGGATCTGGGGGTCCCCTTGTTAAAGGGGGCTTCCAGATTCCGATAAGCCCCCCGCCCGCAGACCCCCAGGGAATTGTCAAAGACCGTCTCCTGTCATTTTTACAATTTTTGACACTTTTTTGGTGAAATGGTAGGGGTACTTTTGTACCCCCTTACCATTTCACACAGGGGGGGGGGCGGGATCTGGGGGTCCCCTTGTTAAAGGGTGCTTCCAGATTCCGATAAGCCCCCCGCCCGCAGACCCCCACAACCACCGGGCACGGTTGTGGGGATGAGGCCCTTGTCCTCATCAACATGGGGACAAGGTGCTTTGGGGGGGACCCCAAAGCACCCTCTCAATGTTGAGGGCATGTGGCCTGGTACGGTTCAGGCAGGAGGGGGGGCCGCTCTCGTCCCCCCCTCCTTTCCTGCGGCCTGCCAGGTTGCGTGCTCGGATAAAGGGTCTGGTATGGATTTTGAGGGGGACCCCACGCCATTTTTTATTTTTTTTTGGCCGGGGTTCCCCTTAAAATCCATCCCAGACCTGAAGATTTTGAGGGGGACCCCACGCCATTTTTTATTTTTTTTTGGCCGGGGTTCCCCTTAAAATCCATCCCAGACCTGAAGGGTCTGGTATGGATATTTGGGGGGGACCCCACGCCATTTTTTTTTTTTTTGGCTGGGGTCCCCCTTAATATCCATACCAGACCTGAAGGGCCTGGTTATTGAATTTGGGGGGATCCCTACGCTTTTTTTTTTTTTTCTGCAAAAATGACACTTTGTCATTCGAATTCATTCGTTATATCTGCTATAATAATTTCGTTCAAATTAGTTGAAATTCGATATTGGTAGTTGGATTTACTAACGATTCGTAACTATTCATAACGATTCGTAACGATTCGTAACTATTCATAACGATTCGTAACGATTCGTAACTTGAAATTGAAATTCGATATTTGTAGTTGGATTCGAATTGTTCTCTGTGTTATGAGAACCAACAATTCATTAGCCGCGTTAACGATTCGTAACGATTCGTAACGATTCGTAACGATTCGTAACGATTCGTAACGATTCGTAACTTTACTAACGATTCGTAAAAAAAATTACGATTCGTCCGAATTTCGTATTTCGTACGAATTCGAACGGAATTTCGTACACGAATTACGAATTTTTTTATATACGAAACGGGACGAAACGAAACGAAACGAATTTTTTGACAGTTCCCATGTCTAATAGGGGACACCCATAAAAAAATGTGTGGTGTTCCCCCTAAAAATATATACCAGAATGTTATGTTTGATGAGGGTCTGGTATCAATGTCTACTTTCAGAAAATATATAATGTTGAGGGTTTTAACTAATCTTTAGGCCTAAAAATTTTTTTTAAACGTGTGCAAAACAATCTACAAAAACATCTTTGGCATTGAAACTGTTAAGCATATGTATAAACAAAATGCATGAGTACACGAGACCTCCATTTTTTTTTTTTTACTGCAACTGTGAGTTTAAAGTGTTTTTGTTTGAAGGTAAAATTCAACTTCACGGAAATGATATTTTGTTCTTTAACACTTTCTGCTATAAAGCACTAATAGAAATGCTTTCAAAGGGAATCAGCCATGAAAACACTGATGTTTAATCACTTACGTTTACATATTTTTCCAGTGTCAAAGGAAATACATTTTTTTATTAATGTAAAAGCTTGCACTGTACTGATCTCTTTCTGTATGAGAAACATATTTCTATGTTCTCTCCTTAAAGTGCAGTACAACTGTCAAGTTGATGTTTGATTTACAGTACCATGCTCCAAACCTTAACGTGCACGTGTCTACCAGCTGGTCACTATGTTTTCAATAGCTAAGGCTGGCTAAGTTTCTCCTTTACTGAGAAAGCAGGAATCATAGGTTAAAGAGGGATTGCACCAAAAAAATAAATATTAAAAGCCAGCAGCTACAGATACTGCAGCTGCTGACTTTTAATAAATGGACACTCACCTCTTCCAGGGTCTAGCAATGTCGGCAGCCGAAGCCGAGGAATCGCTC
The DNA here is from genome assembly GCA_028564925.1 of Lithobates sylvaticus. NCBI lineage: Eukaryota > Metazoa > Chordata > Amphibia > Anura > Ranidae > Lithobates > Lithobates sylvaticus. Next base: position 24,059,680 of record CM053033.1, on the reverse strand, counting down.
GGTTCTCGGCTGCTGCCACTGCCATTCTCGTTGAGGTAATCAGGAAGTGAAGCGTTGCGGCTTCACTTCCCGTTTCCCTACTGCGCATGCGCGAGTCACGCAGCGCAATGAGAATGCTCCGCGCTGTCTCTGGGACCCGTGTGTGTCCCAGGAGACAGCGCCGCGGGACAGGAAGAGGCATAGACTCCCGTGGGAGTCTATGCCTAGAAGTGGATGCAAATACCTGTCTTAGGCAGGTATCTGCAACCCCCCTTCCCTCTGAAAGGTGCCAAATGTGACACCGGAGGGGGGGGGGAGGGTTCCGATGAGTGGAAGTTCCACTTTAGGGTGGAACTCCGCTTTAATGAACCCTATGTAATGTGTACATAAAAACTCAAAGCCTCTATTTAGCCCATATTTATGTATACTAAAAATAGCTAGGGTAAAATAGACATGGGAAACAGTTAGATAAACAGTTGTTGCATATACTGTATATACAGTAAATTTATAGTATATTGCAGTTGAACCAGTCTTATAATTCAGGAACCCCTACCAAACAGCATAGCCATGTGTTTGACCTTCAGTGCAGTTAAGCCGTAGAGGTCACCACTTTATCAATTCTTGTGTAAGCATGTTTACAGTAGAATGATAGCACTGTACAAAGTAATTATTGCCTTGATGGGCTCACAGTGCCTATTCTTCCTCGCAGTTTTTGTGATCCTGTGCAGGGGAATATGGAAAGCTAGATTAACAAATTTAATGTATTTACATTAGCAGTATTAAAAAAAAGTATGAATTTTAATTTATACATAGTGGTGTTTTTATATTATCCAAGGTTTCAGATAAACCTTTAGCGATACTATATTTTACTCTACAAGCAAGCTGAAATTTTAAGCCAAGTTGACATCTTGAATGCCTATACTGTCTGTTGAAATAGGAAAGAACAGCTAAGGTAGGGGTGACTGTCACAAATCATATACAGTATAACGTCTCTCCTCTAAAGTCTCATATCGCATACGCTGGCATAGACTGGGACAAATGCTTGGATGGCACAAGAAAGGTCATGCGTACATTTTATATGTCAGGAGGCAGAGTTGTGACTCCCTGGAAAAATAAATAAGTGTAGCCTCAAAGACTGGGAACCTTAGGAGTAAGAAACCATATAACACTTGAGACACTGGTGGAGAAATAGACTGATACTTGAAAATCCTCTTCTCACAGAGGTGTAGCACCCTCCTAGTATAGAGTTGGCTTCTGAGTAAATCTAGTTTAGTTCCTCTGTAATCAGTGGAGCAGGGGTTAATTGCTTAGCGCTGCTCAGTGTTTCACTGACTGCCATTCTGTTACGCCCCCTATCTTTGAGAGGCTTCAAGAAAGTATAGTGGGAGGGAAAGCAGAACAGGCAGCCTGAATAATTATGGGACTCCAGCAAATCCTTGTGGAGGTGTGTTCAGAAGGTGGAGATAGATTCTATAAATGGTCTGAGGTCTGGGTCCAGTCCTGCAGGAGATGACCCCTGTGCAGAAGCTATATACTTGGGGCAGGAGTGCTTCTGCCTTTGTGAAGACACTTCAGAGCTTAGGTGGAGGGCCTATTTGCAGATCCATTGTCTGTTGATCAAGCTGGGTCAGGAGGAAGCTCACAGGAGAGAGCCAGGAGGAAGGAGCCCAACTGTTCTACAGTGGTGTGAGTCTACATTTCCCTCATTAGAAAGAGCCTGTGGATATTGCCAGGAGACAACCGGTGATCCTGTGGCTAAGGTGTCCGTTTATCAAGCAGCGGAAAATAACCTCTGATGAATTCTCCCCTGTTTATAAAGTGTAGATCACTTCTCCTTTTGAGGAGTGAACCGATCTACAAACTCTTTGAGCTGTGGAGAATGCTTCCATGTAATCTTGCACGCACATAGTGAGATTACATTACAGTACCAGAAAATCAGTGAAACACGCTGGTGGCTGTTTATTAAGCAGCAGCGAGTTACGGCTGCTGAGTACACCTGCATTCTCAGAGGAGACCACCCACCTCAAATTATTAAAATAATATAGTTAAAGTCCCCCTAGACAATATAAATATATATATATTTTTCTAAAGGTGCTACTGACATTTTCACCACATGTCGGTAACAACCCATGCAATCCATACATACAAAGAAACCAAAACAAAAAAGTTCAGAAATTAAGTTATGTGTAATAAAATAGGATGACACAGGGAAAAAGTATCGAACGCGCTAACTGAAATTTATTTAATACTTTCTACAAAATCCTGTGTTGGCAATGACAGCTTCAAGACGCCTCCTGTATGGAGAAACTATTCGCATGCATTGCTCAGGTGTGATTTTGGCCCATTCTTCCACACAGTCTTCAAATCTTGAAGGTTCCGTGGGCCTCTTCTATGAACTTTAGTTCTTTCCATAGATTTTCTATTGGATTCAAGTCAGGAGATTGGCTGGGCCATTCTAGCAGCTTTCTTTTCTTACTTTGAAACCAATTAGGTTTCCTTGTCTTTGTGTTTGGGATCATTGTCTTGCTGAAATGTCCACTCTCATTTCATCTTCATCATCCTGGTAGATGGCAGCAGATTTTTACCAAGAATGTCTTGGTACATTTTTCCATTCATCCTTCAATCCCTACAATCAAGTGAAGTTTGCCAGTACCGTATGCTGAAAACAACCCCACACCATGATGTTTAAACCTCCAAACTTCACTGTTGGTATGGTGTTTTTGGGGTGATGTGCAGTGCCATTTGACCTCCAAACATGGCATTCAAATAGTTACATTTTGGTATGACCAGACTATATTCTTCCAGTATTTTACAGGCTTGTCTAAATGTTGTGCAGCAAACTTTAAACAAGTTTTAACATGCTTTTTCTTTAGCAATGGAGTCTTGCTTGGTGAGCGTGCCAACAGGCCATGGCAGTTGAGTGCATAAATTATCCACAAGTGCTCCTTGGCTCTGGGAAAACTCTTCTGATTCTTTTTACTCTTCTGACAAAAGCTTGCGAGGAGCACCTGGTAGTGGCTGGTTTATGGTGAAATTATGTTCTTTCCACTTCCGGATTGTGGCCCTAACAGTGCTTACTAAAACATTTAGAAGTTTCGAAATACTTCTGTAACCAATGCCACCAGTATATTTTGCAACAATAAGGTTGAAAAGGTCTTGAAAAAACTCTTTGCTTTTACCCATCATGAGATGTTTCTTGTGTGACACCTTGGTAATGAAACACCTATTTATAGGCCATCAGTTGAGACTAGGGTTGTCCCGATACTGATACTAGTATCAGTGCCAATACCGAGTATTTGCAGGAGTACTTGTATTCATGCAAAAGCCTCACAGGGAGATTGGTGATTATAACTTCCCTGGCGCTGCACCGATTGTTCCTGGGTGTCCCCTGTATCCTCCTCCGGCTCCACTCTGTGTCCTTCTCTATGCTCCTCAGGTCCCCCCCCCCCTCCGTGCGTTCCTCTGTTCCCACGTCGTTCTCTGCTCCTCCTCCGTTCCTCCTCTGTGTGCTCCTCCGCCCCCCATCCTCCTCCATCCTCCCTGTCCCAGATCTTTCAGTTTAGACCAGTGACATCTCACCAAAGCTTCCCTACCCCCCAACAGGGTTGCATTAAAAAAAAAGGAAACGTAATAAATAAATATTCTAAAGTAAAACTGTAAAAAAAAATTAAAATAAAATAGACACTGACTGTCACCTCCCCCCCCTCCAAAAAAAAAGAAAGCATTGTAATATATATATGTAGCACTTACCCCCAAAGGAGCGGCTGCATTTTTCTGGGCTTGCCGATTACCTCCACCAGCTCGTAACTCGTTGTCCTTGTCTAGGGGTTCCCAAGGTTGATGATCCAGTAACTGTAGAGACCGACACCTGAATTCCTTTTTAGGATTTTTATTTTGCTTAAAAACAGTTGAACAAACTCAGTCTCTAAGTTGGGAATAGAGGGTATAAAGATAAAATTTAGCTCAGGTGCTCGGAAATGCTGACTTCATTAAAAGTTTCTCTCTGTACATAATCCAGGGAATAGCCACTCGCAACTGGATTTTTAACGGTTGGATAAATCCTTGGGCTTGGATCTAGCAGCCAACAAGTAATTCTAGCTTTGCAAAGTCTCTCACACAGACTTGGTTGAAAAACTTAGTTGTAACCGGAAAGTAAAGGTAGGGACTTTTCTTACTGTACCAGAATCTTTAAGCCCGTCCGGCCTCCGCTCCTCCTCCGTGTGCTCCTCCGCCACCCCATCCTCCTCCACCCCCCATCTCAGATCTTTCAGTTTAGACTATTGACATCTCACCAAAGCTTCCCTACCCCCCAACTGGGTTGCATAAAAAAAAAGAAAATAAAAATAAATATTGTAATAAATAAATATTCTAAAGTAAAACTGTAAAAAAATGAAAATAAAATAGACACTGACTGTCCCCTCCCCCCTCCAAAAAAAGAAAGCATTGTAATATATATATGTAGCACTTACCCCGAAGGAGCTGCTGAATTTTTCTGGGCTTACCGATTACCTCCACCAGCTCGTAACTCGTTGTCCTTGTCTAGGGGTTCCCAAGGTCGATGACCCAGTAATTGTAGAGACCGACACCTGAATTCCTTTTTAGGCTTTTTTGGGAATAGAGGGTATAAAGATAAAGTTTAGCTCAGGTGCTCTGAACTGCTGACTTCAATAAAAGTCTCTCTCTGTACATAATCCAGGGAATAGCCACTCGCAACTGGATTTTTAACGGTTGGATAAATCCTTGAGCTTGGATCTAGCAGCCGACAAGTAATTCTAGCTTTGCAAAGTCTCTCACACAGACTTGGTTGAAAAACTTAGTTGTAACCGGAAAGTAAAGGTAGGGACTTTTCTTACTGTACCAGAATCTTTCAGCTGGTCCGGCGATACCGTAAGAAATTGTGGATTCAATCAATGTCCATGGCAGCTCAGCTTCCAGGCTCTTACCGAGCAGCCAGCCTCGTGCGTGGCTCTCTTACTGAAAAGTCCTCCCCTGGTTGCATGTAGAGTTGCTGGGCCTCTCCAAACCCGAGACGGCACCGGAACACCTTAGATTCCTCCTTCCAGTTACTGCGCCTCGGAAACGGATGGATCCTCACCCCAAGCCATGAGGGCCTCCGGGGGCTGGTCAGGAGGACCAGGACCACGGAGTCAGCAACAACTTCTGGACCGGAACCCCCGAACCACGTGACTTCAGCACCTTAAGTACCCTCTCCTGGAATACACAGCGAGACAAAAGTGCCCACTGATTGGCTCAGAGAAGAGATTGGTACCCAATGCGTCCAACCAGACTGCGTTCTAAGGCCTCTCACAGGTGCAAACCCCACCTATGACGAGGCAGAACCTCAATACAGCCCAGCCAAACTGATGCCAAAGGATAATTTAGAGCAATTAACACCAAAACTCAACTACAGTTTTTGGCAAAAACTAAATTTAAAGACATATCGCGTACTCATCAGGAGTACCGGCGCTACACACTCCCCTCGGTCATTGAGACAATGTCCTCATCGTCTCGCTAAAGAAAAACTTCCTATCACTACAAAAAAAATGTTTAAGCACCTGAGCTTTTGAGGTGTTGGGATAAGGAAAGAAAAAAAGGGAACAACAATATGTTTAAGATTTGTCACAATAAAACAGTTCACATCAACAGACTGTACACACATCACCCAATCCTATCTATCTACACCACCCATTCTCTGTCAGCTTGACAGTAGACATGTGCAATTCGTTTCGTTTTTTTCGTTTTTCGTTTTTTTTCGTTATTTTCGTTCGTTCGTTTTCGTACGAATGAACGAATCATTCGCATCGTACGAATAACGAATCGTAACGAATCGTTCGAATCGTACGAATCCGAATAACGAATTATTCGAATCCGAAAAACAACGAAAATCCGAAAAAAACTAATTAGAAACAACGACTGTACTAATGAAGAAAATCCGAAAAACGAAAACGAACGAAAACGAACGAAAAAATTCATAACTTTTTTTTGTTGAATTGGTAATTTTCCGTGTCCCTTACAATGGTGCTGCTAAACGTGCTTCGAATGGATTGAACCAAAAAATTAGTACATTCGTAACTTTTTTTTCGATTCGTTACTTTTTTTTTTTTCGATTCGTAACTTTTTTTTTCGATTCGTAACTTATTTTTTTTTTTTTTTCGATTTGTAATTTTCCGTGTCTCTATTGAACCCAAAAATTCGTACATTCGTAACTTTTTTTTCGATTCGTAACTTTATTTTTTTCGATTCGTAACTTTTTTTTTTCGATTCGTAACTTTTTTTTTTTTTTTTCGATTTGTAATTTTCCGTGTCTCTATTGAACCAAAAAATTCGTACATTCGTAACTTTTTTTTTCGATTCGTAACTTTTTTTTCGATTCGTAACTTTTTTTTTCGATTCGTAAACTTTTTTTTTTATTTATTTTTTTTCGATTTGTAATTTTCCGTGTCTCTATTGAACCAAAAAATTCGTACATTCGTAACTTTTTTTTTCGATTCGTAACTTTTTTTTTTCGATTCGTAACTTTTTTTTCAATTCGTAACTTTTTTTTTTTTCGATTTTTAATTTTCCGTGTCTCTATTGAACAAAAAAATTCGTACATTCGTAAACTTTTTTTTTCGATTCGTAAATTTTTAAAATGTAATAATAGCATACACATTACATCAAATTATGAATTATGCTCCGATTACGAATCTACGAATGTTACGAATGTACGAATAAATACGAATGTGTCCGAAAATGAAACTAACGAAAGAACGAATCAACGAAAAAATAACTCTTACGAATGTACGAATCGTTACGAATACGAACAACGACGACTTACGAATGTACGAATCGTTACGAATCCGAACAACGACGACTTACGAATGTACGAATCGTTACGAATCGACGGAAACGAAAAAAACGAAACGAAAAAAAACGAATTTTTTTCGGAAACGAAAAAAACGAAACGAAAATAAACAAATTTTTTGGTTGTGCACATGTCTACTTGACAGATGATCTCGATGCATTCTGAAAAAGAAAACACAAACAGCAATACAAACACATTACACAATTTTTTTAGAAAGCAGAGTTCTATCCCAGACTGAATTTAATGTGACCACATTGAAGTTTAATCATTTTCTTGATGCTGTATCAACCAATGTATTTTATTATACTAATGATATATTTATTCTATGTAATATAGATGACATCTGTGATATATGCAAAACCTTAACGAAGCAATCATGCGAAACATGTTGGTTCTGCTTATCAAAGCATCAGATTACGATTATCAAGTATTGTCTCATGGTCCATCAAATACGCTATGAATATGTATTTCTTATATGATTTTGATGCGATTAATAAATCTATATCTTTTAAAAAAAATTGGTGTCTTATGTGCCTTCCCTATCAATAGACCTTGTCTCAATTAAAATCCCATTATTCTTTAAAGAGACTTGTCTCTTTTCTCCCCCCCTCTCTTTTAGCATTTCCAGGGATTTGAGACAGTGTCTATTCTGGAAATGTTCAATCATTAACATTTATAGTTCTATCCCAGACTCAATAGAATTCTCTCTTCTAAGTCTAAAACTTTTTTTTTTCTAAAACGACTAAGTGCTTTAATTTGTCTTTTCCTAAAACAAAAGAACCACTGTGTTTTGTGCCACCTAGTGGTCAGAACCGCTGTAACTGTGAGTCCTTTCCCTAAGTACTGTGACCCTTGTGGTAATCTTGACACGCAGTTCTCCAGCAACTGACCTGCCTAAAAAACCCACAGTCCTTATACTTTCAAAAAAACTGCAATAAAGAGGGAGAAGAACTCTTTTTGCAATTAAAGACCCAGTTCAAAAAGCGGTTCACCAGTAAAATCGGGGATCTGGCAAAACTAAGTCTCTTCCATGTTCATCCACGGTAGTGATAAAGTACACGGCGCTGTCTTTATTTGGCCTGCAAATGACAACTTTGTCTGCGTAAATGTGCCAACCATAGCTCCAGTGCTGTAGACATCCCAGAAAACGTTCATACATCTCCCAGCAAAATGCCTTCTTGCGAAGTGGCTTTGTAACTTTAAGATAGTCCCAGACGTCTTCTGCATAGAAGTCTCATGATTTTCCTCAATAATGTCCATAATCTCCCTGGGCACATAAGCAAACTCAAGTCTATACTCTGTTGCCACTCGCTTGTTCAAGAGTCTCTGAGACATGGCGAGCCTCGGTAAGTTGCGGGCAGTTCCATCCCCGGGGGGTATGCATGAATTTGGGGACTTTTTCACTAGGGCCGTAGCATCCCTCGTGAGCGTTGCCAAGTTTGCAGGTTTTGGCAACAGTGCACTACAGTATATAGTAATACATCTGCTTTATTGACATTCCACTATCAGCCCTTTTTGGTAACCAATTTTAACAGTTTCCAAGATGGGATCCACTGGCTTCATTTACACTTTCCAGCCACTGTGAGCAGTCTGGAACAGGAACTTTAAAAAGTCAGAACAACTGATATACAAATCTGAGTGGCAGTTACACATTAAACTCATCTCTCTGATCCACAGATCAGCAGTCGTGGAGTTGCCCTATAAGACTAGATTTTTTCTCATAATGAAAATGGTCCAGACTGCTGCTCACTTATACCTGACCTTCTTACCTCATATCTTCATTTACAAGCCCTATGCTCAATAAAACAATCCAGCATATGGCTGCACAGCTTTTCTAACTAAGACATACACACTTTAATTATTTCACCTTCGAAATAAGAGATAAAACCCAAACATAGAATGCTAATAGGTCTGTTCCTTCTAGCAGGCTTTCAAATAATTTGCACATAAAGTGTCTATCTCTGTGGCTCTCAGGCAGCAGTGCACCTCGGCTTTTCTTTTTAGCCCATGGTGACTGCAATTTAATTCACTTATAAATAAAGCATGAGGCATCTTAGCATTTACATAATAACATATATCTTAAAGATGGCCTGGGTTAAGCAGCAGGCAAACCAATCATCATATGTTGAATATGTGATCTGCATCTGAAGCTGATTTGCTTGGCACATGGTTGGCAGATAGGTATCAATCTATTTCACTAAAAAGAGTTCCTAAATCCTAGAACCATGAAGACAGTTTCTACTGAAAATACGGAAGGAATTTAAGTGGTTATGTTTCTTATACAACCAATCAGGTTGTTCCTTCATTGTCTAATTCTTTCCATGCACATCTCAAGAATTGCCTTTAATAACTGTATTATGCAATCAATAGGATTAACCTAATGCCACGTACACACGAGCGGACTTTTCGATGGACTAGGTCCGACGGTCTTTCCGACGGACTTTCAACGGAGTTCCGACGAACTTTCCAAATGAACGGACTTGGCCACACACAATCACACTAAATTCTGACGGATTCGGACGTGATGACGTACGACCGGACTAGAATAAGGAAGTTCATAGCCAGTAGCCAATAGCTGCCCTTGCGTCATTGTTTGTCCGTTGGACTAGCATACAGACAAGCGGATTTTTCGATAGGAACTGGGTCCAGCGAGGTTCCGGCTGGAAAATTTAAAACATGTTCTATTTCTAAAGTCCGTCAGAATTTTCGACAGTAAAAGTCCGATGGAGCCCACACATGATCTAATTGTCCGACAGATTCGTTCCGTCTGACCTTTGCTGTCGAAAAGTCTGCTCGTGTGTACGCGGCATTAGGAAGCTTTGTGCACAGATGGACAGCAGCATTTCTAAGCCTAAGTACCTGGAAGCCAGTCTTGGGGTATCCTGTAAAGGGTTCTACATGGTAACCGTGTTAAAGATTACTGTTATGTTTTTTGGTTAGAGTGGAGAGGGATTAGAACCTCTGTCAGTTTTATTGCTGTCCTGTTAAGGAGATTCAGCTTCTCTATTTGCCCTGTTTACCATTATTATTGAAAGTGAAAGTAAACGAAAACCCCAACTTTTGGGCTGTCCACAGAAAAATAATAGAGGGGAAATCTTACAATGAGGACACTAGTTTTGGTGACCTGGGGGTCCCCAAGGAATTCCCTTAATTTGCAGGGATTATCTCTTACTTCCTTGTTTGGCTATGGGACTAGAAGTGAAAGAGAATCTCCGTAATGGGACACAGATGGCAATCAAAAAAAATTTGACAGGGGCTATAACTCTCCCTTGCTCTATTCAAAATGAAAAAGAAAAAAAGTTTTGCCTATAGTTCTACTTTAAATGTTGCTATGAATTCTAATGCCAAGCATATCTTATATTAAACCAACTAAATAGGGAGGTGGGGTAGGTTTTGTAAATATTTGTCATTGACTTTTGTGGGGGTAATCTCCAAAGATGCTCCCTACTTAGTGAGTAGAAAAGGAGAATTCGGTGCAGCAATACACAGTACTTACTTATTTCCTGATTTCCTGCACATACGGTAAAATAAAGTATAACTGAAGGCAAAACTTTTTTTAGTTTTGAATAGAGTGGAGAGGGATTAGAACACTTGTCAGTTTCCCCATTAAAGCGGACCTTCAGCCTATTTTTAAAGCTCTTCTTGATATAATACTGTCCCCTTCCTGTAATACTATTGGATAATAAAATAATGTTTTGGCTTTCTACATACTTTTTTAAAATTTTCCCGCTTTACTTCCTGCTCTGATTGCCTAGGCAAATTATGGTTTTGCTCCCAATGAATCCTGGAATATCATCGTCAGAGCCTTCAGAAAGTGTTTTTTCTCTCCTTAGTGTTCCGTGCTTGAGTGGGCAAAGGATGGAGAAGCTGCCCATGGGCTGGGAATCTATGCTTTAGAGTGCAGTGGATGGTGGAGGGGGAGGGCGGGAGGCGTGTCCAGAGGCTCAGGATCACTGCTTGAGAATGTGGAGGAGGTGGCCGGAGAGGCGTGTCCAGAGGCTGGGGATCTGTACTTGTGTGGTTGAGCGAGAGGAGAAGGAGGGCAGAGGGGCGTGTCCAGAGGCTCCTGTACATGGTTGTAAGAGCGAGCTGGGACTTTCATCCAGTGATCCACGGGGCACAAGAGGATTGGAATGGTACAGCTACTGTAGGTGTGTGTTTGTGATTGTGTGTGCGTCTATGTCTGTGTGAGTTTCTCTGTCATCCATATCCCAGAAGAAACAGGTGCAAGCTTCATCTGCCCATAGTTAAAATGGCTGCCCACACAGCACATGTGAGTGCTGTACTAATAAATTATTCCATAGCAAATACAGCCTTTTTTTTAAAATTGAACTCCCTAAATCTCATCAACAATATCTCTGGCTGCTGCAGGATTCTCATAACAATGAAAACATTTTCATTTTTTTTTTCTTTGGCTGCAGTTCCTCTTTAACCACTTCACCCCTGGATGATGTTCCCCCCTTAATGACCAGGCCATTTTTTGCGATAGGGCACTGCATCGCTTTAACTGACAATTGTGCAGTCATGCAATGGTGTAAAAAAACTAAATTGAAGTCCTTTTTTCCCACAAGTAGAGCTTTCTTTTGCCGGCATTTGATCACCTCTGCGTTTTTTATTTTTTGCGCTATAAACAAAAAAAGACTGACAATTTTGAAAAAAAAACAATAATTTTTACTTTTTGCTATAATAATTATCCCAAAAAAAAAAAGTCTTCATCATTTTAGGCCAATATGTATTTTTCTATGTATTTTTGGTAAGAAAAATCGCAATAAGCGTATATTGATTGGTTTGCACAAAAGTTATAGCATCAACAAAATAGGGGATGTATTTATGGCATTTTTATTATAATTTTTTATTTTTTACTAGTAATGGCGGGGATAGGCGATTTTTAGGGGGACTGCGACATTACAGCAGAGTGATCTGACACTTTTGGCACTTTTTTGTGACCAGTGACATTTATACAGCGATCAGTGCTATAAAACTGCACTGATTACTGTATAAATGACACTGGCACAGACAATCACTCTGTACTTCCCTGTCAGAATGGGGATCTGTTTGTTTACATTGACAGATCCTCGTTCTGGCACTCTGTGGTGCAATCGCGGGTGACCGGTGGACATCGCAGCCACCGGCCACATTCATCAGCTCCCCCACTGTGCAGCTGTTAAAGGGACTGCCGTACTAGTACGGCTATTTGTGGGAACGAGCCGACCTGCCACAGTATAATGCGGTTAACCACTTCCCGACCGCCCCCTGTATATTACGTCGGCAGAATGGCACGTACAGGCAGAATCACGTACCTGTACGTGACATTCTTCCGGCGGTTGGGGGGTCCGATCGGACCCCCCTCCGCCGGCGGGGACGGTCGGGATCGCTTCAGGAGCGATCCGGGACGAGGGGACGGCCAGTGGTTTCTGGCCACCCCCTCGCGATCGCTCCTGGCCAATGAGAAACTTCCCCTTCCTGTCTATTGTATAGACAGGAAGGCGGAAGTGATGTCACGCTCGGTGCGCCGGTCTATGTGACGGAGACGCCGAGCGGCGAACATGTACAGGTTAGTGCACAACACTACACTGACACCAGTACAGTTAGGCACATATTCCACCCCCCTGTCACCCCTGATCACCCCCCAGATCACCCCCTCCCCCCCCAGTCACAGTGTCACTAATTGCAGTGATCATTTATTTACTGATCACTGCATTTAGTGTCAGTGTGACTGTAATAACTGTCAGGGCAGTTAGTTTTAGGTCCAAGGTAGCCCCCTACCCCCCCCCCTAATAAAGGTTTAACCCCTTGATTGCCCCCAGGTAACCCTTTCACCCCCTTTTGCCAGTGTCACTAAGCGATCGTTTTTCTGATCGCTGTATTAGTGTCACTGCTGTCGCTAGGTAACCATTTTTTTTTTTAGGTAACCGCCATGTTTATATAGGTTCATAAATAGGTTTATAGGTCAGGTACCCCCATATTACAACCTAAATAAAGGTTTTAACCCCCTGATTGCCCCTAGAGTTAACCCTTTCACCAGTGATCACTGTATAACTGTCACTGGTGACGCTGGTTAGCCAGTTAGTTATTTTGTTATTTAGGTTCCCCGTCAGGTTTTTATATAGCGTCAGGTACCCCCATATATTACCTAATAAAGGTTTTAACCCCCTGATTAACCCTTTCACCCCCTTTTGCCAGTGTCACTAAGCGATCGTTTTTCTGATCGCTGCATTAGTGTCGCTAGGTAACCATTTTTTTTTTTTAGGTAACCGCCATGTTTATATAGGTTCATAAATAGGTTTATAGGTCAGGTACCCCCATATTACAACCTAAATAAAGGTTTTAACCCCCTGATTGCCCCTAGAGTTAACCCTTTCACCAGTGATCACTGTATAACTGTCACTGGTGACGCTGGTTAGCCAGTTAGTTATTTCGTTATTTAGGTTCCCCGTCAGGTTTTTATATAGCGTCAGGTACCCCCATATATTACCTAATAAAGGTTTAACCCCCTGATTGCCCCTAGTTAACCCTTTCACCCCCCTTTTGCCAGTGTCACTAAGCGATCGTTTTTCTGATCGCTGCATTAGTGTCGCTAGGTAACCAGTTTTTTTTTGTTATTACTGTTACGGGTGACGCTGGTTAGTTAGCTTGTTTTTTATACTGTCAGGGCACCCGCCATTTATTACCCAATAACGGTTTAACCCCCTGATCGCCCGGCGGGTGATATCAATTAGGTTTTAGGGTCAAATAAGGTCTGCGTCGCCCCAGGTTAGTGCCAGTACCGCAAACACCCACGCGCAAAGCATACACCTCCCTTAGTGGCACAGTATCTGAACAGATCGATATCTGATCTGATCAGATCTATACTAGCGTCCCAGCAGTTTAGGGTTCCAAAAAAAACCGCATTGTTAGCGGGATCAGCCCAGATACCTGCTAGCACCTGCGTTTTCCCCCTCGCCCAGCCCAGCCCACCCAAGTGCAGTATCGATCGATCACTGTCACTTACAAAACACTAAGCACACATAACTGCAGCGTTCGCAGAGTCAGGCCTGATCCCTGCGATCGCTAACAGTTTTTTTGTGGTAGCGTTTTGATTCAGTCGCTTCAGTCAGGAGCTTTTTTACCTGTGAATCTCAAAAAAATAAAAAAAAAAAAAAATAGTTGTCGTTTTATTGTTCTCTCTCTCACTCTATTCTCTCTCTATTGTTGCTCTTTTTTTTACTCCATTCTATTCTGCAATGTTTTATTATGTTTTATCATGTTTTATCACGCTTGCTTTTCAGGTATGTAATTTTGTTTACTGTGTTTTAGTGTTGAGCATTTTTTTGTTTTCAGGTGCGCCATTCAGTTGCAACGCGGATTTATTTATCTTGACAGCAACAGCGTTTGCTCCCACGATACATAAAGCCGCGACTCCAACGCTGTAGGAGGTGATTTCACCACCACAGTTAAAAAAAAGAGCATATATGCCGAAGCATGGGGGCAGCAGGGGGGGGAGGAGCGATTGGCTCCTAATGCCACGTACATACGGTCGAAATTCCGACCGTGTGTACACGGCATAACTTTTGCGGGAGGATGCCCCCATGCATCGGCATATATAAATGGTGCATGTATGCCCATCATTAGAAGTGGGTGGATGAAGGGAGGTATTCTAATGGTGGGCATACCCACCAATCAATCTCTTTTTTTCGTTCAGCCAAGAGGCTGCATGAAAAAAAAAAGATTACAATATATGTCCAGTATGTTGCTGGACTTTGAATGGTTATACCAGAATGATGCCTGCAGGTTTAGGTATCATCTTGGTATCATTCTTTTCAGCCAGTGATCGGCTTTCATGTAAAAGCAATTCTAGCGGGTAATTAGCCTCTAGACTGCTTTTACAAGCAGTGGGAGGGAATGTCCCCCCTCCCGGATATAAACCGCGCCATTGGGAAATTGGGAAAGCATTTTATCACACCAATCTTGGTGTGGTCAGATGCTTTGAGGGCAGAGGAAAGATCTAGGGTCTAATAGACCCCAATTTTTTCAAAAAAAAAGAGTACCTGTCACTGCCTATTGCTATCATAGGGGATATTTACATTCCCTGAGATAACAATAAAAATCATAACAAAGAAAAAAAATGGAAGGAACAGTTTAAAAAATAAAATAAAAAAGCTAAATAAATAAAAAAAAAAACAAAAAAAAAAAAATAAAAAAAGCACCCCTGCCCCCCCTTCTCTTGCGCAAAGGCGTACACAAGCGTTGGTCTGGCGTCATATGTAAACAGCAATTGCACCATGCATGTGAGGTATCACCGCGAAGGTCAGATCGAGGGCAGTAATTTTAGCAGTAGACCTCCTCCGTGAATCTAATGTGGTATCATGTAAAGGCTTTTAAAGGCTTTTAAAAATGTATGTAGTTTGTCGCCACTGCGTGTTTGTGCGCAATTTTAAAGCATGTCGTGTTTGGTATCCATGTACTCGGCCTAAGATCATATTTTTTATTTCATCAAAAATTTGAGCAATATAGTGTGTTTTAGTGCATTAAAATAAAAAAAAAAGTGTATTTTTTCCACAAAAAATGCGTTTGAAAAATCGCTGCGCAAATACTGTGTGGAAAAAAAAAATGCAACACCCACCATTTTAATCTGTAGGGCCTTTGCTTTAACAATATATATAGTGTTTGGGGGTTCAACGTAATTTTCTTGCAAAAAAAAAAATATGTTTTCATGTAAACAAAAAGTGTCAGAAAGGGCTTTGTCTACAAGTGGTTAGAAGAGTGGGTGACGTGTGACATAGGCTTCTAAATGTTGTGCATAAAATGCCAGGACAGTTCAAACCCCCCCCAAATGACCCCATTTTGGAAAGTAGACACCCCAAGCTATTTGATGAGAGCAATGTTGAGCCCATTAAATATTTTTTTTTTTTGTCCCAAGAGATTGAATAATGAAAAAAAAAAAAATATATATTTTTTTTACAAAAAGTTGTCACTAAATGATATATTGCTCAAACATGTCATGGGCATATGTGGAAATACACCCCAAAATACATTCTGTTGCTTCTCCTGAGTACGGGGATACCACATGTGTGGGACTTTTTGGGAGCCTAGCTGCGTACGGAACCCCAAAAACCAATCACCGCCTTCAGGCTTTCTAAGGGTGTAATTTTTTTATTTCACTTCTCACTGCCAATCACAGTTTCGGAGGCCATGGAATGCCCAGATGGCATAAAACCCCCCAAAATGACCCCATTTTGGAAAGTAGACACCCCAAGCTATTTGATGAGAGGTATGGTGAGTATTTTGCAGATGTCGCTTTTTGTCACAAAGTTTTGAAAATTGAAAAAAGAAAAAAAATTTTTTTTTTTCTTTACTTTCTTCATTTTCAAAAACAAATGAGAGCTGTAAAATACTCACCATGCCTCTCAACAAATAGCTTGGGGTGTCTACTTTCCAAAATGGGGTCATTTGGGGGGTTTTGTGCTATTTTGGCATTTTATGGCCTTCGAAACGGTGATAGGTAGTGAGGAGTGAAATCAAAAATTTGCACCCTTAGAAATCCTGAAGGCGGTGCTTGGGTTTCGGGGCCCCGTATGCGGCTAGGCTCCCAAAAAGTCCCACACATGTGGTATCCCCATACTCAGGAGAAGCAGCAAAATGTATTTTGGGGTGCAATTCCACATATAACTATGGCATGTGTGAGCAATATATCATTTAGTGACAACTTTTTGAAAAAAAAAAAAAATCTTTTTTTATTTTTGTCTTTATTCAATCACTTGGGACTAAAAAAAAAAAATATTCAATGGGCTCAACATGCCTCTCAGCAAATAGCTTGGGGTGTCTACTTTCCAAAATGGGGTCATTTGGGGGGGTTTTGTACTTCTCTGCCATTTTAGCACCTCAAGAAATGAAATAGGCAGTCATAAATTAAAAGCGGTGTAAATTCCAGAAAATGTACTCTAGTTTGTAGACGCTATAACTTTTGCGCAAACCAATAAATATACGCTTATTGGCATTTTTTTTACTAAAGACATGTGGCTGAATACATTTTGGCCCAAATGTTTGACTAAAATTGAGTTTATTAGATTTTTTTTATAACAAAAAGTAGAAAATCTCTTTTTTTTTCAAAATTTTCGCTCTTTTTCCGTTTATATCTCAAAAAATAAAAATCACAGAGGCAATCAAATACCATCAAAAGAAAGCTCTATTTGTGGGAAGAAAAGGACGCAAATTTCGTTTGGTTACAAAATTGCATGACCGCGCAATTACCAGTTAAAGTAGTGCAGTGCGAAATTGAAAAAAGACCTCTGGTCCTTTGGCTGCCAAATGGTCCGGGGCTGAAGTGGTTAAGGAGATTCACTTTCTGTATTTGTTCTGTTTACCATTATCATTGAAAGTGGAAGTAAAAGAGAATCCCACATTTTGGGTTGTCCCCAGAAAAGTAATAGAGGGGAAATCTTCCAATGGGGACACTAGTTTTGGTGACCTGGGGGTGCCCAAAGGATTCCCTTAATTTGCAGGGATTTCCTCTCGTTCCTGTTTTGGCTATGGGACAGGAAGGGGACGGGAATCTCGCAATGGGACACAGATTCACAATCTTTCTCTAGCTAGATTTAAACAAAGCATCTTTGTGAGATTTTAAGGTGCCAGAATAATTAACAACCAGGGCTCAAGTCCTGCGGGAATGCATGGGAACAGAGTTCCTGTACTTTTTCCACAACAGGAACTCAGTTCCCGTTAGCAGTCGTGTCCTGCAAGACTTTGAAGTATGCGGGCTGTGTGGCAGGTGCTACACCTGCAGCTGCCGACACAGCTCGCAATAGTAAGTGCCACACACCTGACCATTCAGGCATTTCCAGTAGGGGGCCCCATGACTGCTTCCGCTTCGATCTACCTGTCAATCACAGCTAGCTGACGGGTAGATCAGGTCCCTGCTGCTAAGAGATTGTATTTAGTCAGACCTCTCGTAATGCGCTCCTCCCCGCCGGCCCCTCCTAATTTTCTGTCTCCTCATCTCCCCCCAGTCTCCTGCATACTTGCTCTGTGTGTCTCGCTGAATCCCCCCCTCCTCTATCTTCAGTGCTATATGATGAGAGAACCCAGAGGAGGAGCACAGCTATTCTGCTCACAGAACATGCAGGGAGAGAGGTGAGCTGAGGGAGGAACATCAGTTTGGGGTGGTAAGCTGAGCACAATACCTGGCAAAGTTTAATGCCAGGAGGGACGTTTAAATATGTGAAGGGTTGGAATAGCAGCGAGTGTGTGTTGGTGCCCTGCAGAGTTTGCAGCCCCCCAAGCTAACATACATCTCCTAAGCAGGAACACATCACTATCTCCCCAAGCATTCTGTCCAGATAATGTGCAGTTCATTTATGACCTTTCCGTTTAACCCTGTGTTATCCAAACTCTGTTCAATGAAAAGTGTAAACTCACCACATAAACACTCTATATACAAAATAAAATTCCCCAATAAAGATCAGAACATGATGTTCACATTTACATGGAAGCACAATTGAATGAATGCTGATTATTCAGAGAATTACTGTATTTATGTTTATTGAGGATTGTTTTTTTTTATGTACTAACAGTACATATGCACAAACTTTTGAAGCGTTCGTGCATTATTTTTTTTTTTGGTGGGGGAGTGGATCTTGGGTGAGAGTTCCCACACTTTTTCCCCCAGGACTTGACCCCTGTCAACAACCACATGTATAAAAATAAATCTTATTTTTTTAGAGCGAAAAGAAATACAATTTCTGGGGGGCATTCCATACACCTTCTGTGTACAGAACACCTTTGGGTTGCCATATTGTATTGCATTTTACAGAATATTAGAGTGCTGCAGATTGAAAAGTAAAGGTAATGATTGATAACATTCAATTACAATGTGACTTGTGTCATAATTGTAAACACTGTGTTATTATTATTATTTTTTTATTTGCTATTTTTTTTTATTGAAAGTGGAGTTACCTTTCAAGATATAATCTTAAAAATGTTATCTAAACGTAATAAATTGTACAGTCTAATTGTTTTCCGTCATCTGTACAATGATATGTACTGTAGGTGTACTATTAGGTACTTGTAATGATAAGGTATACATATATTTTTTAACTTGTCTATGAATAATTGTTACCCCCATAGATTAGTGTCAATCCTATAGACTTTTCCGCACCATATCACCATAGCAACCAAATAGACTAATGAGTAAATGCTTCAGAGTCTCCTGCAGATCAAAAATAATTGAAGGCACTTCAGGTTTTTGCTATAATCTGATATATATGAATAGTATAATATAAACATATATACAAATGGCAAAGGGGGCTTTGTAAAAGGAGGTATCCTATAGCAAACAGACTTCAGTTTATAGGAGTCACCTAGCATGCGTTTTCTGGTTGCTATGGATTACTACTATACATATTATCCTTTTTTTATGCTGTCTTATTGCTTCTCTTTTCCTCATATTTTCTTTCTTGGGAAGCAGAAGTCTAGCAAAGATTATATCACCATGCTTGCTGACAGTTACCTCATTAGAATCACATTGAATGAAGTGTTGAGATAACTGTCAAAATGATGTGGTTACATCTCTCATTACAAAAGAGATTTAACCACCTCAATACAGGGCACTTACACCCCCTTCCTGCCCAGACCAATTTTCAGCTTTCAGCACTCTCACATTTTGAATGACAATTACTCAATCATACAACACTGTACCCATATGAAATATGCATCCTTTTTTTCACACAAATATGGTGTTCTTTTGGTGGTATTTAATCACTAGTGGGTTTTAAATTTTTTGTGCTATAAATAAAAAAGACCGTAAATTTGGTATAAAAAAATACAGTTTTCTTTGTTCCTGTCGTAAAATTTTGCAAATTAGTAATTTTTCATTATAAATTTTGGCCAAAATTTATACTGCTACATACCTTTGGTAACAATAACCCAAATTAGTGTAAATTATTTGGTCTTTGTGAAAGTTATCCAGGATCCTGCAGTGTGGCCCAGTGAAGTCACCAGCACTTGCAGGAATCGGATAGAGATTGGGGTACATGGTAACTATTTTTTTTTTTTTTATATATATATATATTAATCTTTGACTTTTTTGTATTTAACTCTGTATTTTATCACAGAGGAGCAGGGATCTAAAAGATAAGCAGAGCTAAAGTCCACTTTAAGTGCATGCGTGATGAGTAATTTGTGAGTGCGATGCAAACAGATCACCTTTCAAAGATAAATTAGTTCTCCCCCTGGCATAAACGGCATCTTTCTATAAACCCAGGTTGATGACCTTCTGAGCCCTATCTGCATTAGCTGCCCTCAGCACAGCCTTTGTTGTTCCCCACTAGGGTTCCCTATGTATCATGTGCAGGAGCACTTGGCTGTTTTGCTGAGACAAAGCATCTAAAAAGATATGATTCTAAAATCCTAATGAAGGTGAGGATCAGATGGCTTTATAAAGTGGTATTAAACTCCATATTGTTTACTTGTACCTACAGGTAAGCCTATAATAAGGCTTACCTGTGTAGGTACAGAAAATATCTTCTAAAAGTCCTCTGTTTAGGAGATATTTACTATAGTAGCAGCCGGTGACATCACCGGCGCATGCGCAGGCTGTCCATTGAGAGAGCAGTGGCATGCCTGTGACTACCACGTGCAAACACGGGAATGACATCATTGTGGCTCGGCCATTCAAACAGGCCGAAACCCGTATACCCAGAAGGAAGACCGGGTGAAGATGGAAGCCCTGTCAGCGGTAAGTCTTTCATAATGTGCTGATTTTCATAATGTGAAGATTTTTTTAATTTTTCCTACCACTTTAAAATGGAAGAATTGTTTTCTTTTGTATACTGTTTTTTTTTACATTGTGACATGTTAGAAATTAATTCATGCAGGCTTTTAAAGTTAAGGATAGGTTCATCAAACACCTATGTTTGATGTTTTGGGTAAAACAAAATCAGGGTTTTATGTTTTATCTATGAATTTTTGCAACTTTTCCTTGAAGAAGTGAATAACTTGAATATAGGGAAAGAGGATTCATATTATCACTTAACTATAATGAACCGGTCTGCGTGCATTGAGATCCAACCCAGATCGGGTCAATTTAAGATTTACAGATGTCCAAAAATATTAGTAAATTTACTGGAATGTGGAACTTTTTTTTAAAGGTTTTAAAATACTTATTGTGTAAAGTGTGTATATACATACAACCAGAAAGACTACAGTCTGGCACTTCAAGCATACAAGCTAAAAATCCCCACAAGAGTTTTAAACATCGGCATTGTTCTGTCTCAGATGTTGCTATATGCAAAAAACATACCTCCTGAGACTCAGTCTGTGAATGAATGAATGAATGAATAATTTGCATAGCGCTGCAAATGCGAACTGAATCGCCTCAAGGCGCTGGATCCAACCTGTTTTGTCAAGCTTCTAGAAGAGGTGGGTCTTGAGTTTTTTCCTGAAGGCCTGATAGATTTCTTTAATGCGGATGTGAGACGGTAGAGCGTTCCATAGCCGTGGTCCTTGGACTGAGAATATCCGTTCTCCCCTTGATTTGTAATGGGATTTGGGAATGAGGAGGAGGTTTTGGTTAGCCGATCGAAGACTACGATTGGGTGTATAGTGTTTTATTTTCTCGAGTAGGTATTGAGGGGCGTTTCCTTGTGTGCATTTGTGGGTGAGGCAGAGGGTCTTGAATGTAATCCGATTCTTAACGGTAAGCCAATATAGGCTCCTCAGGGAAGGGGAGATGGATTCCCAGGTTTTTTTTCCTGTTATCAGTCTTGCCGCCGTATTTTGGATGAGTTGTAAGCATGCAAGTTGATATTGGGGTAGTCTTTTGTAGAGGGAGTTTGCGTAGTCGAGTCGTGAATTAATGACCGTTCCAACTACTGCTGCTTTGTCCTCTTTTGGAATGAAGGGGATGAGTCTACGTAGCAGGCAGAGGAGATGGTGAGATCCGCTGACTACTGATCCTATTTGTGCATCCATTGACATTTCTGAGTCAAAGATGACTCCGAGACTCTTGGCCTTGGTCCTTGGAGAAATGGTCTGTCCAAAGATGGTAGATGGTGTCCAAGGGGTCTTGGTTTGGGAATTTTGGTTTGCGTGTAGGATAAGAAGCTCTGTTTTCGATTCGTTGAGTTGGAAGGAGCTAGTGGTCATGGACAGTATGGACAGTATTTCAACTTGCTTACTCGACAAGATCCGAACCTCAAGAGTGGAATCCAATAGTTTTTTTCTCTGCTTAGCACACTATATAGACTGTTTTCTGGGTTTTTCTTGTTGAAGAAAAGACTTTCCTATCTCACAGCCTCCTTGCTCAGCAAGGGTGAAACAGAAAGTAACTCTAGCAATGGGAAAATTTGAGTGCCTAGCTAGGGGCTGAAACATATAACACTAAACAGGAGGGTGTACAGTGGAACATACCAAATGAAAAGATATAAATAATAATTCAGACTGCTGTTGCAACAAAATCAAGTGGCTGAAATATCAAGAGGAAACTATTAACCTATTGTTAAAGATCAAAGGGTTCACACGTATAGGTGATAGTAGCAGGTTAAAGTAACTTACCAGCCCCCAATAGAAACATGTTAATAAATAATAGGTAAATAAGAGAACCAGAACCTTTGCTAAGTGGTTTAATAAAGTTGGCAGTGCCTCCACCTAGGACAGGGCCTCTTTAAACAGAAATTAACCACTTGTCGACTGCCCCATGGCAGATTTACTGCTATCGGGTGGCCGCACTGTGCAGAATCCTGTATATATAGGTGTTTATGCACATCCGGGTATGGGGCACGCGTGCACGCTACCAGCCTAACTAACTAACCTAACTAATCACAGCAGAACCAATCAGCGGGTTCCAGCCAATGGATATCCTCTGCCACCCGCTGATCATTGTGGAGAGAGGCTGAATGTCCAGAGTCCAGATATAAATCCTATAGAGCACCTGTGGAGAGATCTCAAAACAGCAGTTGGGAAAATGAACCCTTCCAATCTGAGAGACCTGATGCAGTTGGCGAAAGAAGAGTGGTAAAAAATTCCAGGGAGGTGTAAGAAACTCATTGATGACTACAGGAAACAATTGATTTTGTTTATTTTTTCCAAGGGGTGTGCTATCAAATATTAAATCGAGGGTGCCAATAATTTTGTCCAGTCCATTTATGGAGTTTTGTATAAAATGTATCAGATTTGCCTTTTTGTTTCTCTACTTTTTTGTGTCATACCAATACAACAGTGTCATGGTCTGGGCCTGCATGAGTGCTGCCGGCACTGGGGAGCTACAGTTTATTGAGGGAACCATAAATACCAACATGTACTGTGTAAATATTAATCTCCTGTTCATTCATCTTCAGAGGCTGCAGAGAAAGGAATTGAAGAATTTGTGTCCCCAATTCCTTTCTCTGTCTCAAAGGAGAGATGTCAGGGGTCTGTTTAAACCCCTGATCTCTTACCAAAGCCCCCGGTGCAGCGGTATAAAACCCCAAAAAAATGTAAAAAATAAATATCAAATTGTAAAAAAAATATTTTTAAAAATTGTAAAACAAATAATTAAAAAAAATGGTAAACTTTTTTTTTATATTTAAGAATAAAGGGCTCATTCACAGAAGTTCTCTGGTCCATACAGTGTTCATAAGCAATTCGTGTAGCTGGAGGCATTTGCATAGCTCCCAACTGTCCCTGATTTTGAGTAATGTCCCTCTGTCCCTCATTCCTCCTCATTTGTCCCTCATTTTGGTCTGATCTATATAGATGTATATAAATCGCACTATTTAGCTATCAAAAAGTGTTTCCCAGCGCTAAACCTTTCATCTGATTTCTCAATTGCTGCATTTGTAAATTCCAAAAGCCAATATAAAGGAATAGTAGTGGTAAAGAAAAAGCACTTGTGGGTTTAACCAATCTTGTTTTTTTGTACAATTCTCCTTTAAGGGGGCGTGGCAAGGGGTGTGTCCTATGCCTGCATACTTTTGCTGATAGGTGTCCCTCATTCCCATCTCAAAAAGTTGGGAGGTGTGTATTTGTTACTGAGGATGCAGCAGCTGTAAGAACACAGCTGCAGGTCCTAATTTGATAAGGGTACAGATGTGCATGCGTGGCCCCAAATACATACTGTCAGTGTTTGGAGACCATACACCTGCATCCATACCTCTGTCAAATTAGGACATGTGGCTGTTTTCGTACAGCTGCTGTGTCCCCATAGCATAACGTAGGTTGCTTGCACACAGCAATAGCGCCATTTAAATAAATAAATAAATAACAATTCTCACTGTACAGGCCACAGAACCTATGTGAATGAGCCCTAAGACCTCATTTACACACAGAACTTTTTTTACCTGAATATAGTTGTATCTTTTAGATTTCGCATGAATTTTGTAAGTTATTTTATGTTCACTAACAATGATTTTAGTGTGTTTTTACTGAAAATATTGTTTTGATATTTATGGGGGGTAGGGGGTTATCAGGTAGGCTGTACGGTCACCCATAATTTCTAACAGCAGCCCTAGTGGTACTATCATTACTTTTTCAAGCTTTATTTAATTTGTGTGATTTTTTTTCTCTGAAACCGCGAAGGTTCCACATCTTCAAACTGAATTTTTTACTAGAGAAGGGATTCATGGTGTGTTCCAATAGACTGCTAGTCTGTCACCAAGCAGCTATATGAGTACTCTATATTAGTACTTCTGATCTGTGCCTGCTATTTCTCACTTGCAGTAATGAAAAGATTTATTGGTTAGCTGTTGGCTACAATGCTAAGACTCGATAGATTTTTTTTTCTGAAATGCTATTTGTGTAGGCATGCAGAATGTTATCAAATCTTGGACTTGCTATGATAAATCAAAGTGAATGACTATAGATGGCCAACAGCTGTGCACTGCCCTCATGTGGCTGACAGGAGATTCCCCTGTGGCCCTATTTCTATCAATACAAGAGTCTTACTGAAAGGCTTGCTTTTATTCTCCCTGTCCTAATCTTATGTTGTGAAAATTACAGGGGTTTAGCCCTATTAATAAGCTAGGCTTATAAAGAAAGAGTTAATAGAAAAGTAACATTTATCTTTTGAGCTGTGTCTGAGAGGGAAGAACAGCTTCTGCTGTTTACCACCATGAGATATATTTAGTTTAGGGATGGAATTAGGGTCAAAGGTGAGGTTGATCCAAACCCAGCCTATTCATCGTTTGTGAACTGGGCAAAGTATTTGGCTAAAATTGGTTAGGCACCAACCTAAAGCCCCTGCTGCTGTATGCAAACCAACAGCTGGGGACCCTGGGAGACATGATTAACATATATGACAAAAACTGAGTTTAAACCTGATTCAACTCTACCACCAGAGGAAACAACAACATAAATATGGCAACTCACTGTACTATATTAAATTGTCACTTTATCGATTATCCAAAAATAATTCGAATGTACAGATACTTGTATTAAAATGGTACCACACACAACAAACACACCTAAAACCACACATAAGAATATAATTCCACCAATGAGGATAATGGATGCGTTTTCTTCTATAAAATTCTTCAATAGATTCTGTATTTCTTATGCATAAAATAAATAACTTCAGTGCAAAAAAAATAAATAGATAAATGGTATAATAGGTATAATCGGTGTTAAAAGAATATAAATAATAATAAGGTGATAAGTCCATGGAATAGACCCTATATCTGCTAGGGCTGAAGTGCAAACTGCTGTGACAAAGGTGTCAGTCCAAAGAACTGGTGAAATGTAAAGGTGCTGGTGGTCACTGGTGGTCACTCTCCGAAATGCAGTGCATGCAAATAGTGGGTGACTTCTGTTCTTCTGTGTAATTCAGTATAGGTGTCCCCTTACCTTGCTGCTGTAAGGTAACAGCATATGTGTATATAATTCTCGTGTGGCCTCTGTATTTCCCTGGATGGCGTCCCCTGGGTAGGCTCTCTCCGGATCCAAAGTGGTTGTTATGCGTCTCCTATTGTGCGTCTCCTATTGGGCGTCCCCTTTATGGCCTGGTGTCAGTGTATGTACCTCGCAAATAGGGCAAAAGGGATGCTCGATAGTGTAGTATTTCCAACAGTATTTATTGTACAAGGATTAAAACATTACTCACATTTTGTAAACATATAGCTTGCATGTAAAAACGAGCAACGGGCTCGTACCTCGCTTCCGGTATCTGGAATAAAGGATAAAATCACACGAACAAAAAAAAACAATTAATTTACATACAAACTGTGAACAGAACAAAACAATTACCTAAGGAAAGAAGCAGAGGAAGGAGTTAAAAACGAAATAGGGTTGGCTATAGTGGAGAAGGGTTAGGACCTCTCATGCATTTTAGTGGTATCAGAGATTTCTCTTCACTTTTTTCCCAGTGACCACCAAAACAGTAACCAGAATGAAGTGAATTCTCCCTATTAGGGATGCAGATAATAATAATAAAAAAACAAATAAAAATAAAAAAAACACTATAGTATGATATTATTATAAAAAAGTGAAAAATACAGTTAACGCAAATTTCTTTCAATCATTGTTGTCACTTCTTATGTATCTTCTGTGTTTCAGCTAAAATGTTAAATCTGCTTCCTTTTTACCTTTTATAATGTGACTTTTACTTTACTGCTTTTATAAACTGTATAATAACGGCAGTAAAATAAAAGCTGTATAGTAAAAGTAAAATAAAGAAGAGCTAGAGCTAAAGCATTGTATTGGCGTGATAACATTTAATAACAGCTTCAAATTCTCTGCATTTGTTGTCATTTTAATAGATATAGATGTATATTAAATACAATATTTTGCTTTTATTGTTGACTTTTACCTATTCACCGTAGAGTTAAAAGTATTAAAAAACTCAGTTTCTCCCATTTTACTGCAGGTTATTTATAAAGAAATAATCTTCTGGATCATAATGTACTACTGAATGGAATTTCTAAACTTATTCTTATTAAAGGGGTTGTAAAGGTAATTTTTTTATTTTTTTTAAATACTTACCTCCACTGTGCAGCTGGTTTTGCACAGAGTGGCCCCGAACCTGGTCTTCTGGGGTCCCTCGGCGGCTGTCTCGGCTCCCCACCGCAAGGACTTCTCACCTTAATGCGAGCTCCCTCACATGGTGAGGAGTGCTTGCGGGTGCGCTCCCGTGATGCAGCTGGGGGCCATAGCCACTCACTGTATCACTCTGCCCCGCCCCCGGCACGCTGCGTCATTGGATGTGATTGACAGCAGCAGGAGCCAATGTCTGCGCTGCTTTCAATTCATCCACTGTAACCAATCAACGGCCAGGCTGAGCGGCGAAGAGGATGTCGGGGCGAGCGCAGGACTTTCGAGGGGTCAGGTAAGTAAAAGGGGGGGGGGGGCTGGGGGGGCCGGTATTGTAGGATGTTTTTTCACCTTAATGCATAGAATGCATTAAGGTGAAAAAACTTTTACCTTTACAACCCCTTTAATTTTTTTTTTTTTTTTTTTTTCAAACAATATTGCGACCCGAGACTCAAGAGGACAGATAGGCCAAAGGAATAAATATGACTGTTGACCATACTTACCATAATTTTATTTTTCTGGTGGTTCATCATGTTACCCTACTATGGCTCAACTCCACTTTCATGAGCCCTTAAGACAACCCTTATGTAGCTAATACATTTGTCCCCAAAACAATCCTGGACTTTGCAAAAGAACATCGATGAGGGAAACCTAGGCTGACGTGATGAGCCACCAGAAAAGTAAAATTACGGTAAGTATGGTCAATGGTTTTCTATGTTCCTGGTACTTAGCATGCTAACCTATTATGGGATTTAGCTTGCAGAAGAAATAAAAAATAAAAGATGGAGGGTACACAATATGGAATGCCAGGAAAACATTTTATAACATAATTTGGTCAAACTGCAGAATCCCCAAAAGACTAAAAGAGACCATATGCCACATTAAGTTTATAGTGGTTGAAGAAGGTGTTAGGGTAACTACAGGTAGCAGCATTATAGACCACATCTACTGAAACATTAGCATAACAGGCCCATAAAGACACCATTTCCCTTGTAAAATGTGCAGATCTCCCATACAACCCAAAGCCTTGTATGCCTGTTGGATGGTCTGATTTATCCATTTAGAGAAATTTCTAGATGAAGCTGCTTGTTCATAAATTTCTGAAGCATTCTGATCTCTGCAGAAAAGTGTAAACAGCTCTTACCAGATATAATCTTCCCCATTCTTGCTGGTCTGGGTAGAAGATAGTAGTCACAATGGCAGACAGATCTTATACCCAGTTAAAAAGAAAAGGCAACATAAGAAGTGGAATGAAGCAACACAATTCTGGCATGATAGGTCTGGCAGTATAGAGGTTTGCAAAAGAAAGCCTGTAACTCTCATGCTGATGTTATTAGAGTAAGAAAAACGACCTTCAGGGTTAACAGTAACATAGATAATTTGGTAGAAAGGCTGTTGCATTAAAGCCCAAAGAACCAATGGTAAGAAAAGTGGATCTTACAGGAGGTCCTAATATAATTGCTACCTTGAAAATACATGCCAGCAAAGGTTTTTTCACCCAATGGTAGCCTGTAGGAACCAACAAGGTGGAGAACTGTACCAGAATAGTACTAAACTAAGACTCTTTTCTAGGGCAGACTGAAGAAATTCCAAATGTTGTTCAATGAAGGTGTCTAAAGATCAATATTCCTTTCTGCCATGGCTTTGAATGACTTGTATAGCGCTGCCTATGCGAACTGAATTGCCTCAGGGTGCTTTTTTGCCACAGGTCCATCTGCGGCTTGGCGCGGTCCTTTACCCAGTGGGGTCACGACACGCTTACAAACACATAATATGGTCAATTTTTTATTTTTTTGACAGGGTCTAATTAACCTACCAGCATGTCTTTGGAGTGTGGGAGGAAACCCACGCAGGCACAGGGAGAACACCCACGCAGGCACAGGGAGAACATGCAAACTCCAGGCAGATGGTGTCGTGGTTGGGATTTGAACCAGCAACCCAATTGCTGCTAGGTGAGAGTGCTAACCACTACACCACTGTGCTGCCCTGTTTATAGAACATTTACCATACATATGATATGTAGAGCTCATAGAAATGTTTCTAGATTTGAGCAGAGTCTTTGGAACTGACCTGGAGATGTTCAACTGGTTTAACCTGTGCCTTTGAACTGCCAGTCTGTAGAGAGAACCATGGACCATTTGGCCAGAAAGGTAGGAATGCAATGGCTGCCATATTTTCTTAATGAATCTTTAGTAGGGTTTTTTGAATGAGCAAAATGTGAGGGAAGACACTAGGCATCTTGGCTCCTGGTCTGTGGACAGTTGTACAGAGAAAATAACACTGAAAGGTGTTTGTTGGTATTGCCATCAAATCTATCTCTAGTGTGTCTCACTTCAAAACGATTTCCTGAAGTTTTTTGTGCTTAACATCCACTAGTTGCAATCTTGAAAGTACCAATCTGATACTGTATTATGTTGACTTGGAAAATATGAGAACCCTAAGGAAAGGACATACAGTACTCTTCCACCTAATGGAAATTGTCTGCTGAAATCTGGAGCAAGGTAAAGCTTCTTTTGCCATCCTGATTTGAGACATAGTTCACTGTCATTTTGTTGTTCACCAGCAACTTGACATGGTGCCCCTGCAAATGTGTTCAATGCTTTCCAAGCTGCTGTCATTTCTAGCTGGTTTGAAGACTAATGAATGGGATGGCACTAGCTGCGCACGGTGTAAAATCCTGAGCGGTGTGCTCCCTATCCCTTCCCACTGGTGTCAGTGATAACTGTGATACTATCTGTGTTGCTGAGGGGGGGGGGGGGGTTAAAGTATCATTTAGTTCTAAAGATTCTGTTAGGGCTTGTCTGATGAACTAAGTAAGGGAGGTTACTTAGTTTAGCATCTGAGGATCCCTCTGTTTTAGGAAGACAAACTGCAAATGTTTTATGCCAGTGAGCCCATGCCACAGTGGGGATTGAGGATGTCATAAGATCTATAATCCTAATGCTTTCTTCCTCTGATGTGGATTGTGCTTCCATCAAGGTCTAAATCACTGAGACTAATTGGATAATCTTCTTTGGAAGTAGGGAACACACTTCCCTGTGTCGTGTTGAAAATAAATCCTAGGTATTCCAGTCTCTGTGTAGAAGCTAACTGGCTAGTTTGGGCTTTGATTAACTATCAACATTTCTATAGGACTTGCAGGACCGTGGACCAATCCATAATTTTGCATATGGAAAAGACTAGGAAAAAGACAGCGCTCAGATAATGGTAAATGTTGATGCTGTCTAGGCAAAAGAGAGCTACCACAGCTAGGAGGCTCTTTGAGAATGTTCACAGAGTCAAGCTAAGGTAGAACGAGAGGCATGTAAACTGTTCGAGGGTCTAAAATATTTTGTTTTGGAATTTCGTTTTCGTCCGAAAAATACATTTATTTAGTTACTCCCGAAAATTTGTTTTTATTTATTTAGTTTTTTGTTAAAAATTGCATTCGTCCGAAAATCCAAATGAATTAAGGTCGACTCTGTCATTGAAGGCTTATGTTGTCTGTCGAATGTTCAAAGAAGATTCGATGGAGCAGCTATCCACCCAATATCCACCCAATTCCAGCAGCGATCTTTTCTCTCTACGTCAAATCTTTTCTCTCTACGTCAAATCTTTCCTCTCTACATCAAATCTTTTCTCTCTACGTCAAATCTTTTCTCTCTATGTAGAATAATCTTGGACTAATAGAGTTAGGGTTAGGCACATTCGACCACAGGTTCGATGGACACAGATTGTTATTGTCAGCGTCGAATCTCCTATCTATATCGAACTGTTGTCACAACGAAAACGAAAATAAAGCATTTGTTTATGTCGGATCTTTCGCTTTTCGGATTCTGCACTTTCGTCATCGTTTGTTAAAACGATAACGAAAATTAATAAATTGAACTCTCATTACAAGACACTAGGGTTGCCATCATCCCCAAGAATAGCTGATTCATAAACCTCTCAGAGTGGGATTTTAAAGGCAACAAAAACTAAGTTTGTATAAAGTATATAAATTTATTGTACAAAAAGACAGAATTCTAGCATAATATACATATTCCACATATAAATATAAAAACAGCCTAACAGATGCTTGTAGATGATACGCATAGAGATAGGTGATAATTCCCTTTGACGCATTTCCAAACAGCATTTAAATTGCCAATCTTCCTCAGGGAATTAAGATCACCATCTACAGAGTATATCAAGAACACATTAATTACAAAATGTTTTACATGAATAAACTCTATCGTGACCCAAGGATCACCAATCAGAGATCACAAAAATCAAAAATTATATATACTGCATGTGTAACAAAGACTTTGCACACTTACATCAAATTACAAAGCATCAAATGTGGTATTGCTTCCCCATGGACCTTCAGACCCAGGATCGATGCCATAAGTGGCACAAATGTTCCATATCTCTCTACAAGACGGCTTAATTGATGTTTAAACAAACAAGTAGAGGCTAAGGAAAAAATAAAAAACAGGGGGAGATGGTAATTAAATGGTTAAGGCTGGAAAAAATCATCCCACCAAACCGAAAAAAAATCTAAACTCACCCAATGTTGTTATAAAGAAAAATTTAGAATTATCACCTATCTCTATGTGTATCATCTACAAGCATCTGTTAGACTGTTTTTATATTTATATGTGGAATATGTATATTATGCTAGAATTCTGTCTTTTTGTACAACACATTTATATACTTTATACAAACTTAGTTTTTGTTGCCTTTAAAATCCCACTCTGAGAGGTTTATGAATCAACGATAACGAAAATACCTGAAATTCGGATGAAAAATGCATTCGGACGAAAACGAATGCACATGTCTACTAAATTGTAAATTTGAGATACTGGGGATGTGCGGGATAGATTGGTATATGTAGGTATACTTCAGGCAAGTCTACTGACAACATCCAGTTGAATGTTGATAGAGATTCCGTGCTAAAACCTGCCAGCTTGATGAACACATTTAATCATTTTCGATCTTCTACAG
The DNA here is from genome assembly GCA_028564925.1 of Lithobates sylvaticus. Classification (NCBI taxonomy): domain Eukaryota; kingdom Metazoa; phylum Chordata; class Amphibia; order Anura; family Ranidae; genus Lithobates; species Lithobates sylvaticus. The sequence goes on along the minus strand of CM053033.1, from coordinate 24,027,918 downwards.
GCCTGAACTTTCCCAAGGACTTTCTGGTCAGAAAAATGGAGGAACATGCACCCTTGTTATGCTGCTTTTTAGGTACTGGTAATGGCAATGAAAGCCAGCAATTCTAGAATATATGCATCCACTGATACAATATATGCTACTTTATTTATGATGAAACATTAATCTTAATGAGGAATGGCTTTTTTTATTAATTTTTTTCATTTTTAAATGTCACTTTTGCAATTGTACATCCTACAGATGTACTAATTCACCGGCACATTTAAGGCAACCCCCAAATATGTTTTAAAAGCTGCTGCCTGTCAAATGATATTTATATAAAAAAAGAATGTTTACATGTCCCCCTTGGTAGTGGCCTACTAGCCTTAAAATTAATTAATTTACAACCTACATCTAAAATTGGCCAGAACCCCCCCCCCCCCCCCCCACATGGACTTCAACTCCCAACATAATACCAATTTTCATTGTTAATATATATTCGCCCATGAAGAAACTACTATAGATTAAAATTCAGCCCCGGTTATTTTACCAAACATGTCATGAAAACAAAATACAAAAATGCAAAGTACAAAAATGAATAAACTATACACGAAACATAAATATCTCTAAGAAAGGAAAAATGTATTATCTCTCACTTGTACCTCATATACCCAAAAAAGGGTAAAGCTCAGACTATCATTTAGACCAGGTGGTCTCCCTATGTAACACCATACGGTCAACGTCTCCCCCACATGGATGGGGATCAACCCATTCCAAAATCCAACATTTTAGATATAATACATCTCTGTTGTGCGCTAGGTAGACATGGGAAACACAATAGCTATGAAGCCATTGTAGATTACCTTCTATTTAGTTAACCTACATTAAGTATACAGTTTTATATTTAGTCTGACCTAGTTGAACATGTCATTTCAGGCACCTCATCCCATAAATATGTAAATAGGAAGAAATTTAAAGTGGGATTATAACGTTGTCAACAAAGAATGGAAGCATAAAGTATTTAAAACATGAAATTTATTTTAAACATGATTAAAATTGAATTAAAAATAAAACCATTATGTATCCTTATACATTTCCATTTGTGGTGATCTCACTTTTTTTGGAAGGATTCCAATTAATAAGTAATTACAAGATGGTATTTTTCAGGTAACCAAAGGTGACAAGATGATGTGTTTTCCCAACATGTTTCGCCAACAATGGCTTCCTCTGGGGTTGCAGGCCACCAAATGAATATATGGAACTGCACAGAATGTATACAAAAGTACAGACATCAGAAAATAAGCATAAATAAAGTATAACCATAAAAAAAACACATACAATAAACAATAAATATAGTGTCATTTGCCTTGTCTACTGAACCCAAAGCTTACCCCAAAATACCCCAGGGGGATTACCAGCTGAAGTCAGCACCAATGCGGAGAGGGAGGACCATGCGGCCACAGAGGAAACAAAATGACCAAGCTAAAGTAAAAAGGTGATTTACAGAAACATGGGTGCATATGTGTAGCCTAGAGATTCCATATTTTCCGTAATAGTAACTTACTTGAGGTTAACTTGAAAAATAGACACAGGAGGATTTATAAAAAATGGCTAGATATTGCAAAGAAAACAGGGGGGGGGGGGGGAGTAGTGTGCCAAACAGGTAATAATATAGGGCTAGAGCATCACACAATATGTTTTTTTTCTTTAACTCTGATTTTACTGGTGGTCTACATATAGTATAGTATATGAAAAAAGCCCCATTTTATGAGCTTGCTGAAAAGTTCCTTTATAAATATAATAATATCCTAACCACATTTTCTCATTACTTTAAATTATGTTAGGTTGCAGTGAACCAAGGGACAAAAGTCTCATTAACCACTTACCCATTGGGCACTTAAACCCCGTTCCTAACCAGACCAATTTTCAGCGCTGAATGACAATTACTCATGCAACACTGTACCCATATGATATTTTTGTCCTTTTTTTCCCCACAAATAGAGCTTTATTTTGGTGGTATTTAAACCCCTATGTTTTATTTTTATTTTTTTGTGCTATAAATGAAAAAAAAAAAAAAAAATTGTAAAAAATAATTTTTTCTTCCTTTCTGTTATAAAATGTTGCAAATTAGTAATTTTTCCTCATAATACTGCTACATATATTTGGTAAAAATAACACAAATCAGTGTAAATTATTTGGTCTTTGTGAAAGTTAGAGTCTACAAGCTATGGTGCCAATCATTGAAAATTGATCACACCTGATCACACCTGATGTACTGAAGGCCTATCTCATTTCATGAGACACTAACAAGCCAGGAAAATAAAAATACCCCCCAAATGACCCTTTTTTGGAAAGTAGACATTCCAAGGTATTTAGTAAGAGCAAGGTTAGTTTTTTGAAGTTGTCATTTTTTCCCCACAATTTATTATTACATTTTTTTATACAAAATTGTCATTATAACAGGTTATTTCTCTCACATGGCATGTGCATACCACAAATTACACCTCAAAATACATTTTGCTACTCCTCCTGAGTAGGCACTACCATATGTGTGAGACTTTTACACAACATTGAACATTGAAGTAGCACCTTTAGGCATTCTAGGAGCATAAATCACACTTCTTCTTTCTCAACCACCTATTACACTTTTGAGGGCCCTGGAGCACCAGGACAATGGAAACGCCCACACAAAATGACCCCAATTTGGAAAGCAAACACCCCAACATATAATATATGAGGCATAATGAGTCTTTTGATGGGTAATTTTTTTCCAGAAGTTTTTGGAAAATGTGGGAAAAATATGAAAATGCATTTTTTTTTACACAAAGTTGTCCATTAATAAGATATTTCCAACACATAGCATGTACATAGCAAAACTCCTCCTGAGTATGGTGATACTACATGTGTGAGACTTTTACACAGCCTAGCCACATACCTGACATCTCACATTTTATCAGTGGAAGGAAGGTGACATCCTCACCTATACACAGAACACATCCGGTAATCCTAATTATTGGTGGAAGGCGATACTCATACTCATACCAGGCGATTTTAAAGATTATTGTTGGTGAGTGGAGACCCAGGAGGGGAGCAAGGAGTGTCACCATGATCTGCACACTACAAGTTGCACAAGTTTAGCACAACATATATATGGATGGACTTTATATGATCGCACTTTATATGTTTGCATTATATTTGCACTAAGCACTTTCTATTGTTAATTAATCTTTATTGTATTCATTACAATATATATTAACATAGGCACTATATTGTTTGTTGGAGCAGCGCTGAGTATAACAATTTTATTCACTTGGGTTTTTTACCTTGCACTACAGCAGGGATACAGGCAGGGATACTGTCCATATACAGTCCAGGGTCAGTGCAGGTAGAGATATTGCCAGCAGTGACAAAATATTGGTCCTGGTAGTAAGCAGAAACATGGTCCATAGTACAGGTAGCAGGTCAGGAAAGAATGGGGACGGGGGAGACCTCTCCCACCCAAATCTCTTTGAAGCCTCCGGACTCCAGACCCTAATCCGGGAATGAGAACACGAAAAAATGTATTTTCTCCATCCAGAAAAACAATTCTGTGAGACCCCTGTGTTCCCACTAGCATAGCAGGGTAAAAGATCAGTCCAAGAGGCAAAAACGTGATCAAACAGTCCAGGGTCAGATCCAGAGCAGGCAGAGGTAGGTACAGTTTAGCGTTAGGCAGAAGCGTGATCGTATAACAGGCAAGGGTCAGTTCCAGGGAAGGCAGAGTAATGTTTAGCGTTAGGCAGAAGCGTGGTTGTATATCAGGCCAGACTTAGTTCCAGTGAAGGCAGTGGTATGTACAGTTTAGTGCAGTGTCATAAGGGGTGTGGAGGTAAATGACAATTATGTTTTATCATACTTCCCTAATAATGTAGAGAAGTATGGTAACGGCAGAAACAGTCACCTATACAGAGGCCTGGTTGGGAAGGACATTGGGGACAATAATACACAGTGTCTTTTCTAATTCCTCCACTGGAGCCCACCCCGCATTTCTTTTGACATCTGTGGCTTGTTTCTGGTGGGCCTTCAGGTAGGGCCGCCTTTAATATTGATTGGCCCTGGGCAAACATTTTTGTGCCCCCCCCCTCCATTCTGAGACATACAAAAAAATAGCAGGTAGACTCAAAATCAGTTTGCTGCAGCAGATCACACAGCGATTGCAATTGGTTGCCAGAGGATACAGCCTATCCTTACTGCTCACTGGCCGGTTGCTAGAGATTACAACACATCATTTCTGCTTGCCGATTGGTTGCTAGAGGTTACTGCACATTATTAGCGCTCACTGATTGGTTGCTAGGGGTTACAGTACATCATTACCCCTCACTGATTGGTTGCTAGAGATTACAGAAGATCACTACTGTTCACTGATTGGTTGCTACAGGTTAATGCACATAATTACCACTCACTGAGCATTATACCAAATAATTGAGCAAGTAAAGTTGCACATTAATACACATACTACAGGAGAGGGTCAGAGAGTGCAGACATATTACAGGAGAGTGTCAGACACTGCAAATATACTCCAGGAGAGCATCAGAGACTGCAAACATACTGCAGGAGAGCATCAAAGACTGCAAACATACTGCAGGAGAGGGTCAAAGACTGCGGACATACTGCAGGAAATGACCAGAGACTGCGGACATGCTACAGGAGACAATCAAAACTGTGGACATACTACAGGAGACAAATCAGAGACTGCGGACATGCTCCCGGCCCGCCCCTCTCTGCTGTCTACCTCAGGAATACGGCCTCCTGTGTCCTCTGCAAAGCCGTCATCGGGCTCGATTCACAGGTAGCGTGGGCTCAAGCGGCAGCTGCTTTGGGCCCCCCAAATAATATTGGGTCCAGGGCAGGTGCCCTGTTTGCCCCACTGTAAGGATGGCCTTGCCTTCAGAGTACAAAAGGGCAGAAATAATTTCTTCTTGGTACCATAATACAGATAGGATACGTGGGTCTCAGTAGATTTTTGGTAAATAAGATAAGTGCCTAAGGAGGAATAATGTTCCCCAGTGGGATTTTATTCTGTTCCTGGATTTCCTTGCTAGGACTGTTTGCATCACATCACAGAAAGTAGTCCTCAGTAGGACATCACTCGATAATTTCAGGCAATAACTTCAAGAAGAAGAGTATCGGATCTGGAAGCACTTGGGGCTACAGAGTCCTATATTTTTTCCTTCCAAACAAGTTTGATGTTCCCTACCTTTATTTCCAAGGTGGCTTCTGTTTTCATCTTACAAAGTGGTGGTTCCATTTTTTTCTGGCAGAGACAGTACCTAACCTACACAAGCTGGATGTACCAAGTGTCCGAAATGCCTACCTTCAAGCCACTTCCTAGTTAAAATCTTCTGGGAGGCTGTTTGTGTTTCCATCAGGCAAGTTTGAAGGAAGAATGTACAGCAAAACCTTGTCATCTTGGAGTGTCAATGTCATCTACAAAACTTACAGTGCAGACAGGCAAGAGTCTCCAGAAGTGTTAGAGGCTCATTCAGCCAGGTAATTTTTATGTCTCTGGCAAGTTTGAGGCAACGCATGCAAAATGTCCATGGAGACCTCTGTAAAGCAGTAGGCTGGTTGCCGCAGTGCACATGCCTTGGGCGCTACAGGGAAAAACCAAGGGCATGTACATCAATGGATTTCAAAGGCATGGCAGTCCAGGCTTCCATGTCCATTGTAATAATGTTTGATTCTGCATTTAAGCCCTCCCTGATTAGCTTGTTATTTATCATATGTGTGCTGCCTTGTTGGCGTCAAGAAAATGGAAAATTATGTAAATTCCTTAAAGCGGAGTTCCAATAAAAAAAAAAAATCAAATACTGCAGCTGCTGTCTTTTAATAATCAGACACTTACCTGTCCCAGGGCCCAGCGATGCGGGGGAACGAAGCCCCCTCCTTTCTGCGGTGCCGGTGTTGTATCATTATCCGTCCCCCATCACCAAGTGTCCGAGGTGTACTGCGCATGCGCAGTACACAGGACACCCATATTCCGAAAATTGCCGAGGATGAACGGCGCCTGCGCCGTGAGTCCACTTTCAAGCCCCACCATCCCAGTGGACATAGAGTTAGAATATAAAAGTGCCGAGCGCAGCGAGGCCGTGCCCGATGCGTGGCGAGCGAAGCGAGCCCGCGAGGGGCCCTCTCAATTTGACTAACCCTATGTCCGCTTGGATGGTGGGGGCTTCTCCTCGACTCACGGCGCAGGCGCCGCTCATCTTCTGACAATTTCCGAAAATCTTCTGGATCCACACTGCGCATGCGCTGCGCATGCGCAGTAGACTTCGGACACCTAGTGACAGCCGGACACTTGGTGATAGAACACCGGCATTGTCACTCTGGACGCCCGCCTGTGGCTTTACAAATCCTGTGTAATAATGGGGGGGTAGTATGGTGGAGGGGGCCTGTGTAGTGATGGGCATAGTATGGGGGAGGGGGTCCTGTGTAATGATGTGGGAGGGGGGTCATGGAATTATGGGGGTAGTATGGGGAATGGGGGTCCTATGTAGTGATTTTAGTAGTATGGGGGAGGGAGTCCTGTTTAATGATGGGGCGGGGAATTGCCTTGGGGGGCCCCAGGAAAATGTTTGCCGGGGTCCAATCAATATTAAAGATGGCCCTGGTGCCAGTAGCACTCATTACTGTTAAATACCAAAAAAAGTGCCAGGAGCATGGGGAGGAGATCCAAATGCATAGTAAAAGATGAGGAGCCTATGTACAAACTGTATTGGACATGAAAGAACCAACCAGTGTTGAGCTTAAGGTTGTAGAAGCAGAGGTGTGCAAGTATACAGTGTAGCAAATATGATTGTCTCTAATGCACCTGTAAGTTGCAGGCTGTAATAATGGACTGGTTAAACCCAGTGGAATGCCCATTCTCACCTGGTAATTTGAGTATACAATGCACAATTCTTGGACACTACTGATTTGGAAATTGGAGTGGATAGCACATTCTTTTAATGCCCAGTTGACTCTTAATAAACAAGAGAACATTGAAATGGTCTGTAAAAATTATGTGCAAATAACGGGATACTAAAACACTGAAGCTACACAGTGGTGTTAAAGAACAGATAAGGAATTTGTATTTAATGTTTATTTATGGAAAATGGTCCAGCGAAGCGATGTGAATCCATGGGAAAATTGATCTTCACTTTAGTGCGTCAAAGTTTATGTGTCTGCATCTTTCTCATTTATATTTGAAAGGCATCATATTTATGACACTTGTCATTTTGCTTCTCTATGTGAGATAAATACTTCTAAAAATCCCATTTCATAACACAGCAAGGTTGTATCCAGAGATTCAGAGAAACAATTAGATCGTATCATCCAGATTGTTTGGTTTAGACAAACTAAAATGATTCTAGTCAACACGTGAAGCCTACCTATGGTCTGTGCAGTAAGATGGAAATTGTATAGACCCACTTTTTAACTGGCATTAGTTCATTTTCAAATTTGCAATTTTGTATTTCTCTTCCATCCAGCCTTTGCGAACACATATCTTAAATTTACCATGTATAGTTCCCAAAAAGACTATACCAGAACCACCTATATTTATAAGCCATACATAACCAGTTTTGATGTGGGATATGGCCTTCTAAAGTTAGGATAATTTACACAATCTTCTTCCTGTTTGAACAATCCATTTTATTTGTGAATAAAAATTCAAAACATTTTAGAACAATTGTTGTGATATGTTATATGTTGTTAAAAAATCTGGCCTTTCCAGGAACAAATCTAAGCCCCCGTACACACGGTCGGAAATTCCGACCACAAAATCCGTTGGAAATTTTTCCAACGGATTTTGTCCGAAACTGGTGTTGCATACACACGGTCGGACAAAGTTGTTGGAAAATCCGATCGTTTCGAACGTGGTGACATTCGTTGCGTACTACGGAACTACGTAGAGGCTAGTAGCCAATAGCTTTGGTCTCTTAATTTGATCTGAGCATGCGTGGCACTTTGTCCGTCGGAATTTCCTACACACGATCGGAAAAAGTCAGATCGGATTTTGTTGTCGGAAAATTTGAGATCCTGCTCTCAAAATTTTTCCGTCGGAAATTCCGACGGAAAAAGCCTGCTAGAGCCTGCACACGATCGGATTTTCCGACAACATAATCCGATCTGACTTTTTCCATCGGAATATCCGACCTTGTGTACGGGGCATAATACCGTCCCATCCCCTTCCTAGTGGCCTTTTGACTGGTTTCTAATCCTGGGTGACTGGGCAAACTTCCCAATCCTGTGATTAATTGGAAGGCCGGGTACCGGCCTGAAGTTATGGGAGGAGCCCGGAGGGTATTTAAGCAGCCCAAAGGCCGCCGGTCTTTGTCGGTTTCCTGTGCGTGATATCTGATACGTCAGACATCTAGGACCGACTCGTTCGAGACAAGCGCTGTTGGTGCCGGTTCGTGAGCTCCGTTTTCGTCTGTCCGTCTCCTCTTGTTGCAGTCCCGCGTTCCGTGTTCGTAAGTCGTGTTGTCCCTTCGTGTCGCACTCGTGTCGCCGAGTCGCAGTTCGTTCAAAGAGTCTGGTTCGGCTGTCGCAGGTAGGGCTTCGGCTCCCATGTTTTTACGTTTCATGCACTGCTTATCATGTCACCAAACTGTGGTCTGCGTAGCTCACGAACCACGCGCTGCTTGTCTCGAAACCTAAACACTTACTCGCACGTTTTTGGTTGTACACGATCGGGAGCCATCTAGCGGCATGCACATTCAGGGCCGCCCGCCACGAAACACTCCGACCGATGCCGCATCCGGCACTCAAGGGTTCCCTTACGCGGTCTTGCTACGCAGTCTTCGAATCGTTCAAACACGACTCACGCACGGGTGCCGTTCGCACTCACACGCATCGTTCATGTCCTGCTATTATTCGAATCAGTGGCGCCAGCGAGCGTACCAAATCGCTATTCACATTCCGAAGCATTGTTGGCATACTAATTGTACGAATCACTTCGACCGTGTCGAAACATTTCACGTGTTAGCATGACAATCATTTCATCATTTCAAACATGGCTAACGTATCGGGCCATTCGGTCATGCTAAATCATTTCGCAGGGCGTTCATGCCATCGCTTCGATCCTGGTCCGGTCGCATCCATACATGCTCCGATCGGGGCGATCCAGATGCACGACTACCCGGCCTCATTTCGATACATGCGCCAAGGGCGGAATCACATCACTGGTTGCGTACATTCCTGATTCTTGCCCCTGTCATGGTATATCATTTCTGTCACCTTACCACGCCCGGCATGAATGCAGTCACTACCTCGCACTAATTCGTGTCGGCGTGCCCCAGGCCGGCCTCATTTCAATACATGCGCCAAGGGCGGAATCGCATCACTGGTTGCGTACATTCCTGATTCTTGCCCCTGTCATGGTATATCATTTCTGTCACCTTACCACGCCCGGCATGAATGCAGTCACTACCTCGCACTAATTTGTGTCGGCGTGCCCCAGGCCGGCCTCATTTCAATACATGCGCCAAGGGCGGAATCGCATCACTGGTTGCGTACATTCCTGATTCTTGCCCCTGTCATGGTATATCATTTCTGTCACCTTACCACGCCCGGCATGAATGCAGTCACTACCTCGCACTAATTCGTGTCGGCGTGCCCTAGGCCCGGCCTCATTTCAATACATGCGCCAAGGGCGGAATCGCATCACTGGTTTGCGTACATTCCTGATTCTTGCCCCTGTCATGGTATCTCATTTCTGTCACCTTACCACGCCCGGCATGAATGCAGTCACTACCTCGCACTAATTCGTGTCGGCGTGCCCTAGGCCCGGCCTCATTTCAATACATGCGCCAAGGGCGGAATCGCATCACTGGTTTGCGTACATTTCTGATTCTTGCCCCTGTCATGGTATCGCATTTCTGTCACCTTACCACGCCCGGCATGAATGCAGTCACTACCTCGCACTAATTCGTGACGGCGTGCCCTAGGCCCGGCCTCATTTCAATACATGCGCCAGGGGCGGAGTCGCAAAAAAAAAAAAAAAAGAGACTTTGACTCTTGTCCTTGTCATGTTATATCATTTCTGTGTCACCTTACCACGCCCCGGCGTTAATTGGTCACCTGCCTGTACGAATTCGCGCCGGCGTGCCCTAGGCCGGCCGCATTTCTACAAAAAAAAAAAAAAAAAAAAGGGAGCTCTGAGTCGGACCCGGTGGCATCTGGATGTCACAGTTCGGCCTCGGCAGTACCCAGGCAGTTAGCCTCGTTTCACGGTTGCCTCATTCCTGTACGTGCTCCAGAGTCCGGCTCACAGGCACCCCCATACGGTACGAACAGGCCGGGGCCCTGTCACGGGAAGTTCGTTCAGTTAAGGCAACATGTCAAGTCAGTCATTAGTGTTGTCATCTGTCATTTGATCCCACAGCGGTCTCGGCAGTCGACTTAAGTCACTATCGCCTGTTGTTATCATCTACGTTGGGTTCCGTCGCTCTGGACGGCAGCAGTTAGGCTCTTAAATAGGTACTTTCTCTCACACTCTCTCAGGTCAGTCGGATTCAGTAGGTCCACCTGCACCAGCTTGATCAGGGTTCCAGCAGGTAAAAAAAAAAAAAAAAAAAACGCAGGGGCACGAGGGGCTCCTGCTTTCTCTTGGCAGGTACGTAGATCATAGGTGACACATTCAAACTCATTGCTTGTCACCTCTTTATAGGCCCAGCCTGCAGACACGTGACCAGTCTACTGAGTAACGGGTCTTGGCAGCCGCCATGTCATCAGTTGGCAGCGATGACCTCACCACCCCGCTATCTCCGGCATCAGCCTCCGAGGCTGGCAGTGTCCAGTCCCTTAGGGCATGGACAATTCCCAGGCTGTCCGCCGAGCTGAGACGCAGAGGGATACCCTTCTCGGCCGCGGCCAGGAAGGCGGAGCTATTCAGGCTCCTCTTCCCACCACCGGCCGCAGCAAGCCCCAGCAGCCAGCAGGCGTCTCTGGAATCGATTTCAGCCGCCGTCGCTCAGCTGCACACCCTCGTGTCCTCCCTGTCTTCCTCAATCGTTGAGGTCCAGGACAGGGTGTCTCGTCTAGAGACTAGCCCGGCTGCCACGGTTCCGGACCCTGCGGTGGTCCCAGCCATCAGTGCACCGGTCGCAGGTTGTGAGCTTGCCACGACTACCGTTCACCCTTCCCACCTGGTGCCACCCAGCGTAAGGAAGGACATTTTAGAGGGCAGAGACGTTAACCTGGCCTCACTCATGATCTCGGTCCATGACTTGGCCGAGAACAAGGCCTACACCTGGGGGGACGTCTCGGTGGTTTTGAAAGCGAAGGATCCGAGGCTCAACAGAAAGCTCACGGTGCCCGAGTTCACGCTCGCTTTCGGCATGTTTAGGGACGTGCTGTGCTCAGCCTCCCCCGGCAGACGGGAGGAACTGGACCTCTACCTCCATTTGATCGTAGACCTGGGCCACAAATACGGTGGCTCAGCGTTCTACGACTATCATCGGTCCTTCTCGGCCAAAGCCGCAGCCAGATTCTCACAGTTTCATTTGACAACGGACTGGAGCGTAGTGGACACGGAGTTGTTCTGCCGCCACTTCGCGGGTCTTCGCTCCCCGCTATGTGCTGTCTGTCAGTCAGCGTCCCACACCACGGTCTGGTGTGCCAACATAGCCTCTGTCCATCCGATAGCTAGCACGGCCTCTACCAGCACGAGCCAGGCTCAGCAGGCCCCGGCGCAAGGGCAAAAGGTGGACAAGTTGGGACGTCCGGTGCGGTTGGTTGGGGGAGCCGCCATTTGCAACAATTTCAATTACGGCTCCTGCAACTTCAGCCAGTGCCGGCTCTTGCACGTTTGCACCCTATGCCAGAGGGCGCACCCCAGGATTCTATGTGAGGTCAAACAGAAGAACCACGACTAAGCCGGGTCAATGCCCTTTGGCTCGGTGTTTACTTGACCTCACACCCCACTCCGTCACTCGCCAGCTACCTCATCCGGGGTTTCACCGATGGGTTTCATACCGGGCTCATCACCCTGCCCCACTCCACCCACGAATGTCCGAACCTACGCTCAGCAGCAACAGATGTGCCAGCGATTGACGTCCTTCTGCAGACGGAGTTGGATCGGGACTTCTTGATAGGCCCGTTCAGTCAGTCTCCCTTTAACATCTGGAGGGTTAGCCCTATCGGGCTTGTACAGGGAATATTTTTTCAAATAAAAACGTCTGGTGTATGATCTGTCAGCGCCTCATTCTTCCGTCGCTCCCAGTCTCAACTCGCTCGTCCCCTCATCAAGTGGAGGGAGCGATATTGTTTCGCGACCAATTTGACCTTCGGGTCTAAGAGTAGCCCTTGGGCAGCCAGGGCAGATCTGGCCATGGGGGAACACTTTCTTGGTAATTGGAACGGGTGTCCCTGTTCATCCCAGTCGTGTCCACGCAGTCACCTCAGGTGGTGACCGATGCGGCGACATCCACAGGATGCGCCGCCATTTTTGGCCATTTGTGGTTCGCCCTTGGCCTCCTCAATTACTAGCCACACCAGGCTTCACTACCACGTCAGCCCTCTTTGAGCTCTTCCCCATCGTAGCAGCCGCTCACCTATGGGGTCACCATTGGTCTGGACAGACTGTGGCTTTCACGACAGACAATCAAGCCACAGCCAAGATCATCAGCAAGGGCAGGCCTAAATCTAGGCCCGTCATGTCCTTCCTCCGCAGACTGGTCCAGCTGTCCCTACAGCATCAGTTCAATGTTTACTGCTCATTCATTCCAGGGAAGTTTAACTCAGCGCTTATTGTCATTCCCACCTAGCACTGTCACACAGCACGATACGCCAGTACGTGGCCGGGGTGCTGCACTACTTGTCGCTTCAAGACCCCGCGAGGCCTTCGGTGTTCTCCTGCCACGCAGTGAGGGCTCTACTACGGGGAGTGCAGAAACACCAGCCGCCAGTCAGCCCGAATCGGCTGCCTACCACGGGGGAGATCTTCAAGGGAATGTCTGACATCCTGGATAGGTCCCCTTTCGGTCTCCTCCTCAGCACCGTCCTGCAGGCTGCGATACACATGGCGTTTATGGGTTCTACGGCCAGCGAGTTCACTCGCAGCCACCCAGCCGGTCCAGCCTTGCATAGAAGTAGTCTCTGCCGCCACCAGGATCACTACGTCCTTCACTTGGCGACATCCAAAACTCAGCAGCGAGGTTCCGGAGTAGATGTTCACCTGTACAGGACTCACAACAACTGGTGCCCAGTTCCCGTGTTAAACCGCTTGACGGCACTACTATCCGACCGCCCAGGGTCCAGTCCGCTTCTACCCTTTCCGGTATAACCCCTCAACTCGTCGCAGTTCGTGGAACATGTCCGGGTCCTTCTCGGCAATCTTCAGTTGGACCCCAGCCAGTACTCCGGCATTCATTCCGGATTGGGGCGGCCACGACGGCCTCAAGACAGGGGGTTCCGGACCATGTGATCAAGGAACTGGGTCGGCGGAAATCGGCCTGCTTCTCTCGCTACATTCCTAACCCACAGTTAGAGATGGCTCAGGCCTTTGCTCGTCTTAATCAGTGACATTACCCTTAATAAATAATTATCCCCTACCTGAAGGTTTTTGCCCCCTTATTTTGGTGTACCATACGGTAGACCAAGGCACACTTTCAGGTCTATTTCATGTTGGTGAGTTTTGTGTTGTTCCTATATGTCATCTTTACTCATGTCGTCCGTAGGGCTCTAGACCATAAATTGGAAGGCCGGGTACCGGCCTGAAGTTATGGGAGGAGCCCGGAGGGTATTTAAGCAGCCCAAAGGCCGCCGGTCTTTGTCGGTTTCCTGTGCGTGATACCCACCCACCCTCCCCTTTTAAAAGCCTCTTCCAAGTATTCTTACCTCAGACTGAATACTCATTCCACATTATTCCATAACTACTTCTTATCATTCTTTATCTAGGGTATGCCCCCTTATTTTGGTGTACCATACGGTAGACCAAGGCACACTTTCAGGTCTATTTCATGTTGGTGAGTTTTGTGTTGTTCCTATATGTCATCTTTACTCATGTCGTCCGTAGGGCTCTAGACCATAACTGTGTTTGACTGTCACAGTGGTCACATGATTGGGAGTTTGTCCTGTCAGCTCCTGATCACAGAGATCAGGATCTATTTGTGAGAGAATGCACTCTCAACACAGAAACCTTAGCCATCATAAACTTATAGGTACGGCATGTGGGT